>OZ007524.1:13420715-13528461 GCA_963931895.1 Eupithecia pulchellata
ATACATGTGTTATATCACTGAATTACTATACATATAGTACAGTATTATCATCGATTAGTACTAATACTATATGTTAGTACTATACCATAATGTATAGTTATTCAGTGATCAATCGTCAATAAATAATCAAACCCAATATGAATGATTTTACTAACGTTTTATAAAGTATGATGATTTTTTATCTCATAATAATATTATGTAATTATTAGCGGTCCGTCCCGGCTTCTTACGGGTATATGTATAGTAAAGAAATATTTTTTCTTGCGGATTCCAAATCTTTTTAGGCTATATTATAACGGTGAAAGAATTTTACAAATCGGTCCAGTAGTTTCGGAGCATATTCAATTCAAACAAATAAATCTTTCCTCGTTATTATATTAGTAATATATACATATACCTAATCACTTTGACCGCAGAACCTCAGACAAGTCCTATTGTTATTTTTTATTCTTTCAGATTTAGTATTTTAACTGAAACTTATTAATAATATGAACTTAATTAAATGTCTTCCAGGCTCTATGCGTGCTGCGCCGCTCGCTGTGCTACTGCGCGCGGCGAGTCTCTGTCGACGTGTCCGCGCTACGCGACCGGTTCCTCATCTCACAAGAGAAGGCTGCCAAGCTGCTCCGCCAGCTCATAGCTTTAGGTGTACTCGAGAACTCAGAACAAGAGTGAGATTGATTTACTGATCTTTATATTTCACTCTTCCTCATCAGCCTTTAGTTTTGAAGATCATTTCAGAGGGTATGTTTTTGTATCAGCATTGTGTTTAGTGATAAATAAAATAAAACTTCCGTGAACACATTCCAGCATCACGGAGCGTCGATCCATAGTCCGTGAGCAGGTGAAGATGCAGTTAACAATGAACACAGTTATTGAGTTTCTTAGTATAGATTCTTTTTATATGATAGAATGATTCAAGAGGTAGATTTTCCAGCATTGCGAAGCCTGAACAGGCCCACTCGTGATAAATAAAGTAATACTTCCGGTTACTTAATTAGGTACCTACCTATTTACTTGTATTTTTTTTTACTTTTTATTCCTACCCCTCTAAATATACCTAACCCCTTCAGGGTATAATTTTTGCTGTTGTGTATAGGGTGACCTATGTAAATGTTGTGCATGCTCTATTCTAAGATTTTTATAAATGTAACTAATTGTTAATGTATTATTGTGTGTATTGTCGGCATTGCCAAACTAATAAATAAATACATATTCTCTTGTTACCACATTCCGCAGCATCACGGAGCGACGTTCAATAGTCCATGATCAGCTGAAGGTTCAGATGCGCAAGCTGTTCTACCTGGAGGAGAGCGAGGCGGGGGCGGGGGCGGGGGCGGGGCGGCTGCCCCCGCCGCGCGACCCGCTCGCCGCCGTGCTGGGGCATATGGAGAGAGCTAGTCTGCAGGAAGAGGCTGTGCTGGGTAAGGGTTAATGAAGTGAATATGGATAAAATAGGGATACGAAATTCACGGGGTCATCTAAATTATGCGATACGAAAAGAATAATGTAACGATAAAGTAGGTATCCTAAACCTTAAGAAATTTTCTATGAACCTACGATAAAATAAACGATTCAATATGACATTCGAATATATTTTTATATACCTCTACATACATACCTACTGGTATAGCTGAGATTATATCGCTCAGTAATAAAATTTGGTTATTTAATTGTAAGTACGACTTTACGTACCTACTTACAATGAAATAACTAAATTAGTACTAACTTAGATACAATTGAGCTAACTGCTATAGTTCTTAATATAATTTAAATTGGTATTTGTTGTGCAGTTCCCATCTTAAGAACGTATTTTATTCTCAGGTAAAATGATCGATCCACCACAACAGAACGTTGTAGAAGACAAGACCTTGCAGCAATATAAAGAAGCGCTGCAATCCAGCCAAAATATGGAGGAGGACTTACCGCTCAGTGGTAACCACAACCCGGTCAAAGATATGAACTTGATTGATAAGACTCGCAAGAGATGCGGAAAAGAAAACACTGTTGGAGTGAAGACTAAGAAAGCTAAAGCTAAACAATCGAACCCCTAATTCCATTAATGATTGATTTATACAACGTAAAAAGAACTTTCAAGAAGAAAAATTGTCACTCAAAGTTACTCCTAGGGCTTATTGATTTCCATTCATGATTGATTTATAGAACTTAAATTTTCTTAAGTACTTTCAAGAAGAAATTAATAATTAATTGATAAGGTCATTTTAAGAAAATTGACACATAAAAGTAGTATTCCTAAGGCTTCCTTAAATAGAAGGCATGGTTGGTGCGTGTTTTTACAGTATTACATCAAAAATATCATAACATCATCATCATCATCAGCTCATGTAAGTCCACCGCTGGACATAGATAACATAATACAGAATTAACGCGTTCGCTTATTACGCCTTCTATTTGGTGAAGCCGATTGATTTATTTTTATTATAGACGGAATTTCTTAGAATAAGTACTAAGTATAAAATATGTACTTAATTAAAAATAGTTTATTTAAAGATTGTACTCATATTTACTCTTAATTTACTTAATTTAATTGATCACAGATTTGTTTCTGTTTCGGAAACACCGATGTCCTTTGAGAATTGTATCCCTGAAAATGATTAAAACTTTTGTTTAATAATAACATTGATGTTTACCATTCCTCTTTTAATTAATTCTCAGGGAAATACTCTGAGAATTCATTCAATAAACTTTACCAACCTACAAAATCTGGTAATAATGGCTCTCAAAATTCAGAAGAATACCTTATTTAGCAAAATTGGTTATGCCGTTTTGTCACTCCGAGGTACGAGTCCCAAAACAGCCTTCGTGTCAAAAAAGTTAAAACTTACAATACTTAACTATTAAAATCAGCAAAGTTCGTCCACACCCTGCCCCAGTATTTCGGGTCTCCTGTTTGATCTTTGCGTTTGTTGCTTGGAGGAATCGCCGTCGCGTTCAAGAAAGCCAATTCTGAGAGCAGTTCTTGGAGAATTTCCGGATTTCTAGGACAAAAAAATCTTTCATTGAGGATCGATGTCGCGCGGTGGGCGAAGGTCTTTCTGTGACGCAGCAAGTACAGTCAGCTGCACAAATATGTATACACTCGCAAAATTTCATATTTATGTAGTACGTGAGTGTCTACGTAATTTTGCTAAATTGTATCCTGATTCGTGCCGTGTGGTGACGGCATAATAAAGAATTTCACCACCCCAACTCATCCCGTGGGTGTCGTAAGAGGCGACTAAGGGAAACACACCGGGGGGCGGGCAGCAGCGCCCTCTGCAGAACTACTCCACTAAACTGCGATCCCCAACCCGCATGCCCAGCGTGGGGATTATGGGCAATACCCCCAAATGACAAGAACCGCCACAAAATGGCCCCCAGTTCCCGGCCGCCTCGCTATTCCTGGCCATGGTAGCGGCCACGGTAACGGCGGGGCAGGGGGTGCTAGGAATCACCGGGCTACATTAGGCTACCACACCCCACACACACTGACCCTGGCAACGTTTAACGGACGCACTCTGAGGCTTGATCACCATCTAGCGCAGTTGGAAGTGGAGTTAGAGAACATTAAATGGCATGTTCTAGGGTTATGTGAAGTCCGTAGAGAGGGGGAGGACACCGTAACCCTAGACTCGGGCCATCTTCTCTACTTTCGTGAGGGTGATAAAACATCCCAGGGTGGCGTAGGTTTCCTCGTCAATAAGGCCCTCTCTAACAACGTCGAAGAAATCTCCAGTGTGTCGACCAGGGTAGCGTACCTGATCCTTCGGCTGTCTAAGCGCTACAGCTTGAAGGTCATTCAGGTTTACGCACCGACCTCGACACACTCGGATGATGAAGTGGAGGATATGTACGAAGACATATCCAAAGCCTTACATCACACCACCAAGGCTCACTTCAACGTTGTTATGGGGGACTTTAACGGCAAGGTGGGAACCCAGACTGGCAACGAATCCCGAATAGGCCCGCATGGTTTTGGTGTTCGAAATCACAGGGGACAAATGCTCGTCAACTTCCTTGAGAAAGAGGGGCTGTTCTTAATGAACTCTTTCTTTAAGAAACAGCCCCAAAGGAAGTGGACATGGCGGAGTCCCGATTCTGTGACTAAAAATGAGATCGACTTCATCATGACGGATAGCAAGCATATATTCAGAGATGTCTCAGTGATCAACAGGTTCAATACCGGATCTGATCACCGACTCCTTCGAGGCTCTCTGAATATAAATTTGAAGCTTGAAAGAAACCGTCTGGTGAAGTCCACGCTCCGACCGAACCCAATCCAAATCATGGCGGGCACCGAGAAGTTTCAGCAGCTTCTCGGGGATAGATTCGCTGCCTTGGAACCCACTGATGACGCTGACGAGACCCTACACAATCTGGTAGAAACGCTGAGGGACGAGGGCATCAAGTTTTGCAAAAAGCAGCGTACTGGTAAGAAGTCCAAACTCTCGGATGAGACTCTTGGGCTGATGACAAAAAGACGGGAAACCACCCAAGCGACTTCGTCAGAGAGGTCAGACCTGAACAAGCGAATTGCGAAGATGGTACGACGCGACCTTCGGAGCTCTAATACACGCCTCATTGAAGAGGCGATAGAGCGAAACCGAGGGTCCAAAGTATTCACTCAGCAGCTTGGAAGGAGCCACCTGACGAAGCTTTCAACGCACGACGGAAGGACCGTTTTGTCGAAGCCGGAGATATCGGCCGAGATAGAGGACTTTTATGGCCGTTTATACGCTGCACATGCTCCCCGTTCCCAACGAGACGACCACGATTCTAGAGCCACCTTGATACGCCACTATACCGACGAACTGCCAGACATCAGTCAAGACGAGATCGTGTTAGCTCTGAGGCAGCTTAAAAATGGAAAAGCCCCCGGTGAGGACGGAATAACATCAGAGCTTTTGAAAGCTGGAGGATACCCTGTTATACAGGAGTTACAGAGCCTCTTCAACGCCGTCCTTCACAGTGGGAGAACTCCAAAGGCGTGGAGTGGGAGTTTGGTGGTGCTCTTTTTTAAGAAGGGAGATAAAACCCTTCTTAAAAATTATAGACCCATCTCGCTCCTAAGTCACGTCTATAAGCTTTTCTCACGAGTTATATCGAACCGTCTCGCCAGGAGACTCGACGAGTTTCAGCCACCGGAGCAGGCTGGGTTTCGCGGAGGATATGGTACCATAGACCACATTCACACAGTGAGGCAGATTATACAGAAGTCCGAAGAGTATAATCAGCCCCTGTGTCTGGCTTTTGTGGACTATGAGAAGGCCTTTGACTCCGTTGAAACCTGGGCTGTTCTACAATCCTTACAGCGATGCCAAGTAGACTATCGTTATATCGAGGTGCTGAGATGTCTCTACGAAGCCGCTACGATGAGTGTCCGAGTACAGGACCAGCAGACTAAACCGATCCAACTGCGCAGAGGAGTGAGGCAGGGGGATGTCATATCCCCGAAACTGTTCACGAGCGCGTTGGAAGATATGTTTAAGACGCTGGACTGGAAAGACAAGGGCATCAACATAAACGGCGACTACATCTCACACCTGCGATTCGCTGATGACATAGTCTTAATGGCGGAGTCGCTAGAGGAGCTGAACCGGATGCTGGACAGTCTAGCTTCAGCCTCCCGATGTATCGGTCTTGGCATGAATTTGGATAAAACCAAAGTCATGATCAATGCCCACATTGATCCAAGACCGGTGATCGTACATGGCCACCTTCTCGAAATTGTTTCTGAGTACACTTACCTCGGGCAGATTTTGCAGTTGGGTAAAAACAATTTCGAGAAGGAAGCCAAGAGGAGGATCCAGCTAGGCTGGGCAGCGTTCGGAAAACTACGTCGAGTCTTCTCGTCATCCATACCGCAATGTTTGAAAACGAAAGCTTTTAATCAGTGCGTCCTACCAGTCATGACCTACGGAGCTGAGACGTGGACACTCACGATAGGGTTGGTCCACCAGTTCAAAGTCGCTCAGCGCGCTATGGAAAGAGCTATGCTCGGAGTTTCTCTGAAGGATAGGATTCGTAACGAATACATCCGACAGAGAACTAAAGCCATCGACATAGCTCAGAGAATTAGCCAACTGAAGTGGCAGTGGGCCGGCCATATTTCGCGAAGAACCGATAACCGCTGGGGTAAACGTGTTCTTGAGTGGAGACCGCGACTCGGTAAACGTAGTGTAGGACGCCCTCCGACCAGGTGGGATGACGATCTGCGAAAGACTGCTGGCAGATGCTGGATGCGACAAGCCGAAGACAGGGCGCTATGGCGCTCATTAGGGGAGGCCTATGTCCAACAGTGGACTAACATAGGCTGATGATGATGATGATGATGTATCCTGATTTCTGACGATTTACATAGTTAGCTACATTCATTTGAAATGTAGTTGATGTACTTGACTTTGAAAAATAACGAGTATACTATTATGTGAAATTTTAGGAGTGTATACCTACATATCTGTGCAGCTGACTGTACAATAAATTATGTGGCAAAAGATGCAAACAAACTTACGAATCTGCTAAGTTATTGTATTCACAGGGGTCCGCCTCGATGTCAAACAGACAGGGCGCGGTCAGCGGTTCACAAGACGTGGAGTTTTCCTTTGTACAATTCATTATTGCTGTATTTCTGGAATAAGACACAGGATGAGTAAACCTGTAAACTATTATCATTAACTAAGTACCTAGTCACCGTCAAAAAAGCCGAAGAAAGTTAATCCCTAGGAAATTAAATAAAACCTATCCCATAAAAAAATCGAAGTGCGAGGGCTTACGTACTATACTATACTATAATAGGTAACAAGAATTAAAGTTTTCCAATTAAACCAAACAGAATTAAATTAAAGTAGGTACCACACTTTTGCACACACCTTTGTGTGCACAAAAATAGGATTAATCTGGTACAGTTCTGTATGCGTCAGTGAACGGATAAAACATGAAAGCATTGACGAAAGCAATGTTGTGTCAAGTTGCGGGCGTATTTTCCTTGAAAAAATGCTTCCATTTTTTATCCGTTCACTGGTATGCGTGGTGAATTAGTATGTACATACCTTAAATCATTAATAATTAGATCATCGGGCAACATTCCCATTTTCTGAAGAATCGTTCCGACGACATCCGAGTACACCAGCGAGGAATCGTACTGTCCCTCGCGTTCCACCGGTCCGTACCAATTGTCCCATTGACCTTTGTAGTTCGTTCCTGATACAACAAAACAAACTTGATTATACAAATGTATTGAAAAAGGAATTCGAGCAGAAGATTGTGGGTCAATTTTAAATTTAATTCATCATTATCAGCCCATGTTAGTCCACAGCTGGACATAGGCCTAACGAGTAGGGCGCGAATTGAATTTAACTGTATGTGTCATATTGTGAATTTTTTTATACTTATTGGTGACAACATTTAGGTATATACAGTACAAAATGACTATCCATAAATACTTACTGTTTAAACACTTTATTTCTTCTATATTTATTTCTGTATTGCGCTATTTGCTTTTCTTATTTTTTTTTTTCTATACTATACTAATATTGTAAAGATAGAGATAAAATATTTGAATGTTGGTTTGTTTGAACTGAGCAAAAGAACGAAAGAAAATGTTTTTATTTACCATAATCAAACAACACAATGATATAGGTACACAGCAATCTTAAAATTAAGTTGTAAAGTAGGTTATTTAATAAGGCAAATATGGTCGTCACTCAGCGTTATGCTGGGTGCACACTAATGACATTAGTGTGCACCCAGCATAACGCTGAGTGACGACCATATTCCATTCGTTCTGGAGCCCACTCTACCTACTGAAAATCAGCGCTGGGTGGACACATTGTGTCCACCCAGCGCTGATTTTCAGTGTAGGTAGAGTAGGCTCCAGAACGAATGGACCGATTTAAAAAAATCTCTTCACTAAATAGAATCCTACATTATCCCTGATGAACATCGGCTATAGTACCTAGAAATTATCAAAAAGTAAGGGTTCCGTATGAAAACTTCAATAACGTAACCTTACAGCCGGTTCACACATGTCTCCGTTTTACTGTATGTGGTTGTATGAGCGACTTCACACATGGCACAGTATTCTGGAACAAAATCGAACAAAATAGAGGTACGTACACGATAAAACGGAACAGTAAAACGGAGACATGTGTGAACGGCGCTTACGTGTGTAAAATTTTTTAAACTGTTTTTTATCTTGAAAAAACGTGTGCAAGTAAGTGTATGAAAAAGGTTACCTTTAACTAGTTTCCACTTGCCGACGGTGATGGCAGAGCTTCCGAAGATATCGTCAATGTTGTGAAGAACGCTGTTTCTTTTCGTTGGCAGGTTCTTTGATAGACTTTCCCATTGGTTGATGCCATCTAAATTTTCCATTGTGCTGAAATTTTGTTTATACGAGTTCATTATACATAAGTGTGTTAAGAGCTAATAAATGATTTCTTCTGCCACTACCTACAGCATATGCTAGTCTAGGTACCTACTGCTAGTACCTAAGATCTCCTAATCGTCTCTTACGACACCCGTAGGCAGTGTTGGGGTAGTGCTAATTTAAAGCCAGGCACCGTCTTAGTAATTTAAACTAAATAAAATCGATTAGGTAGGTACATAATAGTAGTAAGATATTGAGAGTTCTAGACCACTTGATGTCTGATAGAACACACTATCATCGTTCGCTTCGCTCACTCCGATGTGCCGTGTGTTCTATCAGACATCAAGTGGTCTAGAACTCTCAATACCTTATTTGAAAAATCTTGAAGACTGGAAGAACTCATTTCGTTCGCTCTGTTCGTGCTCCGTTCAATATTATCCGTGTGTTCTATCAGACATCAAGTGGTCTAGAACTCTCAATACCTTATATGAAAAATCTTAAAAATCCATAGATCTCTCTACCCACCACCTAACTTTGTTAGCTAAATAAAACTGTGTAAATTCTACTGCATTATGAGAACATCACAAATAGTTGAGCGAACCATGGTAAGAACGCTCAAGAGCCCGAGGTAGGTTTATCTCTCCCATCTGTGATGCTTCATTGTCACAGTTGAAAATACACAGACCTCACTACCCATCTAACTTTTTAGCTAAATAAAACTATGTAAAATCTACTGCATTATGAGAACATCACAAATAGTTGAGCGAACCATGGTAAGAACGCTCAAGAGCCCGAGGTAGGTTTATCTCTCCCATCTGTGATGCTTCATTGTCACAGTTGAAAATACACAGACCTCACTACCCATCTAAATTTTTAGCTAAATAAAACTATGTAAAATCTACTGCATTATGAGAACATCACAAATAGTTGAGCGAACCATGGTAAGAACGCTCAAGAGCCCGAGGTAGGTTTATCTCTCCCATCTGTGATGCTTCATTGTCACAGTTGAAAATACACAGACCTCACTACCCATCTAACTTTTTAGCTTAATAAAACTTTGTAAAATCTACTGCATTATGAGAACATCACAAATAGTTGAGCGAACCATGGTAAGAACGCTCAAGAGTCCAAGGTAGGTTTATCTCTCCCATCTGTGATGCTTCATTGTCACAGTTGAAAATACACAGACCTCACTACCCATCTAACTTTTTAGCTAAATAAAACTATGTAAAATCTACTGCATTATGAGAACATCACAAATAGTTGAGCGAACCATGGTAAGAACGCTCAAGAGCCCGAGGTAGGTTTATCTCTCCCATCTGTGATGCTTCATTGTCACAGTTGAAAATACACAGACCTTACTACCCATCTAACTTTTTAGCTAAATAAAACTATGTAAAATCTACTGCATTATGAGAACATCACAAATAGTTGAGCGAACCATGGTAAGAACGCTCAAGAGCCCGAGGTAGGTTTATCTCTCCCATCTGTGATGCTTCATTGTCACAGTTGAAAATACACAGACCTCACTACCCATCTAACTTTTTAGCTAAATAAAACTATGTAAAATCTACTGCATTATGAGAACATCACAAATAGTTGAGCGAACCATGGTAAGAACGCTCAAGAGCCCGAGGTAGGTTTATCTCTCCCATCTGTGATGCTTCATTGTCACAGTTGAAAATACACAGACCTCACTACCCATCTAACTTTTTAGCTAAATAAAACTATGTAAAATCTACTGCATTAAGAGAACATCACAAATAGTTGAGCGAACCATGGTAAGAACGCTCAAGAGTCCAAGGTAGGTTTATCTCTCCCATCTGTTATGCTTCATTGACACAGTTGAAAATACACAGACCTCTCTACCCACCTAACTTTGTTAGCTAAATAAAACTGTGTAAATTCTACTGCATTATGAGAACAATCACAAATAGTTGAACGAACCATGGTAAGAACGCTCAAGAGTCCGAGGTAGGCTTATCTCTCCCATCTGTGATGCTTCATTGACACAGTTGAAAATGCACATAACTACTATTCACCTACAGCTTGAGATATCTGCGCATCAAATCCGCTGTATTATGAGAGCAAACATAAATAGTTGGCCGAACCATGGTAAGAACGCACCAAGAGTCCGAGGTAGGTTTATCTCTCCCATCTATGTTGCTTCATTTATACAGTTGAGAAACCCACAAATAATCTCACACTGTAGGTAAACGTATCTACCTAACCTACATACTTTTTCATATTATTTTCAGAATCAGAAAATTTCATACTTACGAATATACTTACTTCATACCGTTCAATACCTTTTACCATTACCTTTACCATTACCTTTACCATTACCTTTACCATTACCTTTACCATTACCTTTACCGTTACCTTTACCATTACCTTCACCATTACCTTTACCGCACATTAATAATGTGACTTGTTACCGCGTCGTACATCATTTGTTATGATGAATACGACTTCTTTACTTACATTAAAGACAGGAGGTAAAAAATATTTTTCTGTACGACATGAATAAAGAAATTACAAAAATCTAAACTAATAAGAAACTACTATACTTCGACTCGAGTCTCTCACAGTAAGTTTTCTTGATAGTGGATTCTGAAACAAAAGAAATAATATTATTTTTTATTATTACTTAAATATTAAACAAAGCTTAATTCACATACTTTGACAGAGTTTTGATGAAATCCAAGGTGCACCTTGATTTTTTGAAAATCATTGAAAATTGGCAATCTGAAATAACAAAATAAAATTTATTAACACCTAGGTACTTCATTTATAAAAAATCTATTTGTTCAAATATTATTTAATTAAGTACATTGCTGTCAATACTTAGTGTTAAATAAAATTATACGAACAAAAAAACGTGTCTAGTTTTAGTACTATGTGTAATAATAGCGTTTTATTATTGTAAGTTATTACTTTCATTTTTGTAAGAATAAAAAATAATTAACCAAATTTAATTTATAACTGAGACATTTGAGAAGTTTTAAGGTTTCAATAAAGTGATAAAAATATAGATAAACTTTGTTTATTAAGTTTAAAACGTACCTTTGGATTTCCTTTGTAAATGTGCGTAATAGGGAAAATAACTTGTTTCAACTTGTAATTGTCCATATAATTAATTCACTGTTCACTCTACACGTGTTACCAAATAATGATTCAAGTTTCCCACTGGACGACTGTGGTGCGGTGTGTGAACATGCTTCGTTCGTATTCCTTGAAATAATAACTTGCGACTCAGCGATTTGCACCTAAGGCCTGATGTCTGCTACAGCGTTCGCGGATTATCAACAATTTCATAAGTCACTAGTATTTTTTATAGTTACACTATCTATATATGGTACTTTATTTATTGATAAAACATCTTATTAAAGCTACAAAAAGAAAACAATGTTTACTTACCAAGAATGAACTAAAGATGAATGAACCTGACCGAAAAGAATTGTAATAAAAAAAACATAGAACGAATTATGTTCTAACTTTATATAAAAATTGCATAACATTTTATAGATATTTTAGCTACCTACCATTTATAATCATGCTATGTACCTTCAGTGTCATAGCTGACACTAGCCCTTATTAAGCCGTGGCTAGACTCGTCATGATAGTTCAATTGCAACAAAAAATATGTGTTATATAAACATTATGTGATATTGAGGTACTCGTTTTAAAGATACAAGTTAAATTAATAATTTGATTAAAGAGATGATGTTTTTATCTACACGTCAGTAATAATACTATTATTACCTACAATTTTTTTTTCAAATTGTTTTTGCAATAAAATAATAAAGCATTTTTACATAACTTCGCAAATTGGTAGTAACTTATAATAAAATCAATGAAGCAAGTTCAAACTATATCTTAGTTACAGACATGGGTAGCACTTATTTTATGTTAGTTACCACGCGTCTGTAATCACCCTTAAGCATTCTCACGGTTTGTTAAGCGGCTCGTAAGTAAAAATTGACTGTAACGCGATGCTTTTCTTTGATCTATTGAATCATATGCGGTAAATTATTTGAGGTTTTGCATAGTCATAGAGCTTAAATGCATATTGATATAAGATCTATATTTGCATAAATAATGCTTTTTAAGTAAAACAATTGTTTTGAAATAAGGTTGAACATTTTTAAAATGCTATTAAAGGAAAATATTTCTATTGCATCAATTTTGATAACTTAGTTAGTAATATTATGTGAAATAAGGTTCAACATTGATTATCAGTTAAAGCTCATAGTCCATTTTTATGTTTTTACTTGCGCGATATAAAACCTCTGAAAAAAGTTAAAACATCACATTCTTTCTGCGATCTTCGAGCTGAAGCCTGACGCTATATCGACGTTGCCCGCTCCGCCCCGCTGCTGCCCGCCCGCCCAAGTCCGTTCACAGACGCGTCCGCCCAAGCCGTTTTAATCCACGCCTGCTGTCGTCGTCAAAGTACTCTACCAACTCTACAATAAAATGTTCGTAAGTCATTCATGGAACACAAATTATATGCAGTTGATAATAAAATAACCAAACAAAAATTTATTGTGAATTAATAAAAGTTGACATGTTTTTAATTTTTCAGGTCCGACTACGAGAGTGATTACTCCTTGGTCTCGGAGGTGCGCACCGATTCACAAAAATCAAAAAAAGCGTCGCTGCCCAAGACGAAGGCTGCGAAGAGGAAGATAACTCCGGCTACCGTTCCTGAGACTCTCGCCCCGCAGCCGTCCTCATCTACTGCAGCGGCAGATGTTATCCGCGGGATTCGCCAAGCCAAAGAAGATTTTCCTTGGTGAGTTATCCTATGATCAATTACAAAACTATTTAAAGCAAAATAAATTCAGTTTTAGATTCATAATACTTTTTGTTGAAACTAGATAGATACCTCTTAATTAAGTTTCAATTCCATTTATTAGCCAAGGCTTAGACCCTTCTATGCTTAAAGAAGCAACAAAAACTCAAAGTTTGTAGTTTGGTTCATATCAGTTAAGTATCTAAATTATAATCCAGAAAAGATTTTTGTTGCGATGTGCTACGCTCGTAGTCGATTAGGTGAGAGGTACGAGGTTAGTCAGGTGTGCTATAACGCTCGTGTATAGTATTAAAGCAGTGTAGCATACTTACTTAGGTATGATAAGTACTTTAAAATTGTATAGCTTAGATTCTTACGAGACGGTGGCGGTGGGTTGATTTAGTTAGAACCATTGTCTGATTAAACCTTCTTATTTACAGGAACAAGAAAGCCAAGAGAGATATTTTCTCTATAATAAAAGCAGAAGATAAGAAGGCTGCGGCTCCGTCGACGAAAGGCCGCGGCGGGTCGGCTGCCGTCTCATCCTTCACCACCCGAGTGTCTGACGGGCAGTCGCGTCGGACCATCACCACCGACGAGGGTGAATTTTTCATTGACTTCAAATTATACAAGGTTGAGGACGTGGAATCAACTGCACCCGACCAGCGATATCGTAAAGCCTTAACCTCTATTAAGCTGCGGTTGGGAGAAGAAAATCCTGAGTGGGACTTGCTCCAGGAGCTCTTAAATACAATTTATAAAAGATTTCGGGATTCAGAACAACAGTTTTATTCCAACAAAGTTGTCTTTAAATAGTTTTTAACGCAGCTAATAATAAATATAAATTTAATATTTTCCGAAATTTATTTTATTTTAAGTTGGTAAAAGTAGTTTTTAGAAATAGGTTATTGATAACTTTAGCAAGTTAATTAAATTTGAATAGGATCTAGGTTCATAATTTACGTATTATTTTTATTAATAGATAGGAACTTGGTAGAAAAAAAAATAGTTTGATAGGAATGAGTATAGGATTTTTTTGATAGTCTATTAATTATTATTTTATATACAGATAGGTTTTTACGATTGATTGTTGTATTTTTTTCTCACTCCTATTTTCAATATAAAAGTTTTTTTCTTATCATATCACAAAACATTAAAATGCCATTTTGTCATATTTGTAACGAAACAGTTAGTAGTAAGTCATGGGTAGGACATTTACGTAGTAATAAACATAGAGGGAATAATTTAGGCCAGCTGCATATTGATGGTGTTGAAACAGTGGCGTCAGCTTTTAAGTGTCGAATCATTACTTATCGTATAGCTGCAGAAAACGAGTGTCAGAATAATGTAGATACATTTCTGAACTCTATTCGCAGTAAAATAGAGCATGTTATAGATGCCACCTTACAAAAACACATTTGTGTTAAAGTCAATTTTGAACTATTCTCAAATTTTTTGTTGTTCAAAAATAATGAACAAGAAATCAAATCATTTGGAACAAAAAATATTCCACTATACAGTACTTATGAATTTGAGCCTTTGTTTTCATCTATTAAAAACACTTTGCAAGGTAAAATTGATGAATTTCAAGATAGGGACTCGGGATGGGCCCTTTTAAACTGTGTCTATTTAGAAGTAAATTTAAATAAGTATCAACCGTTGGGTGGCTCCACCTTTATTGAGCTACCAAAAAATATAAGACAAAAAAAAGCTTGTATTAATATTCACAATTCTGATGAATATTGTTTTCTATGGAGTGTAGTAGCTGCTCTCTATCCCGCTAGGTTGCACCCAGACAGAGTAACATCATATCCACATTATAGTGCAGTGTTGAATATTGAAAACATAACGTTTCCAATGACTGTTGCAGACATTCATATCTTTGAGCAAAATAATCCTCAGCTTAGTTTCATAATATTTGGTTTGGAGAAAAATAAGGCGATTATCGGTCCACTGTACAAATCTGAAAAGACGTCCAATAAAAAAGTGATACATTTGTTGCATTTTGAAAATAAATCCAAATCACATTTTTGTTTGATAAAAGACTTGTCAAGGCTTGTTAGAAGTCAAATTACTAAACGAAACGGTAAATTACACTTTTGCGATACATGTTTGGTATTTTTTAATTGCGATGAGGACAGAGAAAACCATAACTGTACCGGAATCGTTACCAAGCTGCCGGAAAAGGGAGCTATAATTAAATTTAGACATTTTGATCGAAAGCATGATGTTCCATTTGTAATTTATGCGGATTTTGAAACTATGTTAGAAAATGTGACAGACATTGAGTCAAGTAGTTTTACATGTACCACACAAAAACATGTGCCAATAGCGTTCGCTTACAATATTGTTTGTTCTGTGGACCAGTCTCATAATAAATTTGTATCGTACCGCGGGCTTGATTGTATTGATAAATTTATCACAGCTTTATATAAAGATGTTAGGAACATTCATTCAATATTGACGCAAAATGTGTCCATGGTCATGAGTGAAAATGATGATAATGAATTTAGCAGAGCTACTTTGTGTCATATTTGTGAAAATTTCTTATTTGAGGACAAAGTAAGAGATCACTGTCATTTAACGGGTCGGTACCGTGGAGCAGCACATAGTTTATGTAATCTACAGTTCAAAGTACCTAAATTCATACCAATATTTTTTCATAATTTAGCTGGATATGATTGTCATTTATTTATCAAGAAATTGGGGGAAGCACCGGGACCAATAAATATAATACCAAAAACTAAGGAAAATTATATCTCCTTTACGAAGTTTATTCCAATAAAGAGAAATGATTATATTCAATTGAGATTTGTAGATTCTTTTAAGTTTATGGGGACTAGTTTACAAAAGCTGGCTGAGACTTTAGAATCACACAAATTTCACCATCTTTATCAATTCTTCCCTAATGAAGCTCAGTTTGCTCTTCTGAAACGAAAAGGCGTTTACCCATATGAATACATGAACACATGGGAACGGTATAGTGAGGAATCTCTTCCTAGCAGAAATGATTTTCATAGTTCTCTCAATAATGATCATATTTCCGATGAAGACTACCAACACGCACAATCTGTTTGGTCACTATTCAATATTCTTGATATGGGTCAGTATACAGATTTGTATTTAAAAACAGATGTGCTTTTATTGACAGATGTCTTTGAAAATTTCAGAAAAACCTGTAAGCATCACTATAACTTGGATCCTGCTCATTATGTCACAGCTCCAAGTTTGTCTTTCGATGCAATGCTTTATAGGACAGGTGTAGAGTTAGAACTTATCGATAATTTTGAAATAGTAGACATGATTCAATCTGGCATTAGGGGTGGCATATGCTTATGTTCTCATAGATATGCAAAAGCTAACAATGAATTTATCCCAGATTACGATCCAATGCAGCCTGAATCGTACATTGCATACATAGACTGTAACAATCTATATGGGTTTAGCATGTGCCAAACATTACCCTTATCTGACTTCAGATTACTCAGTCCAGCTGAGATTGATCAACTAGATATCAGCAATGTTTCGAATGATGCTGAGTGGGGCTTCATTTTGGAAGTGGATTTGATTTATCCAAAATCTTTACACTGCAAACATAACGATTTACCATTCTGTCCAGAAAAAGATATTCCACCGGGGGGAAAATATCCGAAACTTATTCCCAACTTATACGATAAATTTAAATATGTAATTCATTACGCACATTTAAAAACATGTATAAAACATGGGATAGTTTTAAAAAAAATTCATCGTGGTATAACTTTTAGACAAAGTGATTACTTAAAGAAATATATCGATTTAAATACAGCCCTGCGACAAAAAGCATCATCTACTTTTGAACAAGACTTTTTCAAACTATTAAATAATAGCGTTTTTGGAAAAACCTTAGAAAACAATAACAAAAAAGTGAAGGTTTATTTAGTAAATCAGTGGAACGATCTCAAAAATATAACAAAGAAACAAAAAAGTGCTGAAAAGTTAATTTCTAACACGAATTTTCATAGTGCATCTATATTTACAGAAAATTTGGTAGCAATTCAGTTAAAACCTAGTAAGATTATTTTAGATAAACCATTGTATATAGGTTTCACAGTACTTGAATTATCAAAATCGCATATGTATGATTTTCATTATTCTGTTTTTCAACCGTTCTATGGTGAAAGATTACGTATGTGTTACACTGATACTGACAGCTTTATTTATCATATTGAAACGAATCAATTTTATTCAGAATTAAAAGCAAATTTCATTCAGTATTTTGATACCAGTAATTTTCCTATAGAAAATTATCATGGATTACCTATAATTAATAAAAAAGTTCCGGGGTTATTCAAAGATGAAATGGGAGGCAAAATAATCACAGAATTTGTTGGATTACGCTCCAAGTTGTACTGTATACAAAATACTGAGAGTGTAATTAAAAAAGCCAAAGGAATTAAATCATGCGTTGTGCGCGATCTTGATATTTCAGACTATAAAAGAACATTATTGACAGACAATATTTTACGTAGGAAGAACATTTTATTCAAGAGTATGAAACATGAAATATTTACGCGCTCAGTAGACAAAATTGCACTCTCAAGTAATGATGATAAGCGCTTAATTTCTAAGGACAAAAAAACAAGTAGAGCTTGGGGACATGTTTCTATTTTAGGTATATAAATAAGTTTAATATGCAATAATAATTAATATCGCTCTAGCTATAAGTTACCAAATTTTATTGTTTAAGTATCAACCTACTGATAAGCTCTACAAAATAAATTTTGTTGAATATAAATATTTCGTTTCATTTACATTATTATCCTATTTAAGTAGGTACTGCATGAAGTAAAATATTCTATTTAAAACATGTACGAACTTGAAATGTTTTATGACTGTCCTTACATTCAAAAGCCCTTACGTTGCATTGCAACTTACACGACGCGCGACGGTTGTGAGGATGCGCATTACAAATACACATTCATTGTTTGCTGTGCACTCGAACATAACGTAATCGTTATAAGTTTTTATTAATTGATATAATTTTTTTATAACTACCACAGTTGTTGATTTATCTCTCGGCGTGTGATTTTATAGGTAAGTTATCGTGATTATACTCAAAGATTGTAATTTTTAATAAATTCATATTCATTTCACTTAACTTTATTATTTTTTTACAGAAAAATGGATAACTTTTCAACGAATGATCCTGATGCAACTCAAGATGACATTATTGGGATCAATACACAGGAGCTGTTCTTCCAATGCGCACAGGATCCATTGGCTGGATTTTCCCAAGAGTTTCCTGTGGTACAAAGTTCTGTGACAAAGACCAAAAGTCGACCTAAGCGAAGAACAAGGAAGCCTTCGAGTATACGAGTAGATCCTCTAGACGAGGGACGCAGAAAAATGCAGCGATCATCGTTTGTTCTCAACAGGACAGCACAGTGCACTGGAAGGAGACTTATCCAGATAAAAGTAATGGACATTAGTGACAATAGTGATAAAGTGATTTTATCAGCTCAGTATGTTGTTAGGGACATTATAGACAATATTATGGACCAGACTGAAAGAATAATTAGAAATATTTCGGAAAATCTTGCCTTGCCGTATTAGAGTAAGTAGTTATGTAAGTACCAATATTTATTTAGAATATTTAGTAGAATAATATTTTTATTTTTAAATAAAATTTTAGTACTTACATTATGTATTTTATTTTAAAATTTAGTTAAATAAAACCAATATTATGTAGGATAGGTAGTGTTTTATTATGTATCATTAGGTAGGTAAATTTAACATAAACATATCATTACATAAAAATAAGTAACTTAAGAATAGGTAGGTAGTAAAATTAACGCCTTAACAAACTGAATTTAACAATTTCAATTAAAGGTACACAATAAAACATTGCATATAGTCTAACTTTTGAAAAGATTAGGTAAAAACACATCAAAATTATTATCCTTACACCATTTTTCTAAACAGATAACATTCTTTAAGGCACACTTTTTTTTATGGTGAACACAGTTTAAATTTAGGTTTTTTGTTTTTTCATAGTCATCGCATAATTTCGCAAAGTTAGGACATCCATTTTCACCAATATCAACGATTTCACAGTTTTCATGAAAGCTTTTTATCCATTTGATTTTTTCTAGGCCTTTAACTAGAATTTTTTTATTATTCAAGTACGGTTTAATAATGTGTTTAAATTCCCTGTAGTCGATAAAACCTTCACTCCAATAAATACCACGATCGTTTTCTAGCCATTGGACCCGTTTCCTTTCTTCTTTCGTTAATTTTGTAAATGCGTAGGGTGGCTTCACCAGAAATATTTGAGAATATCCATTGATGAGAATAGCGAATTCTTTTAATATAAATTGATTTTGGTAGTCCTTGAATCCTTGCAAGTCAACAATTACAGTATCAGCATTCATTTTAATTATGATATTTTTTTTACCAAGTTGCTCAGTGGTCTATACTCAATTATGCAATCGTTTAGAATGAGACAATAAGCAGATGTGTAGTCCGGTATCTCTGAATTACACTCTAGCTCCACTCGAACACTAACTACTGGACCAGTCTTTATGTTGTCGCTCTGTCTCGAGCAGTCTATTACAAACAATGGCGCTATTTCTTTAAATTCATCAGCGCTTAGCAATGGTTCGTTTCTACATCCATAGTAAGATTGTTGGAAATTGACATACTGTTCGTATATCAATGCATATTTGGAATCCAGGAAATTTGCGTTCATGCTTTCATAAGGAAAATATGCTGAGTTTAGGTACACTTTTAAATCTCTTAAATTGCAATGATCAAAACGTGACATATCTACTTGTGCTGAATTTTTCCTCTTGGTTTGAAAACCAATTACGACGTATCTAGGTTTTTCGATTTGAGACGACGTTTTGATAGACCAAGTATGCTTGGTGGTTTTTGGTAATAGTGGGTACTCATAAAGGTCCCAATTTCTGAATGCTGCTTGTAAAGGACGATCTTTTTCTAATAACTTAAGCAAGTTAACTTTTTCTTTATCAGATACTCTAACGTGTGGTACACGCCAAAATAGTTTAGTTATTACAATATCTTCGAGAATCTGACCATTAGGAATTATAAGTGAGTTTAAATCAGTATTACTGCGTAACAAAATCAATTCATGTTTACAATTCATGATAATTTTTTTATAATCTTCTGCAAAACCTAATATATTAGAAAGGGGAATTGAAGCACAAAATGTTTGACTGGCTTTGGTGCCATTAATATCCCAACCCCAAGCTTTGGATACCTTAGCATGGTTTTCATTAAATGATAAAATTCCTTTCATAGTGGTTGTAATTCCAGCATGTTTAATTCTGTCTATTTCAATTCCATTGAGTTCGTACCGAATATCTTGGAATAGATATAGCCACGGATTGTTAGTCAACTCGATACTAGTAACTTTTTGTTTTGTTTCGTTGTTTTTTATAATGTTCACAGTACCTTCTAAATACAAGGTACTAGCAGACGGTAATATGTAAAGGTCTTGCTGGTTGATAGGTATTCGTATTTCATCGTTCTTGTTAAAACTTGTTACAAATGGTTTATATGAATGATATTCAATACCATCAATGGTACAATCGAATACTGGTGTACTTGAGATGTCCAATATACTCATTTTAGCAGACCGATTAATTTCAAAAATCTTTTATTTTCTTCTGTTATTTTTTTATTTCTTCTTTTTGGTGCTCTTCGACGGATTGTTGGATTGTCACTGATGTGTTTTGTTCTTGTATCAGTATATTTATTAAAGTCAATCATTTTTTCTTAATGTGTAAATACAATTGTACTTCTTCTCCTCGCAAGTTAATTAGTTTATTGTGGTTGTCTAATAGTCTGATATTGATAGTACTTAAAAAGTTTTGATTAACAGGAAAGTATATAATATTTTTTGGTATTTCGATAATGCGATATCCTGGAGGGACGTTGGGCGCAAACTCGTGAATAATATGGCTGGATTTTCCGTCAATGTAAGAACCACTCACAATATCACATTCGATTCTCATCACAGTCGTTGATAAAATGTTGACTGGCAGCTGTGACTCGTGTAATATATTTGCTTTCAGGGTTTGGTTGTCAAACCCCAATAATTTTCCTAGAGAGTTGGCTTTTTCAAAGTGAACTTCTTTACTACAGTAAATAGATGTAGTTAATGTATTATTGTTACAATACAAATTAAAATCTATTCCTTTCATTTTTAAATTCTGCCTTATATAACCAGAAATGTCTTGTAGTTCGTACGCACCCTCAGGAATTTCCAAGACTTCATTGTTGCCATAGTAAAATTTATTGTTCGTGTTTTCAATATTAGGAATTGAATTAAACGTTGAAATATGCAGCAATGCGCATTCGTATTCCCCATCGAATTGTAAAGCAGGATAAAAATTTGATGATAATGTCGATGTATGACCAGTTATAGACAGCGTGAAAGACATTTTACTAATGGCTAAAAGAAAACTATTTCTTTAATTTATATATTTTTTATTCGTTCCAATAATTTTACATGAATCCCAAAATTCATGAAGAAATTTTAAGCAAAGGTGACCACAATTCGATGTGTTAAAATTTTGATAACTACAGTAATTATATGATATTTTCTTTGTTAAATACTTGACAATTTCTTTTGGAGGCTTTAAATCACCAAAGCTATCATAATACTGGCAATAATCCAAGTATTTTACATAGGCTACCCAATGCGTACCCTCGTTCGTAGAGTTGTCTAAGTTTACAATACCACACTCTATGGCTTTTGGTTTTCGTGGTAATTCATCTCTCATAAAGACACCTCTAAAAAATGGAATGTACTCATTAGCATATTCTAATAACTCAATATTTGTAAGAGCACGATTAGGTAACCTTTTCTTTAGTTTTTTGAACTTTTAACAAAGAGACCGTTGCCTTTTTTGTAGGGTTTGATATAAAGACCTTTTCCTAAAGCTATAGATTCCATCATTTTATTATGCCTTTTTGCTTCTTCAAAGTTTCTCTGTGCTGTTTTATGGTCATTTACAGCTTTGGCAATGCCAGCAGCTCCTCCAGATAATGCACCGAGAGCTGAAAGCCCCGCAAAAATTGGTATTAATGGGAGTATACCACCGGTCTTTGGTAGATGTATGACACGTGGAAGGGTAACTCCTTTTTTATGCTTAATAATTTTTTTTGCTGCTGTGTAAGCAATTTCTATAGCTTTGTTATTATCAGATGGTTTGAGCTTCTTCAAATGTTTCCGTATCGTAGAAACAACCGAACGAAACGGTTTTTTTGTCCCTGCTCCATGCTTCACCTTAGATTTCATGATTTTGCTTACAACCCACGATGCTAATTTTTCTCCTTTTCCAGCAGTTTTTGACTTCATTCGTTGTTTAGCCATTTTTATTAGTTCTATGTCTGCTCTATGTCGATCTTTCAAATTATCTGATTGTGTATATGCAATGTCGTGCTGTTTACAAGCGTTATCCAATTCGTTCACTCCTTGGTCACCTCTTAGTAAACGTTCTCTTAATCGAGTACCAGGTCCACAATAATTATATCCAGGTAAATGAAGTTCGAACGGTAAATTATTTATCAGATTGTTGACAAGTCCTCCTCCGCGCATTGCTATGATACTAATGATTTGAAAGTACTTTCAATTATATTTTATATAATATTATAAAATATCACTTTTTTTAATCCAACTACTTTCACTATTTGGAAGACCTAACCATTTAACAAAGAGCTTATTACCTTTTTTTCTTAAAACACGCTCTATTAAATAAACATTAGAACATTTAGTTTTTTGAAGTTCTTGTTCATAAAATGTACCTAATATTGGACATTTATGCAAGTCTTCAATATGATACGTCAAAGGGTTCGTTAAATTAACTTTTTTTATCAAAAATAATTCAGTAGACCAATTCGGCGTGTAACCTTTTTCAAAACATTGTTTATATTTACTTATGCGCACTAGATCTCCCGCTGCTAATTTGTTTTTCTTTGAATGAACTCTCTTCGTTATTTGTGACTTCATTATATTTCTTTTCACTATGTGTTCGTTTGAATAGTTAATATCGGCAGGTTTAAATTTTGTAGTGCGATGTATTGTGTTATTATAATCATTAACAATATTTTCCAAAGGTTTACCGATCCATTTGTAACTACCATTTAAACTGAAATACTTATACAACTTATTTTTAAGAGTTTTTATTACTCTTTCTACAATCGAAGCTTTCTTTGATGAATATGTAGAATAATGGTTTATATTATTAATTTTGATAAGTTTTTCTAGTTCCGTGTTATAAAATTCTGTTCCCATATCTGTTTGTAAGTTAATAGGTTTCCGATCACTTGTAACTATAATATTATTAAAAGCATCCGCTACTTCAGATTTACTCTTTGTCTTGACTGCCACGGTCCATACAAATTTAGAAAAACAATCAATCACCACTAATATGTATTTATAACCTCTATTGTATTTTATTAAATTTCGAAAGTCAATAAGATCTGATTGCCATAGATCATCCAATCCCTTTAATATTACAGACCTTCGAATGAAATTTTTACGCGCGGCTTTGTGAATTTCATCAACAACATTTTGTTTGCTCATTTTTTAACAGAATTAGTTTTTGTAAAGCCTTCCAGCAACTGATCAATATTTTTCATTAATTCTGTTTTTATAGTATTGCACATATCACGAACATGTTGCGTACTAGCAAAGTGTTTATCTACATACTCTTTACTGACAGCATCGTGTGCATTAAGAGGTATTGCAATACCAGTCAACCTTTTGTATTTTAAATCTATTTCTTCTTTATCGTTGATCATTGTTTTATTAAATATATCTTTAAAATCTGATACACTTATTTTTTTCGTAATTATATGATGTCCAAATTTATCCATTATGAAAAACAGACTGACTAGTTGTAGGGATGATATTGAAATGAAAGTTTTTTGTTTTATTATCTTATTTATTTGAAATTATACCATTCTCACGTAGTTCTTCAATTATTGATAAAATTTCATTATCTAATCCAGTGTTTCCAGCGTCCCGAGAAGCAATTAAAAGTTTTAATCGATCAATAAGTTCATTAGGATCATCCCAATAAACATAATCTACATTTTTCTTCCATTTTTTCAATGTGGGTAAACCTTTTCCTGCGTGTATATCAGGTTGACTACTATCTGTACTGGCTGATATTTTACGTAATTTGAACAGGGGTTTTACAACGTTCAAGTATTTTCGACCTTTACTGCTTCTTATTTGTTTTTCAGGATCATAGTCTCGTCGATGAACATTCGTTTCTAACAACATTAATTTATAATAATCCAAATCTTCTGAACTTATGACTTTCAGATCAGGAACTTTTTTAAATAAAAGCTCTTTTAATCCAGGTGTAATTTTGTACTTTCTGGTGCCAACTTGTATAGATCCGTCATAAACAACAACACGTGCTGACCCCATCATGAGTTTACCACGTTCGTTTCGCACACCAAACGGAATATCATTATTGGCTTCTGTTGACATAGACCATGAAGATACTTGCTCGCTTCGGTTAACCTTCGGTGAATCAAAATCAGAATCTATAGTCCTAAAAGATTCATCGTTTTCACTATCAACTTCTGAACTTTCGTCACTGGAGTTTTTCAAATCAACTGATTGATTTAATTCACTAAAACCTACACTTGATACTCTCTTTTTTAACGTTTTGTCTGCATCCAAGGGACTTGATGTTTCAAACTGGTTTTCAAAGTTATAAACTTTTTTTTCAGATTTTTCAGCAATTTCTTTGAGAGGTTTTGTAATTGGTCTAAAGACAGATTCAAGTATATCACTTTTTGCGGTCTC
Organism: Eupithecia pulchellata; assembly: GCA_963931895.1. Lineage (NCBI taxonomy): Eukaryota > Metazoa > Arthropoda > Insecta > Lepidoptera > Geometridae > Eupithecia > Eupithecia pulchellata. Next base: position 13,445,715 of record OZ007524.1, read on the forward strand.
TATATCACGCATCTTTCGTACCTTTTTCTTAACTGATTCAGCAGCATTCACAATTTGTTGTTTAATTTTTTTTTCCATTGTGTTATTTTAAAAATAGAATGTTGTATGCGTATCCAAAGGATGCTACTCAAGTAATAGTTACCAATGTTTGCTCTTATATTTATACCTCAAACATACTTAAAAATAAAGTCGTATTATGTTGTCGCAAACTTTACGGCAAACCGGACAGTTTTTATTTATGGAAAGTGCACACTTTACACATGCAACAGCGTGGCCACATGGAATAAAACACGAGTTTACCGTATTTTCATAACATATCTTGCACATTAATTCAGTTGAAGACAATTGGAGTTTTGAGTCGTCAGCTAATGGTTCCTTTTCTTTGCTTTTAAAATCGGATTCACAAATTTTACATTCACATGGCCAATTCTGAACTTTTTGGACGAATTCTCTGCTTTTCATTATCAAAACATATGGACACGATTTACAATAACGTGCGTGAATAATCCATGGCTGGTCTATAGGTGTCCAGTCCTTAAACTTTCCATCGCAATAATAACATATAACTCTGTCACTCATTCCTGTGTAAAAAAATCCAGCTTCAGCCATATCTTCTGGTTGTTGGGTTAGTCCCATGGGCCAAGACTTAAAGCTTTCCAAACGTTTACTTTCGGTGGAATAATAGCCATGCTTAGGATGTGCCATTTTAAATTATTAACACAACCGATTCACGTTACAATTCAACAAGGTATGAGTCACGAGAAAACATTTAAACGTGAGTAGGTAGATTAGAGTATAGAGGTAGTTTAGGCATTAAACAATATATAATTATCAAAGTTTTTGCGATAGCAACCTTTGTTTTTCTCACAGTCTTTATTAATAACTAAATAAGTGTATGGCTCTTCCCAAACATTTGCACACATATTTCTAAATTCTTGCCACGTCATGTCTGTATTGACGTGTTCATCGTAAACATGTTTCATATTGACTTCGTCTTGTTTGAAAAGTACGATCAAATTTGCGTTATCTCTTATAAGTTGCTTAGGTACTTTACTATAAGTTTGATTTAAATAAAAACAGTCAATTAATTTATGTCGTCCCATAGCAAAGTAATCTCGAATATTGTTTTGATCGCCACACGCAACATCATCAAATATTATAACAGAGTTTTTTTTCGCTGCATGAGGAGCAATAACATCTTCGTTTTCACAATACTTTGAAAACGTTACTGATGGAACTAATTTAAAAATTTCTTCCAGATACAGATATTTTGGTTGATATAAGGTTTTTGAGTACACATAGACGTTTTGGAATTGTAAACCGTTTTCATGTAGTAATAAACCCATCATTAAGTTTGTTTTGCCACAGTTTGATGGTCCACATATTAAACAGCGTATTGTATTTGGTAATAGTCCACTATGGCGGAAACTTTGCTTCTTAGATTCAAAATTAATGTTTTCAAGATTTAGTGATATCGGCTGTTTAACGAACTTCATTGTGTGAGCGTTTTACGGAAAATAATACCCGTTTAATCATTCATCCCGTTTTATATACATACTGGGTGTTATTGGAGGGTTTTGGAGGGAAGTTGTGATGTAGCACTCCCAATAACCTACTATTCATTTATTGGGATTCTAGATCACCATTAATGAACATTATATTGAACGAACCACGAACAGAGCGAACGAAATGAGTTCTTCCAGTCTTCAAGATTTTTCAAAAAAGGTATTGAGAGTTCTAGACCACTTGATGTCTTCAAGATTTTTTCAAATAAGGTATTGAGAGTTCTAGACCACTTGATGTCTGATAGAACACACGGCACATCGGAGTGAGCGAAGCGAACGATGATAGTGTGTTCTATCAGACATCAAGTGGTCTAGAACTCTCAATATCTTACTACTCATAATAAACATAGGTGTGGTGACACAGTTCATGTTATTAGGTAGGTATTCATGACATTTGCGTAATTTCATTCGTTCAGCGGGTATCCAACTAGTCCCTAGTCAATCATTCGCCGCGAATACACAATCCTAATTGGATATTTTCGGTCTTTCGTAAATTCCTATTGAAGTTGAATAGCTATTTGAATAGACTCAGTTATAGTAAAGAAACTGTTTCATTTCCTAAAAAACCACTTACGTACCTATATAATCAGCATTTAAAAAAAAATCGGAGCGTCTGGTCGAAGGACCCGAGAGCTGGTCAGTATCTGGCGCAGCGCATCAGCATTGCCATACCTACACCGAAGCAATGCAGCCAGCATCTTGGGTACACTTCCGACTGGTATTGATATGGATCAGTTGAGCTACCTGTAGATTGTTTGCAACAGTCTGCAGTTAGCTCAATTGTTTTAATTATAAATACTGGCTCTTATTTAGTTAGATAATTGTAATTTTCTTTGTTAATAAAGGCTTTTTTGCCTTATAGAGGTATAATAGCATACAGTTATATGTACTGGGATATACTAACGTAGTATCCGCTCCGGCTGCGCCAAGTATCGTGGGTAGCCAGTCGCTGATGTGCAGCCGCTGTGTGGCCACTCGCATGTTCCTCTCCAGCAGTGGGCTCCAAAGCAGGCCGGCGCCGCGAACTCCACCTTCCCAGAGCGTATTTTTAACCTAAAAGTACCATTAACGTTATTGTATAAAAATAATGTTTCTTTTTATATACACATTATGATTTCACAAAGTTAAATTACTGATGAGTCCCATGATGGGTGGTCCCATCCCATATTGTGTGGGTAGAGACGAATTTTGACTGCATGTTTCATTTCCATCATCATCATCACCAGCCTATAATAGTCCACTGCTGGACATATGCCTCCCCTAATGAGCGCCATAGATGGCATCACTATTTGGGGGTTATTGCCCATAATCCCCACGCTGGGCATGCGGGTTGGGGATCGCAGTTCGGTGTAGTTGTTCTGCAGAAGGCGCTGCTGCCCGCCCCCCGCTGTGTTTCCCTTAGTCGCCTCGTCGTTTACTCGTATATACCTACATGTGTATTGTATGTTTGGAGGAAGTATAGAGTTCGAGATGCTGCAAGGGCAGGTACTGTACTGTACTGATGTTGTATCCGCCCCGGCTGCGCCAAGTATCGTTGGCAGCCAGTCACTGATGTGCAGCCGCCCGAACATTTATTTCTTGAAGACTAAGCTTTCCCAACATCAAAGAAACCTCTAACCAACTATCCTACGACCTCGTCGTACCTCATCGATCTTAGTAAAAAGGGCGTAAAAACTTACCCCTTTCAAAGGGAAGTTGGAAGCTGCGTTAACATTGAACCCAGACGCCGCGCCTCCGTTATCAGTGCTGAATATCACGATCGAGTTCTGAAGCAGTTCCTTGGAACTCAATGCCTTGATAACTTGTCCTATTGATTCATCCAGCTTTGATAGTACAGCTGTAAATTATTTACATTAAAAAATATAAAAAAAATAAAACGACTTCAAAATCATTTGCACTGTTTCACAATGTCTAGTTCAGCTAAAAAAGAATTGTGTTAGCAAATGCGCCATACTGTCCTTTCGTCCGCATTCACTCCTCCCAGCTATTGAGTACCTACTGACCATCAATCGGGCCGCCATTCAGTTATTAATTACTGTCGTGGTTATGCACATGCCTGTTGCGTCTATCTATACCTATTGCTACATAAGACTTGGTTTCGCATACCTTACCTAGGTACCTATGTCTATGCAATGCACATAACGTTTCGTTTCACCATCTATGGCCACTTAGGCATGCATAATAGGCCAATTTTAACTACAAAGACGGGTAAGGGGAGCCTTTAGACTCAAAATAAACTGTCCTCGGTTTATTTTAAAGCTAATAAACGATTTCCACGATGGATTCTATCTAGAAGTGGACACGCTAGGCTGTAGAGGTCTACCTCTAACGTAAATAAGACATTTATCTTATTTCGCTAAGCAACCTCTCTGTGTTTGCCGCCCTGTTGGGATATGCTGTTACTAATGCATGTTTTACATATATGTATTATAAACTTTCCTATTGAATCAAACCGCATAAAAATCCGTTGCGAAGTTTTAAAGAGCTAAGCATACATAGGGACTGGCAGACAGCAGGAAGCGCCTTGTTTTATACTATAAAGTGATTGTTATACCTTGTTTTGTACTAACTTTCTGTCTTTTGTAGGAATTATATAATAAACTATATCTTCCTTCCATCCTCTGGTAGATTTTCCTTCGACCAATCTTACGACATCGAGCCTGTTGGTACCTACGCGACGCCTCGGACAGTTCTTATGGCGTCTCTACCCATCGTAAGTTCTTACCAGCGAATTTCATCCTCTGCGTATTATTGATGTACTTGAACCTCTCGATGTCCTTGTCGGGGGCTCGAATCGGCTCCTGCGGGTTACCGGAGTGCACGGCAGAGTGCGCTACCATCAGAAACAGAGGTTCGCTTGCGTTGTGGTTTGAAATTATCTGGAATAAGAGTATTATTATTTATTGATTTTTGAGTGGAGACCGCGACTCGGCAAACTTAGGCTAGAACGTCTTCCGGCCAGGTAGGATGACCTGCGAAAGACTGCAGGCAGATAATGGATGCGACAAGCTGAATACAGGGCGCTATAGCGCTCATTAGAGGAGGCCTATGTCCAGCTGTGGACTAACATGGCCTGATGATGAGATGGATTAATTATTTTTATGTGGCGACCGTGACTCGGCGCAGATGTAAGGTATTTCAAAATGTTTTCGTCATTGTTATTTATTCAATTCGAAAATAGTTTGTTCATAAGTAGGTAATTACATTTAATCGTAATTTAACGATAGAGCGATTTTTCTGGGGAACTAAAGATTAGGTATATGAGATGATGCACGCATAAAAAAAATTGTGTAGTCATTTTGCATAATAGGCTAAGATCATGCAGCGGACGATTACGTTCCGTATACTTTCTCTTTGTAGGTAATGTCCACGCATATTACTTTCATTCATGGCGATTGTTGGTCATTAAAAACTTCCAAAATTAATTGTTTATGAACAATTTAATTTAATGTCGATAATTATCTACGGAACCTTGGCTGCTCGCTCGATCTTAATAGCTATAGACAAATTTTAGTGGTCTGTAGGTACCTACTGTATGTATGATATTTAGACCCCAAACTATAATACCTATACACTCGCTTGGCCGGCAAGTATTAGCTATATGTACTTAATGATTAATAAACAAAGTATAATATACAATTATAATCAAATTCATCATCATCATCACCAGCCTATAATAGTCCACTGCTGGACATAGGCCTCCCCTAATGAGCGCCATAGATGGCATCATTATTCAAATTAAATAATAAAAATAATTAACTCACACGAACGGCTTCATCAGTATAAACATCAGTGGCGTAGTGACCATAGAGGTCGTGCGCTACTTCGTACCCTGAAACATTTCACATTTAATTACATTTAGTGTAAAAAGGTTATTTTGTTGACCTTCGTGATACATCGTTAGCCAGTCTATCAATACTAATATTATAAAGAGGAAAGATTTGATTGTTTGTTTGAATTGAATGGGATCCGAAACTACTGGACCGATTCCCCATTATATCTTAAAATTTCCCTGATGTACATTATAGGCTATAGAATATTTACAAAAATTTATTTTTTGTTAAATATCCGTGCGAAGCCGGGGTGGACCACTAGTCGACTATAAAACCATTTATTCAGCAAGAGACTGACAACCCGTCGCGTTGGGTCTGGAAATATCTTGAGAGAGTAAAGATCACTTTTGGTCGCTGAACTATGGAGTATCTTTCGCCTGCGGTTTCAGTCGCATTTTAAAAGGAAAAAAACGCAAATCTTAGACATGAGCATATACATATTAATTAATAAGTGTAGAACTATGATACTTTTAGTCCAGTGAGTAGTTTTGGCGTGAAGAGGACGAGGACGACAGACAAACTTTCATATTTTATTATTTACAATAAATACTATATACCTACCTAAGACATTGTTTCTTGAAATTTTGCACAAACAACAGTTATTGTGGTTATAAGTAGGTAGGTAGGTACTTCATTATGGATGTTAGCGAGTTAACGACGAACTTAGTTTGATAGTTCATAATGAATTTGTCAAACTACGAAGTATTAATAATAAAAAATGCACTATTATCCTATTTTTAACCGCAAACTAACTCTAAGATCTCGTCGTAATTTAAGCCAGTTGACTGTCACTAGGTACAACCTTTCTGTTCGCCGTCTCAATGGAATAATAGAGCGTTAGAATTACCTCTCCTGAAGTCGAATCCCCAAGTTCCAAATTCTGCGTTAGTGTGTTCGAACATGTCGATTTTACCGGTCCAAAACCCGAAATGTGAATCAAACCTGTGTAACAAGAATGTTTATTACCTACGTAGCTATTAATTCACTCTTAGCGGTAAATTTATGGTAAAGGTTTATTAAAAGGTTAATGTCGTCTTTTCCTTTCCCATTAATATCATACTTACTTATAAATTTTACCTCTAACTCTTATCTGTTTTTATACATTTGTAATTATTCCGCTCCATCCATTTTCTCTCCCATTACATTACGCTTGCAATGCTAAATGCCATCTATACATATTGTCCAAACACCTACTAATTATCAGCCGACTGCATCCCATTGGGCTGGTTAGATTAGTTTTCTGATTTTGATATTTCCTTTGCTGGACAAAAGCCTCCTTCTACATTTTAGAAGAATCCAAGGCCTTAGCGAATCAGTCTGAACAATAAGCAAGCTGTGTGGCCGCTGTAAGTACTTTTTAGAAAGAAGTGTGAAAGGACATGAGACAGTGTTGAGCCTTCAAAAACGATGACAGGCTGAAGTGGAGGAAATCAGGAGATTTGAAAGAAAGTAACAATTGCGTAGGTATGCGTAGCGCTTAAAGAGTTAAATACCTAAATTAGCGTAACGTCGAAATGTAAGAGGGCTCTTAAGAAAGTTGACCACTATTGACGACCTCTTAGGCGCGGTGGGCCAAGGTTACGACGCAGGAGGTTGCGGTTTGATTCCCGCCCCGGGACTAATATTTGTACATCTGTCCTTTCTACGTACACAAAAATATATCTATGTGATAGATATATTTTTGTGGTACCTACCATATGTCCATGGCTGACCATAACACCAAGACCTGACCCCGACACCGTAAGGAAAAAAAAGACAGAAATAAACTAACAGATACTGTAATCTTACCCTCTATTCATAGGAAGATACTCTTTCTTGTAAGATCCGAGATGCCACTTGCCCACCAGATGCGTGTTGTAGCCCAGCTCCTTGAGATACTGCGGCAGTATCTTCTCGGTTAGCGGTAGACCTCGAGGCTCCATGCCGTAAATTGTTCCGTGTTGCATACCTGGGGGTTTAGAACATATATTGACTACTACTAAGATTTTGGTGTCCTACGAGTATGTGAACTTCTCTTTATTTTGGGTACAGACTTAAAATTATTTGGTCTATGTATTCTCCAGCTAGACTCAAGATAGGTGAATGTTTTTTTAATGTAAGTAAACCAATGATGCGTAGGGTAGTGACTAAAATATATCTAAGTACAGATATTTTTCAACCAATAAATAAATTTCAGACAGAACTGCGTATGTGTATTATTGACGTTATTGTATATGAGAGATGTTTTTCGAAATTAAATAATTTTGGTAATCAAAATAAATTCAATTCAATATTGTAATTCCATAATCAATGGACAAAAAGTTTCTAGCTAGTTTATAAGACCTTTTGTACAATGTTACAGTAGGTAAATATAATCTTCTCATGGTCCCACATACATTCTTGAGAATACCTCGTGTATAGTAATTTATTTTAACAAAGCGGACAGAAAAGTGATAATAATTTAGGTATTTAATATCTATATCTTTGATTTCTTTCGATGTCGTAGAACGACATCTCTTCAATGCCTAACGACGTGTTTTTTTTGCATCGTAGGTACTTATGTGATCTGATGATACCAGTTGTGTCGAGGGTACCAAATAATAGCATTACCTAAATTAATTGTTTTTCTTCATTCGAACTGTTGGCACCTAGTAAGTATTTAAGCTCTGTTTTTGAGTGTACAAACCAACCATTATGTATCGGATATTTGCCGGTCATGAGCGCGGCGCGCGAGGGGGTGCAGATCGGAAGCACGTAGTAGTTCTGCAGGATCAGCCCCGAGTAAGCCAACGCGTCTATGTTGGGGGTTCGAATCGCGTTGGATCCGTGGAAGCCGACGTCGTTCCATCCCTGGAAAACCAATTTATATAATAGAGTACATAATCATAATGGTGGCTAAAATCTCGGCTATTTATAGTAATGTCACTAAATAAAATACTTACCTTCTTACCAAAACTTTACCTAATTATGTTAACAATCATGTGCGATAGAACTGGGCTTAGAAGGCTATCAAAATTCTAAGGTTTTTTATATTTATTATAGTGCGTAAGCAAAACTAAAAATCATAATAATATCCCAAAAACATCGGTAATTAGAATCAAATCAACATAATCGGATCATTAACTGTTATTAAGTCACTAAAACTATTTTTCTGATCAAGCTAAAGTTAGTTAGTAGGTACCTAAGTAAATTATCAAAGGTGCCAGGTTTTAAAATCCAGTTTTGTGACAAACATAGGTTTAGTACGGCTCCTACTTAGGTATTAATATAAAATGTAGGCAGTACTCACCAAATCATCTGCCAAAAAGAACACCACATTAGGCCGAGCAGCATCACTCATCACAAATGTCAGACACAAACACAGAATCCACATTTTAAAAACACTACTCCCTAAATATTTTCAATACCTACACTGAACCAACCACTTTACATTTGTAAACAAGTTGTAAACTAAGGTACCCGCTGTTTTCACTTTTACATTTCACTTAAAATTCAAATAAACACTTCTCACTTCGCTAAGCATTTTATGCACTTTCAATTGAAGGTTACGTCCGACTTAAAGCGAGCGACTAAACACAACCACACCTAAATCTTCAATGCTAAAAGGTATCACCTCAACAAGAAATCCCCGGATTTATTTTATTCAATTAACGCACTCGCACACTTGGCGTGAAAACCAGCACATAAGGTGCGCAACAATGGCTAAGAACTGTGTCCGTCGAAAGCTATCTTAGCCTTCTGAGCGCCCGCATGAGAATCTGGCGCATCGGGGTCCCGTAATTGATAGCGCTGATAAGATAACAGGTACAGGGAGTAACAGTATGGCTGCAGTAAAACAAAGCGTCGACCTAATAACTTTCAATTTGACACTCAACCTTGCTACGATGCTATTACGAACTATGCTATTCAATAGTCGTTGCAATATCTGTCTGTATTCTTCTTTGGATGGTATTTGGACCAGCGCGCCTTAAAATAATTACTAAAGTGTACAAAAGATTACCCCGTACGATTTTTTGTTATTATTGTGCGTATGCCCTCGCATACGCACAATAATAACAAAAAATCGTACTAGGGCATAGTACCCATAATTAAAATAAACAGTTTACTTCATAATAATTTATTGCAAAAATATTTTTTTTGTCACTTCAGCTCCCTAGAATATTACACCCTGTACTTTTCCACCGCTAACCGGTCTAAAGCGCAAATATTGAATAAGTTAAGCACCTATACCTATCAGGCAGGTAGAGTGACCCGCGCCCCGCGTCGTGTTCGGTGGAAAATCACAGCAACTCTTTCTTTGTTATTTCCTTGTGACCAGTCCAAGAGTCCTGTAAGGTCTAGAATAAAGCATCGATTTTGTTGTTAGTAAGTGAGTGTCCGCTAAGTCCGGAGTCCGGACAATCAGATGATTTAAGAGTATACCCAAAGTTCAATTTCGATAACGTAGGTAGGTATCATATTTAGTGGAATATGTGTTAAAATCCCACATTGTTTCCCACGATAGTTTTCTGATGTTACGGTAATTAATAAATTATTCAATTGACCGAACGAGCGAAGATTTCTATAGACACCACACAGCATCTGGACCTAGTTGCTCAACCACGTTCCTCAGCACCTACATAGTTTGTATAACAAAGTCGCCCGTTGTCTGTATCTTTCAAAATACGCAACGGATTTTGATGCGGTTTTTTTTAATTTCAATTTATTTATTTAATATTTATTTCTAATAAGTAGATAGTGATTCAAGATCATGGTTTATAAGTAGTTATAACAAGCACCCGTGCAAAGCCGGGATGGGTCGCTATTCTATCATGATCGAAGCAACAAAACAATCAATAATGGGTCAAATTACATATATCATGATTGATTTTATTTTCTTGTAAAAACAAAAATTCATTTGCAACGGAAAGAGCTTATATATCTTTGTAAAGTGTAACTGATATCGGAGTTCAAACAACTGGACGACAGTTTATCAGGTTCACTGTTTATTTTATTATAAAAACTGTCACTGAACCACGCTTACTAGAACTTTCTAGTGACTTGACCGATAATAAACTTTATGACCATGTGAATTCCTGGCGTAAGTCTCTTTGAGCCAGATTAAATAGAAATTTCTATAAGTTAGTAGATATACCAGTTTAATTTTTCATGCGGATTCTTAACTGTTTTGAAAATAGTCTATAGTGTATGTTCATCAGGGAAAATTCTTTCACAATTATGATTCTAAAGGTGAAAGCATTTTTTCAAATCGCTCGGCTCGGAGCCTATTCAATTCAAACCACAGATTCAAACAAACAAACAATCAAATCTTTCCTCTATGATATTAGTACAGACAAAGTAGCGTTAAAACATGGTCATAAAAATTTAAAAACCTTCACTACTTTTCACGGCACGATGCATTTATCTATACTATAGAGGTAGTTTACTTAGTCCTACCAATTTAGGTTAAATATTACACGATACAGGAAAAATAAAACAAGTTTTACAAATAATTTACTTTATTATAAATTGCAGTCATCGTAACTAACTATAACACACAGTTAGGTACTTAAAACTAACGCTTTGAGATAACCATAAGTTGTTTAGCTGCAAGTTTACAACCCCGATGTGATTTGTGATGCGTCCACTTCATAAATTATTATCTAGTTCTTAAGATTCAATTTTGTTTAAGATAAATATTTCATATCAGATATTATTATAAACGATTTTCTAATAACGGTTCAAAATTTATTTTCTTTACGTAATCATTAGGCATGAATTCCAAAAGCCCTTATCTTACTGTTTTTCTGGTTCAGTGAAACGCACAGTATCTTTTGTGAGAGAATTATCATCTTTTTTTGAGGAACGACTTTGTAGTTAAAAAGACTAGTTTTTTACTAACAAATACCAAGTTTTACTGACACATCCTCAAATGCTGATAAGCACTGTTTTATTGACACGAAGAGCATCAACACCGTACAAAGATAACGTTGTCATGTTCATTACAAATACCAAAGCGTCCGCACCACAATGTCACACCTTCAATTTCATACCAACAGAACTAAATTATAAAATAAAATCACCATTGGACTATTTAATTAAATGAAAAGTTACAAATTGTACTTAAGACAAGTATGAAACATAAAATATGCGATATTATGTGACATTAAGTACTATATATGGTCCAAGTAACACCTAACAGCTCAAGTTATAAACGTTTTTAATTTGCATATGACAACATATGAAAACATACCCATATTTTTTTTGTCAGATTGAAATTAAATTTACTTTTATTTTTCTTGCGTAAAAGCATTTATAACTAAAGCCTTGTCTATGTATATAAACACTATGAACACACGGAATTATCTACAGCATATATCATGCGTTACATACATATTTAATTATAGAAAATGCAATATCTACTTAAATAAGAAATGATATATTAATATCTTACATTTGCTTATAAATACATATTCGTCATATTATGTGTACTAAATACATCAGCAAAATCATAACCATAGTACGATCTCGTACAATTTATCTAATCGTCAACTCATTTGAACTGAATTCTCATTTGATTCGATCACCGATCACTCATATCATAGCAAGAAATTTCAAATTGTAATAAAAACTAAGGAAAAATAGTATCCAACTAATTTATAATCTTCGAGTTATATCTTGTGACGAACAAAAAATGCATTTTATAATAAGAAAGGCTTTACTGTAGTTTTATTATAAAGGGCTACCTACTATAATTTGTAAGGAGTAAATTAACGACCTGTTATTATCGACCAATGAGGGCTTTTCGATGGATGCGACAAGCTGAAGACCCCTGTCTTCAGCTTGTCGCATAATTCCACTCCCCTAATGAGCGCCATAGCGGGAGGCCTATGATAGTTTCAAAAGCTTTATGAAGTGTGCTCGTTCATCCTAGTGGAAACAGAAAATTATTTCGTTGTTTTCTATGAGTCTAGTGTTTGTTTTTTTAAAGATTGCATTGAAAAGTCCTCTTAACAACAACCGTTGTCATTTTTGAATGTGATCGACAATAACAAGTTGACATTACGATCGCAGCCAGACCGTAATGGGTTCGTGGCTTAGGCCCCCAGTGGTCGACGCACCTGTGGTTGACGCCCCCGATTTTATTAATTGTATTATTATTATGATTTGCACTTTTGCACTTAGTACAGTAAATGCCAAAAGTGTATCTTACAAACCGTTTTAGAGATAAGCTCAAATGACTTTTAAGTAATTGTACTTTATCAATAAAATACTTCTGTCTTTAATCCTACTAATGTTATAAATGCAAAAGTTTGTAAGTAGGGATGGATGGAGAGATGAACAATGGATGAATGTTTGATACTCTTTCACGTAAAAACTCCTGAATTGATTTTTGCGATTGGGAGGTGGTGGGTGATTGGTTGCGTGACGTTGGTAAACGGCCTGACGGTTACTAGTCCTTTAGACATCCAGACATTTTATTTAGAAATATTATTGCTAAAAACATTCCTGTTAGCAGGCGAAAGAAAGCGACAAGAAAGAATGAAAAAATGATAGCCAATTTGAATGAGTAGTACAAAAATAAAAAAATTACTTCGATCATATTTTTAGTACAAATCTGCCAATAATCTGCTGAACAAATCTGCAAATATGTGGAAATCCGAGCAAAAAAGTAATAACTAATTATTAAAGAAGTAAATAAGATGATTTTGGTTGTTTTCTGTTGTTTGTAGACAATTTTAGTTCATATGTATTTATTTATATTTTTCATTTGTTATATAATAGTTGATTTTTTGCTGTGCTGTGTGGTGCCGGCATAGATGCTGTGTGGTGCCGGCATAGAATTTCACCACCCCATCTCTTCCCACGGGTGTCGTAAGAGGCGACTAAGGGAAACACATCGGAGGGCGAGCAGCAGCGCCCTCTGCAGAACAACTCCACCGAACTGCGATCCCCAACCCGCATGCCCAGCGTGGGAATTATGGGCATTAACCCCCAAATGATAGTGCCATCTTTGGCGCTCATTAGGGGAGGCCTATGTCCAGCAGTGGACTATTATAGGCTGTTGATGTTAATGATGATGTTGTAGTTGATTATTTTTGATAATTATTATTAAAAAGGTTAAAAATTACATATTAAATAGATAATGTTATATGTACCTAGGTACCTATGTTATATTGATAATGTAAAGAATTTTTTTTTAAACTTATTACGTACTTTACACTATAAAATTTTAAAATAAGTTTGTTTGTTTGGATGTTTGTCCGTCAATCACGCTGAAACTACTGAACGGATTTTGATGAAATTTGTTATCAGACAGGGTATGAGCTGACTTGGGTGATATGGTTATGATATAATATATTACAAGCTTATGCCTTTTATGCCTGCCAGTACATTTGATAAAAAAAATATTCGGATTAAAATAAACTGACCGGGGGCGTCGACCACAGGTGCGTCGACCACTGTGGGCCTAAGCCACGAACCCACCGTAATTGTCTTTATAATAAATTGTAAAGTTCTTAGTTTACTACAAACAAAGAACCCTCAATAATGTAGTTTGTTCAAGATAAATGATCAAAGTAAAAATCTTTGGTGGAGATTTAAGTGTGACAAAGAAATGTCTAAAAACTAGAATAAATAAAACAGGAATAGAACCGACAGGAAATGCATAACAATACATTAAATTTAATCTAGATAGATAATATATTAAAGGGGATATAGTATAATAAATGATAATTTACACACCCGCAAGCAGTGAACGGATAAAACATGGAGGCATTCCTTGCTCTAGAAAATGACCCAACGCAAAGCGTGGTGTGATAATGACGTGTGTAGAAAATGACATAAGCGATCTACACCATAAACGACAATTTAATCTTAAACTTCAAGAGAATTCTACTTTTAACTGTGCTTCCCGAGATTTAACAAATTGTTGCACAATCAGCGACGTAGTTTTGACAAGTAGGTTTGTTTGCAATGTTATGTCAAGTTGCGGGGGTATTTTCCTTGAACGAATGCTTCCATGTTTTATCCGTTCACTGCCCGCAAGTGTATATTTGAACAGTACATACGTAATTTCGTCTACTTTTTCGGCTCGTAAGTGTACGATCGATGAAGACATGGTTTAGAATATTGCCTGAGTTTTACTTATTCAATCGAATGTAAATCTTAATACAAATAAAAATACAGGTTGTATTTTAAGAGGACCAAGGGAAGTGAGGCTTTTTGAGATTGTTAATTGTCAAAAATAAATTAAAATGGCGACTTTTTCAATATCTAGATCTGGTTTAGGGGGCGATCTTTTTCATTTTCATCGAAACATGATAGATGTTTCGTTCAATCTATGTATAATCAAATGCATTATATATTTAGTTTAATGAATCTAAATATATAATGTATACATTATGATCTATGTGGATCTCATAGAATTTTATCCAATTTTTTTTATTTATTTTACCAAAACATATCATGTGAGTTCTCACATTCGGAACCCCCACTTCCCCTGCCGCCCATAGAATCTAACAATCGGTACATGCGGTAAACCAAGTTGCCTGGCACGACTATCCCTACCCACAGTGTTTCAAAAGACCAAAAAAAATTCCCTATGCTGTTTAAATGAAATAGAAGCATGGGTGTTCTACTCATGCATTCAAAATTCCGGGCTCCAACTGAAAACCAGCGTAGCATTAGGCCTAGCCGAATGCTATAAATGCTGAGATGGGGACCCTTTTTTACCCAATTTTAGCTACATCTTTATTTGATTTTGTTCTTACCTCCGTTTTTGTGTTAATCTTATTTAGTTTATATATTATACTGTTTGTTATTTTTTGTTTTTAAATGGGTAAAAATAAATGTATTTCCTTTCTTTCAAAATACTTTCGTTGATCGATGAATGCAATATAGGAAAATATTTGGTATTTTGAAACACTGTGCTACGCCGCTCGAGATGTTCCGTCTCGCTCACTCCTTGCGTGCTTTCCGCTTCCTCTGGCCGTCGCCAGCGCCCTCTGTATCGCCCACTGGAACCGTCTGGAACAATCGACATTAATTAATGGCGATTCAGAATCAAAAACTACGACGTTATAAATTTTATACTCTGTAAAGTAAAAATCAATAGAATTAAGTTATATAAACAATACTAAGAATTTATAATTTATATATATCTATTTTGCTTTAAACATTGTGCTTTTCATGTTTTCATGTTAATGTGTGGTTAATTTAAGTGTTTGACTTAACTAAGTGCTCCTTGTGAGCCCATGGTATTAAATAAATTGAATGATGCTTATGTTTGTCGTCCATCTTTTTAACAAAATCAAAATCATTTGTATACAACATTATATAGGTATATTTCATGACACTAATCATTATTGTCTTCGAAGTATATGACAATCCGACAACGATACTGGCAGAGTCCTAGCGAAAAGCAAGCGGCCCGCCATAAATAAAGAAGTTGAATCCGAAACAAAAATATTTGATAAACATTTTTGGCGCAGCCAGTGGTTTCCACAAATGTCGCAGTCACTGGGATAAATAAATAGTTAGGAAAGTGTGGGAGAAACTTTTTCACTGTTCAACGTCCAATGTTACATTGTACAATCACAAGACTGGAGTATTTAGAAGATTCAATCTGCATTAAAAGTTATTATAATTCAATAATCAACCACCCCATCGTGTCATAAGCATCACCTAGCCCCAAGCTAAGCAGGGCTTGTGTTATGGGTACTAGATGACTGACTACATAATACAAAATATTACATAGATATTTTGTTATTATTATTATATTATATATAGAAAACAATATACATCTATACTATAATATTATAAAGAGGAAAGATTTGATTGTTTGTTTGTTTGAATTGGATAGGCTCCGAAACTACTGGACCGATTTTAAAAATTCTTTCACCATTAGAATCCTAAATTTTCCCTGATGAACATAGGCTATATAATATTTTCACTAAAATTAGGGATCCGCATGAAAAATTCAATAATTAAACCGTGTGCTATGTATTCAACCTTTTTCTATTATGGCAGCCATAATACAAAAAGAGGTTGAATATATAGCGCACGTTATGGAGTGTCGAGTCAATGTCAAAAACCCCAATGCTGTTAAAAAAAGTAAGAGATCCATATGAAAACTGTGAAACCCATCGTGTTAGTGTTTATAATTTCTGAATTTTTTTATAAAAACCGTGCGAAGCCGGGGCGGACCGCTAGTGTATAGATAATAGGATAGAATACCTTTCTTACCTCGGTAGTATCTTCCTGCGCCGGAGCGGGTCCCTCTAGATCAGCCTTGGTCGGCTTAGCGGAGGTGGTGATAGTTTCTTCATCGCTGCGGCTGTCCTCCTCAGCCTCGGACTCATGTGGATCGTCAGCTCCCGGTGCCTCAGACTTCTTAGCCTCGCCAACCGGGTCCTGGGGGAAATGTGCATTAGTATGAGGATACGGAAATGGGCAAGTGTAAGGTTTTTGAAAGATTTAAAAGATTCAATCTATTATTTTAATTTGATTTGCTTTATCGCTGCTTGAGCGCGAAATATAACACTCAAAACAACCTCTGCGTATGTGTGAAAGTTATAAGAATAGATGAAAATTATAGTTCTTACTTTATAAATGGAACTTGTTCCATTCTGGCATTATGTTCCATTAATAATGCTGACGGAACTAACGTTGAAAATATACTTTACAATGCAGAACTTTTTTTATATAATTTTTTCTGGCCTAATTTCACGTATAAAAAATATATACTGTAAAACATGTCAGCAGAATTTTTTTAAGATTTTTGAAGTTTTACATGCCTTTTACTTATAATGTAAATGCAAAGTAGAGATAGGTCGGTACTCATTATGAAATTTGTAAACGCATTATTTTTAAATCTTAATACTTTATGTTACTTATTAGTTTCAAAATCATATCATGATTGTTTACCCTTTAATCGTCTTTCTGTGAAAGCTCATGTGCCGCCTCCATAAGCACTTAAGATAATTGACATAGGTATGTAAAGGGGTATAAGGAGGTATGTAAAGACTCACAGAACTGGGCCCGCAGCAGAGATAGGCGCCGATGCCGACCACAATGAAAGTTCCGAAGATGACGACCGCGTACACCCACGGGTTGTCTCCGGCGAACTGGATCGCGCGCTCGAAGAACGACTCCTGCAAGTAGCCGCTACTTAGCACTACTGACTAGCTTCTACTATGTACAGGGGTGCGTTAGGATTTAAATCAGGAGTGGGGGGACAGTTTTATACGGATAGGTAGCTTGTATTTGATAAACAATCATTTATTTGATGGGATGTGGATTTGGAAATCGAATATGGTTTGTGTATTACCATAAATTGAGCTGTCTGTGATTATAGGAGATTAGCTGATAGTATTTCCCAAATTGAAAACCTCGCTATAAAATACCAAACTTTAAAATCCGTGAATTTCTTGAACAGTTAATGCCGGTTTTTTTCTCGTAACTTGTATATAGCGTATCTCAAAACACATTGCTGTAGCAAGCTGATTGTAAATACTAAGTACGGATGACGAACTACATATTTAGACAAATCCCAAAATTGTACCATAAATAAGTAGCTCTACTATTCACATTTCATATAAAACACTACAACCATAGCTACAAATAAGTGAACCTCTCTGGCCCGCCTGACGAGTAAAATGATGTAGCCCGCGATAGGTATCGCGCAGTAGATGCCGTACAGTGCCCAGTACCCGGGCCGGTAGTTAGTCGCGCGTAGTACCGCGCCCCACCACGTTTTCTACGTAAATGTTGGCAATTTCGCGTTACTAGTGTAGTATGTTGATTTCTTGATACTTAATGGTTATCGCAATTTGACAGTGAAGGTGATTTTATAAATATGAGAAATTTGTGAAAGTTTTCAAAAAAAATTGAAAATAAATTACTTTACACATCATCCGCTTATGCTAGGCTCCTTTTTGGTATACATATAATATAAATATATTTATATTGACATCTAAATCACATTAATCTTAGATTGAGATAGGCAATACAAACATGTATAAGACACATAAGTGATATATAAATGTATTAGTGGTTTATTTATCACTTCTTCCACTAATGGACAAAAAAAAGTGAAGAGAAAATCAATAACCTCATTTCTTCCTTACTTATTTATTGTATGAAACTTGAAATAGATTTATTGAAATTTGAATTTGGAATCTTATAATGGGCCTGCCTACAATCAGTAATATTGAACAATGAACCGAAGGTAGACGTAGTAAGAAGGTCCAACTCACCGAGTCTCTGGATAGCTTGGCTCTCTTCAGCTTGAAGGTGTGCGCTGCAAAGAGTTCCGCCACCAGCTCGTCGTCCGTTACCAACACATTGTCGAATAGCAGCTGCGGAGACATGGACCATAGCTCGAAGCCTATTGCGTGCTGGAAGGAAACATTACATTAGGCTTGACATAAAAATAAACAGCCGCGATCAACCTCTATGCTTGTATAGGGGCTTTGGACTCCTATGGAAGCCAGCGCACAGTGGGCATAGACTATTGTCTATGGGACTTACGATTTTTCTCTCTCAAAATATTGTATACTAGCGGTCCGCCCCGGCTTCGCACGGGTATTAAACAAAAATTTCAGAAATTATACACACTAAAACGATGGGTTTCACAGTTTTCATACGGATCTTTACTTTTTTTAACAGCATTGGGGTTTTTGACATTGACTCGACATTCCAAAACTGACACTGGCCGTAGAGAAAAAGCAAGCACCGTGCGCTATACAACCTCTTTTTCTATTCTGACGCGCCATAATAGAAAAAGAGGTTGAATATACAGCCCACGGTTCAATTATTGAATTTTTCATGCGGATCCCTAACTTTTTTGAAAATATTATATAGCCTATGTTCATCACGGAAAATTAAGGATTCTAATGGTGAAAGATTTTTTTAACTCGGTCCAGTAGTTTCGGAGCCTATTCAATTCAAACAAACAAACAAACATACAAACAATCAAATCTTTCCTCTTTATAATATTATTGTATATTTCCTTTTACCTATCAATAGAGTTTAATGATCGTAATACGGTTAAATTTTGTCATAAAATTAATCCTCAACGAACAAAAATACGAGTTCAAAAATATTTGTATGGAACAACATCTATCATACTCGTTTTCTACGAAGTTATATTAAACTTAAAATTAAGTTAAGCGCGGTCAACACCCTGAAGTTGCATCCGAGGCAGAGGCGCGGAAACATAACCTACTCGTATGCATAGAACAGATTGCGCTGCTTGTAATCTCACTAACACATTTCTCAAAAAAATTCATGGCTCGTCAATAAACACATCTCGTTAATCTTTAAAGTTTCCAAGATACAAGCAGACCAACCAGCGAAGGTCACATCGGCATTGACATTACCGTCGTCCATTGCACGATTTCAACAACATTGTAGTTGTAATAAACCACTACAGTAAAACCTCCTAAAAGTTTAACTGAAGTCTTGGACGCGTCAGAGCATTCCATTAATCATCTTTTGTGAATAAAGGAAACAATAGTGTTACTTACAATGGGCGTCATCTTGAAGGGATGTTCGTCCTTGAAATAGTCCGGGTTGGGGATGCGGCGCGGAGTCCACTTGCCCTTGTAGTTCGGGTTGCTGATGAGAGGCGCGCGCCATATGCCCTGGTGATGGAAATTATTTATTAATTTGTTAATAGACGAGCAGCCTTTGGCATAGACACATCAGTGTCTATATCATACAGTGTTGAATTTTGTCATTGCGTCCCTTATTTACTTATGAATTTTTGATATTTTTGTCTCGTAACCAGTGGTCGAGTTTATTCTTGAAAGCTTGATTGATGTGGCTGATATTATGTCTTCTGGTATTATGTTCCACAACTGGATCATCAAGCACCACTCTATTGTTAATAAAATGGTGCGCGGCCAGGGATTTCGCAGGGTCACAGGTCATTCTTAGATGGTGCCATCGGGTTGAACGTCCTTCTTTCTTTATGTCTTGTAGGCAGGTTTTTAGTGGGTATCTTGTATGTTTCGATGAGGTCACCTCGAAGTCATCGTTCTTCTAGAGTAGTGAGGCGTAGTGTTATTATTATTAATAACTAGCTGGATGCCCGCGGTTTCACGTAACACCAGATCCCGTGGGATTTTCAGGAAAAAAGTAGCCCATATGTTATTCCGGTCATAAACTTTATATCAAAATCCGTTTAGTACTTTTTGCGTGAAAGAGTAACAAACATCCATCCATACTCACAAGTTTTCGCGTTTAAAATATAAGTAGGATAGACGTACTTTGTATCCAGGGTGGGCTTGTTAGAGGTACCTTGTATTCAGGGTGGGCTAGTTAGACGTACCTTATATCATTCAGGGTGAGCGAGTTAGACGCACCTTGTATTCAGGGTGAGCTAGTTAGACGCACCTTGTATTCAGGGTGAGCTAGTTAGACGCACCTTGTATTCAGGGTTGGGTACCATGGGCGGGGACCAGGGCCCGCAGCCGGGCGCCTGGCTGCAGAGCGGGTTGTCGATCAGCGGCGCCTCCCATTCACCGTCCATCTCGTTGTCCCAGTCCGATGGCTTCTTGGCTTCAGGGTCTAAACATAAATATGATATACTAGCGGTCTGTCCCGGCTTCGCACGGGTATTTAACTAAATTTAACAAAATTTAAATTTTTCATACAGAACCCTAACTTTTTTGAAAATATTCTTTAGTAAAATTTAGGATACTAATGGTGAATGAATTTTTCAAATTGGTCCAGTACTTTCGGAGCCTATACAATTCAAACAAACAAATATTTCCTTTTTATAATATTAGTATAGATATATTATTATAAGTCTTCCTCTTGAATCACTCTATCTATTCAAAAAACCGCATCGAAATCTGTCGTGTAGCTTTTGTAGATATTTTTTTATGGGTAAAGCCTGTATCATCAACATCATCAACATCAACATCACCAGCCTATAATAGTCCACTGCTGGACATAGGTCTCCCCTAATGAGCGCCATAGATGGCATCATTATGTGGGGGTTATTGCCCATAATCCCCACGCTGGGCATGCGGGTTGGGGATCGATTAAATAACCAATTAAACTAGTTTTTACAATGAATTGAAACAATTGCCCTAACTTCAGACTGTTGCAAACAATCTACAGGTCCATCTACAAGACGCTGGTTGAATGTATGTTTGTTGGGTTTCCTTTTGAAAAGAGCAGTATATGTTTTATTTAGACCAATTTTTTTAATTTACTTTCCGGATCCTCGCGGATACAGATGAGTGGATAAAGTCCCCCCTTACTACTTCAAATTAAAACAACTTAAAATTAGTATTTACCAGGAATATTCTCTGGTTCGTCGTCGAGCCAGCCGGCGGGTTTGACCGCGTTGGGGTCCACGATCTGAGCCGGAGCCTCCTCGTCCCAGTCCTCGGGCTTGCGGGCTTCGGGGTCCACGATCTACGACAAATAATATATCATAGCTTAAAACCTATTAAAAGATAACTGTTTTTTCAATGTCGTCCTTTTTACGATATAAATGAATGGCTTATTGCGTGATTTATGATTTGATAATATTTTTATGTTACTTATATACTTAATTTCATGAAATAAATAATTATGCAATATGATTTTTTTTGCTCAGATTATTTTACAATTGACAAGCCTGTTATTATATTTTATAATATGGTGAATAAATGACTGTATATAAATAAATAAATAATGCTGGACAATTCACACAGCACCAAGCTAAGCAGAGCTTGTGTTATGGGTACTAGACAACTGATATACATATTAATTTACAAGTACATAGATAAATATTGTTTACTGAACATAGAAAACGACCAGAACGCCCTGAACAAATATTTGCAGAACCTACAAATATCGGAATTGAACCACCTGCGTCACAGACCTTCGCCCACCGCACCACAGAGCTCGTCAAAATAACTATATTATATAAATAAGTGGAACACACTTTTTCCCTCTCATCCCAATCATCCGGCTTCTTATCCTCAGGGTCATCGATCTCCGCCGGCGGGTTCACGGCCGGCGTGAAGTCTTCCAGCAGAGAGCCGGCGTTCACCTCCTTACCGTCCACGCTGATGAGGAAAGTGTTGTCGGGCCGCACGATCAGTGTGTACAGGTGGGGTTGCTTGTCTTTGTAGATCTCGTCTAGGCGTTGTCTGTGGGATATAAATATAACCGTCAAAAATTGCATTATTTATATTATTTTTAGTCATCCCTTGTATTGTATTTATTTCTTTTACACAAGTACATTTCACTGTAGCGTTTCTGCCAAACTGTATTAGTCAAGTTAAGTCTGTGTCACCCGTCTTAATAGAATGACTGATATCTTAATCAAAGTGCAGTGCAAAATACATCATGATCGTATCAAATCTGCATCTTGCATGCTAAGTGTTACCTATCACAGCACGTACACTGCGGCAGGTTATTTTTATATTTAACTATCGCTAAAACAGTTCTTTCATCGTAAGTCTTTCTAAAAATAACAAACAACATTGCTGACATTATAATAAAATCATATCAAAATCCGTCGCGTAATCTTTAACGATCTAAGCCTATAATATAGGGGACAAACAGACAGACAGCGTGAAGCGACTTTGTTTTATACTATGTAGTGAAGTTAACTGATAAACTTTCAAGGTCACCGTTGTAGATTTTTTTTTTGACCAATTTGCAAAAAACTAAACAGCTAAGTTTTGAGTCGTGACTCGGTATTGATCTCGTAAACGCAGCGAGGATATGTTATCAAATTCCTAAAATCAGAGCGTTTAACTTATTTATAACGCACTTATAAGTGAATTGAATAAGAAACTTACGTGGGCTTCTTGCTATGCTTCTCCTCAATAGTCCCATTCTTGGGATTCTTATGCCGGAAGATGAAATGCAACTTATTATCGTTTCCACATTTGTCCGGTCCAAACATGATCGTGTAAGGCGTTTGGTCGTGGAATTGACGTAGATCTGCTTTCGTGTTGGTGCCTTTGGATAGCAGCTTGATGTACGCTCCGCCACAGTTTTGACCTTCCTGTAATTGAGTATAGGTTTAATATTGAGTGTGATATGTTTGTTACAACAAGGAACAGTTTTATTAAGCCCCGCCACACTCGCACGCGAACCATGAGTGTGGATTCCATTCGTTTATTCGTTGTCCCCGTAGCTTGTCGGTTTATTGTCCCACGACAAAGGATTTGCAGGTGGAAGTAAGGACTTGGCAAGTTCGCGCCGCGACGCGAGCGACGCAACGTGGCGCTAGTCCTTGCATAGGTTTTTTATCAAGTGATCGTAGACGATTATTTAAATATACTATTAATTAAATACACAGGAGGAACCTGCTGACATTCCGGGCTGAGTTGGAGTCGATTCGTAAGGCCGCTACTGACACGGCAAAATAAATTTAATTCTAATGCCACGTAGACGACATCGCCAATACACAACAATAAACAAAAATATCGAAAGGCAAGTGGGTCCTAACTCATGGACAAACGTTCACCGGATTTGGGAGTCCTCAAACAAGCTCCCGTTCCCACTAACAGCACCAATATGGTTAATAAAGGATGATGGGCCGAATCGATGGTCAATGGAACTAGAGGGCAGGCGTTGAGTCCCATACATCATAATAGCTCAGTAAACTTATCAATTTTAAATTTAGGCCACACAATGTCACCGGCGCGGCGCGGCGACCCTTTCGTGCATTTCACGATGTTCAATACAGTTGTTTTTGAACTTTCAATAGTTTTGTTGAAGGGCCATTTTACTGTAGCTACTTTATTATCTACAAAATAATGCAGGTTCGTTCAAAATAACGTTATAAAAAGGAATAGATTCCGGCGTTACTGTCCGGAAGTCCATTGCAAACTATAGGGCTGAAAATTTAGTAACAGTTCCGCGCAAAACCTTCCTGGATAATATACAACAACATGACATGTAGTCTACGATTACAAACCGTAGTCTCTCGACGAGACATCATCAGGCCACCAGATAACTTGACCCTGACACTCAGAGCACCAACGATAGTGATTTGCTTCATCTAGGGATCCACGCGATAACTTTCATTTTGTTACATTGTAACACTTATCAATGGTTTTGCGCGGAATAGTAGCAAGATATTTTAATCCTTATATTTTGAATATCAAGATATTCAACAAAACGATGTGAGAGTTTGATGATGGTGATGATCGTATTTCTTGATGCTGAATGATGCAGCAAATCAACAAGTAATAAAACAATTGACGCAAACAACACAGTTTAAGGTTTTATTAGTGCATTACCAGAAATAATTATCTGGCCCAATGCCAAGTTATAAAGTATTTCTAGAATTTACTTAGATAAAAATGTATCTATATTGAGATGATTTAGAAATCAAGATTTAGGCTGGCATCACATAGTAATTAAAATATTTGCTTTCTTAGAAAAGGTTACATTTATCTTTACTCTTTGTCTGAACAAACCCAGACAATTATATCTCGCAAAAGGAAATATTAGGACCTGTTATGAGATTAACAAACAAAGAAACCAAATAACATTTTCAGCACCTATTTAAGCTGATTGTCTCTTTCAAATTCTTATTAACAACTTATGTCTAGACTTATGCCTCTAGACATGGAAATTGGATTAACCCTCAACAGAATCCAATATTGAAAAGATGCAAGGCATGACGCAATTTTACCATCGTGAAATATATACCGTAGGCTGATAAGCCAATTAGCCGAGCTGAAAGTTATTGTTTCAGTAAAATTTTTAGTGATAACTTGATAAGGGGCAGGTTGTTTTAGGTACATTTGTGTTATGGGTAAAACTATGTTATATTTCACAAAGTATAAGTACCACCACAAATGAAATACCAAGGTTTATTATATCAGCATGAGTAAATTTTGTTTAAGATTTAGGCAAATGATTCATTCCATCTCAAGTCATGACTATTTTCTTCAATCCTACTAATATTATATACGCAAAAGTTTGTAGGTATGGATGAATGTTAGTTACTCTTTCACGCAAAAACTACTAAACAGATTTAAATGAAACTTGGTACACAGAAAGTTTATGCTCTGGAATAACATATGGGGCACTTTTTAACCCAAAAATCCCATGGGATCATGGTAAGATACTTAACCAACAACCATTAAAACTATTTACCAGCCCATTAAGAATGGAAGATGCATGCATGTTTTTTGACTATTTTCTGCAACTAGGCTGCAAATGGGCCATTTCTGCGTAAATACTAATAAAATTAAGTACTCATCAGCTCATTGCTGAACAGGCCTCCCCCAAGCAACTGTGGAGTTACACAATCATGCTTGGCAGGTAGATTGATAAATTGGATGCTAAAATGAAGCTATGAAGAACTAAAAGACCTAACTATTCCAATTCCATAATCATCCGCTATAGGTCAGGGCCTGAATAAGCAGGGGCAGAATGCACTAATATACAATACCTACTCTTTATTGTACACCACAATTACATTAACCATTGAACTTTTATAAAACACAAATGTACAATGGGGTAGCTTTACTATCTAATATAAGATCTCACTGCAGATAAAAAGTTATACATACATAACAGATGCATGTTTAAGACCCCATAAAGGTTGCTTGGCTATACATGAACATCTTTACTTACTATTTGTCTGTGCTACTTTTTTAATCAGAGGATTATGATTCTTGTCACAATAATGGCCTCAGAGGAATAAACCACATGCCTATGCATGTGTATATGCAGAGGTAGTAATTTTTTTTTTGGAAATGACTGGTTGTTTGGCCCCCACCTCATCAAAATGCAGATGAAACATAAAATAGAATTTGTAGATTTTGGTTTAGATGATAAAAGTAACTGATGTTTCACAAATATAATAAAATATGCTTTCTCAGACTCTGGAAGACCACAACACATTGTGAACTACTAGAAAAAATACAAAGAAAACTCATTTCAAAATATTGTTTTAAGACTGACCTGCATAGTGACTTCATACTGCACAACTAGGGGCTTGTCTTTGAACTCAAATGGCTTGTCCAGAAGAGCAGAGATGGCAGCATGCTTCGCTTCCGTGGTCAGAACTAGTCCCAGGTCATTTTTGAATATCTTCCTTGAAGGACTTTGAAGCTGAAATTGTAACATATTCATATTATAGGGTACAAAGTGGGTGTCACACAGCAATTAAATTATATTTAGAATAAGAGCCTGAAAGCATTATACTTGCAGGTATCAACCATATTGCAGAGCATGCATTAGACACTTAAGTGTTCACAGTTTATTTAATGGTTTCACTTCATGATACTAACCTCCCATTTCCCATCATATTTAGCGATATCCTCATCCACACCTTGCTTTTTGGTTTCAGATTTCACCCATTTCTTTTCAAATTCTTTTGAGTCATCAAAATGTTCTGCAAAGTGCACTCTTGTTGGGATCTCAGGGCTTGTATACTCTTCTATTTCTTCTTCAACTTCAACTTGCACCTGATCAAATAAGAATTACTGAGACAGGTAAATAGTACTTTGTACTATACAGACTTTGTTGGAGATAAAGATGTAGGTCATATTAAAGATAGCAGTATTGACTGAAACATGTAGAGCAACTAACCTCATCTTCAGATTCACACAGAACCGAGCTCACGAACACCAGTAAACACCAGACGAGAACTTTACTCCTGAAAGGAGCCATCTGAAATAAATACATGGTGTGAGAGCAACAACCGACGGGCGTTTGCAAGCAATGTAATAACCTCAGTGACACGCTGTGCCGCTATTTTATGTTAATTTAATTAGCTGAAGTGGTGGCCGGTAGCTCATGCGTTGGGTTGAAAGTTCGGGAGCGGCGGGCGAAGTGGGGCTGCGGTCACCGGATGGCGGATATCCTCAATTACAATAGAGCCACAGGAATATATTTCTTTAAAGCCGGTGGACGAGTTTTACCTACCTTGTTCGATAATAAACACACTTTTTATTCCTATCCGTCGCGGGTAAATACACCGAATTTTATGGAGAACTTCAGACAGGCATAAACCTCAATGAATGATTTTTGATTTTCCTGAAAATTTTCAACCAATCAAAAACAAACAGTTGTCAAAGAAGCAATCATCGAAAATTTCGTTCATGTTGGCAATTTAGTCTCTGACCAGCTAGATAGTGCATGTAAGGTCAACCAAATTGTATTGTGTGTAAAGTCCTTAAACAGTATGACAGTGACAGTTTATCGATAACCGTCTCAGATAACCGTTTTGTTTTTGACATCTCACACGTCCGTTCGGGTTGTTTCACAAACTGTAGAGGGATCTTAGATTATAGAGGAATATAGATCTGGCATAAACATCTATACGAACTTGTTACGAACAGTTAGTTGGGCATATTTTTTTTTTGTTGTCTTTGCCGTTTATCCATTGTCCTCCCGACATTTGTGTCATTTTTGATAAATATAAATGTTTCATAGGCATAATTACATTTTTATATGAAATAATACAGTACAGGCCTCGAGAATATGTTTAAATAACCTTCGATTATTAAAAGATTTATTATAAAAAATAACTTTGTTTTTTGCTAAACATGATTTGTACGATGTCCTTCACCTAAATCGACATTTTAAAGTCGTTTTTTTTGTTATTACCAGTGCAAAGGTATAATAATGTAGGGAAAAGAGCCTTCGGAAAGTTATTTTTAAAAGCTTTCTGGCATTAAAACTATTATATAACAGATATAAATTTAAAGAAATACAATTTTATGTGTGGACTTAAAATGAACCTCAGTGGAAAATCCTATTGAGTTACGAACTATTTCTTGATTAACTACCAAAAATACTATTAAAATGATATTTGTTTATTGAGCTAGCAACACTAAACAGACGAAACAAGTAAGCCATTTAGATTTTGTCTGTCCTGTTTAAACCTGTGTGCCGTGGCAGAAGGCGGCTCTCAGAGTGACTTTTTTGTATTCCATTGAAAGACGGAGTTTTTGATGGTAAGTAGCTTGTTTTATGTAGCAAAATGAAGTTATTTCGTTTCCTCTATATTTACTTCAACTAAAATGATTTAAAACAATAGGAAAGTAATCGTCTATTCCATTTTATTTGAATTTAAATTTTGAATCAGCAAACTGTTACGTTCCGTTGAGAAATTTCGTAACTCAACGGAACGAATTGTAACTCAATGTAATGCTAAAGCCGCGTTTAAATTGTGATTTTATTCGGGCTAACCTATATGTATAGAGGGTTTTCTGCTAAGCAGTGGTAATTATAAAATAAAAACCAAGAAAATACATTATTATAAATAAATATTCACTGGTAATTATCGCGTTTATTTACCTATTTACGCGATAAATACCCGTGAATATTTATTTATAATAATGTATTTTCTTGGTTTTTATTTTATAATTACCTAGTTTTTATTTTATTTTTCCTATATTATAATTACTAATTAGTTTTAATATTCTGTACTGAAGTCCGTTTTGTAGTCAAAGGTGAACGCAGCCTTACATTTTTGTTACGTTCCACTGAGAAATTGTCTCTCAATTTTATTACAGTATTATTAAAAAATACATGTTATTTTATTTCAAAGTGTATATACTAGTGTTGTTATTTGGTTACGAAATATGTTCTTTAATTGCCAGAAAGTTCCTTGTACCACTATTTTTTAAACTTACAGTTTTATAGGTATGTAAAGATTCTGGTTAAATCAGTAAAGTAACTCAAAGGAGTAACTATTGTGAATATTACACCACAGTTCTTATTTTTCTGATAGTTTTTGTGATAATTTGATAATGTACCCCATTTCTTTATTAAACAATATTAAAAGTTAATACATCGCGTTTTATTTCAATGTTTTAAATGCAATTCATTTTGTTTCTCAATGGAACAACTTTTTCAGACTCATGCAAGTAAAATATAAATATTTATTGATTTTATGTATTATTTTATTGTACTTCTATATAATTAGGTGAGTTAGACATTTATCTTCTGAATAAATGGCATTATAATACAAAAAAAATCATATTTTTTTACTAGACCCTAAAAAGCAATGAGACAACAAAAAAAAAATATGCCCAGTTATAGAAGTGTGATGTATTTCGACAGCAGAGTTACTTACATATCGGCATCTCTTTTTGACTAATGAAGATAATCATGAGTAAAAAAGGACAACAGCAGTTTGATCATGACTGAAAATGGCAACATTGTTTTGGTGACGTCACAAAATACCTCACCCCTCACCCCCTGTGGCCGGTCGCCATGTTTAGTCGCAGTCAACAACAAGTACATCAGTTGTCATCCGGACTTGTTTTTATTCGAAAATGAAGGAAATTTAGAGTTAATAGGCGATAATTATGCTTTTTTATAGTGTGCAAACTTGGAGAATAATGTATTTTATAAGTGTATGTGCAGAGTGTTTGGCTGTCGCATGAAAATCAACAAAAAACATCAAAATATAACGTTGCATGGGAAAGGTACCGAATTCATTCAAAATTTCTTACATTTTCTATTATTTTCAAACATTTTGCTGTTTGTGGGAAAGTTTATAAAGATCCGCTTGCTTTTCTTTATTCATTCAATGTTTTACTATGAATATTATGTGATTTTAGGAGAAAATTATTCGTCATAGTAAATAGAGTTAGGGTTCGGTATTTTCAAAACATCGATTATCGATAACGAATTATTTCATCGACGCAGTACCAATAACACAAAAATAAAAGTAAATCCTTTACAGCAGCGTCAGCAACTTTGAACCAAGCTAACCAAGATTCAAAGGTGTGGTGCCAGGGACAGAATTTTTGGTTGGGGTGGAGTTTACGGGACGCAGGACTTAGAAAATTTTCGACGAATTTTTTTATGTATATATAACATGTATTTTTTTTGGCTACGTAAATAGGGTCACTATGGGTGCAACTTTGGTTCAGGTGATCCACCCCAAAGTTCAATGACCTCGGCGCTAGAGGTCAAAGTATGTCGTTCAGTTTCAAGGCGAAAGACTTAGAAAAATTTCGAAAGATGTTTTTAGGCATATTATAACAAATGTTTTTTCTTGTGGCATCGTTAAGAGGGTCACTAGGGGTGCAACTTTGGTTCAGCGGTTTGACCCCAAAGTTCAATGACCTCGGTGCTAGAGGTCAAAGTGTGTCGTTAAATATGGATGCAGAAACAATATAAAAACTTTACAGAGCATTCCGGGAAGAGTTGATTAGATTCAATTTGAGTGGCGGATCCGACACAGAGTTCCCCGACTCCACGTGGTCTTGTGCGTGGAGCCCCTAGAGTGTAGGTATATAATAAGCCGGAGGCGCGAAGGGAGTGCAGCCTCCGCCAGCCGTAACAAGGGACAGGCACAGTGTGCCTGTCCCTTGTTACGCAATGGCGGAGAGGCTGCACTGCACTTCCCGCAGCGCAGGAGCTATCGCGATCGCGATGCAATAAAAAAAAACATGAAGAAATACCCCGACACATAGAATTACAAAAATACAAAAAGGTCTAACTTTGTATTTGAAACTGATTTATTTAACTTACCTGTATACTCCAGCTTAAACTAACGTTTTTACAATAAAGGTCAGTGACCTTGTGTTCGAAAATGATTGATTTAACTTTCCGGCGTCGACTCCAGCAAAAACCAACGTTTTTACAAAAAAGGTCAGTTTTTGATGGAATGGGCTTGATAGGTCAGTGATTGTCTAAGACTCTTCCACACACGCCATCAAGGTACAAGCTGCAGAAACTGGCAGTCCACACGAAACTTACCTTGGGCCGAGCGCGGCAACCTAAATAATTGTCTTATATGAACATATTAGTATTAGTACTGAATATAGAGGATATTCATTGAATTGAGTGCCAGCCAAAGCTTGGGGAAGTTGTAGTGTTAATATTAACTGAATTGAGCTGTACTGTACGTAGTAAATAGCGTTTTTTATTGAACTTGATGAAATCTGTTGTAGTATCCCGTTTTTAGACGATAGGACGGAGGGTAATATAATGCTAATGACCCGTTACGGCCGTTACGGATCACCAAGGTATAGAAACTTAAATAAAACTGAACAGAGCTTAAAGATAGGTACTTATTCTTCTACTTACTAATATTCGAAAATTTAGAATTCAACTCCGTGCAACTCAATTACTTACTTATCGATATTCAATGTTAAAATACGCGCAACTCTACAGCAGGCCGCCATCTTTGTGCCAGACTAACTTTAGGTATGCACGTAGGTATTTCAGGTCTATATATTCGTTCGTCTGAGAGAGGGATGGTTGTTTGTTGTGGATCGCGTTTCGTTTCGTTCGTTCGTGCCTTTCTTCAATTCAAAATTGTTCGACTTACTTACATAGATAGGTAAAAATTTTTACTATCTTTCCTTAGCTTTCGGTTGGTTTAATCAACATTTGGATTATTTTGGATCATATCCATAGATAGTTTGTGATTTGGATGTTCTCCGTCGATTATAATATAACGAATTTGAATTGAACAGGCAAGGCACACGCACGTATGCTGGTTGTAGTCTTCTTTTGGGTCGTTATTTTCTTAGTTTTATTTTTTCTCAATTAAAGTGCCCCACCGTAATCTGTGACTACCTTACATTCCTGTTCCTGCACTATTTAGTTGTAAAATAGGTATGTAAGTCAATATGCCAATAAATTACCTGCGTCTGTGGTAACTTGTGTACAAAGGTGTGTAAATAGTAGCTAATAATTTACTTCACTATATGTTTCATTACATTTACATCATTACAATAGGCTGTATCAAGTACCCTTGCCTTCACAAACAATATTCATAGTTATTGTTTTCATGAACTGAATGGATAAGTAATACATAATATTATGTATTTCCACATTATTCTTATGTAGATGCCTGCAGTGAAGTGAACAGGTTTTTTATCTATTTATTCTGAGCCTTCATCATGAAGCGAATGTGAGTTTAGGCTAAGACCAATAAAAAGATATCTTTATACCAGTGCAGTGTTATCATTTAATAAATAGATAATTTTAGTAGCTGGAAATATAAATAAAATGAATGAATGTATAAAAGAATATATAAATGTTTTCACAGCACTCACCCTGTTCGCAACATGAGGAGGTGTTTTTCCCGAATACTTCGATTGCGGAACCTATTGATCCTCACAGTAATAGTGATCCTCCTGCATTTATTAAAATCTCTCAGCCAAATAGAACTGAAGGAGGCTGATAACAATTTGGAACATCGTTCTGATATGTTGCCTCAGTCACAGGAAGCTTATAATAACTTGGAGCATATCAAGTATTTTGTGCCAGTTAGCTTGACAGAGGTGAGTTAAAAATTTAATTTTAGCTAAATAAATATGTATAATTATTTAATCAACTGATCCATAACAGTACAACTTGAAAAGGTCCGCAAGATGCTGGCTACATTGCCTTGCTGTATAGCAATACTGATGCCCTGTGCCAGATACTGACCAGTTCTGGATAGTGTATTATAAGTGAAGTTCTTAATTAATTAATTTTCTTCCTTTTCAGCTTAAAGACTGGCACAATTACACACAAATTAGTATAGAGAAAAAACGTGTTGGTGAGTTAAGTGGTCCATTAACCTCCTCACTTTATCTCTTAGTGGTATCTTTTATTATTTTCAAAATGTCTATTCCATTAAGTACTACCCCACTTACACTATTACAACTAAAAGTAAAATTTGTTTGTTAATGAGTATGTTCGTTGTGAATGGGGGAATCTCTGAAGCTATAGATGCTATGGATCTGATTTTTGAAATCTTCTAATTAAAATTATCCCTTTGTGACATACTGCTTTTATTATTCAATTAACAAATGAGGAAAGTCCTTTTCAAGCTTGAGCTAGTAAATAACAGTATAAGATAAACTTGTGGGTATAGGTACATAAAGTTATATACCTGGGTGTATAAATCTATCCATAGTGGAGGACTATATTGTGCTAAGTATATGAATATTATAATGCATTCCAGCCCCAACTTTTCCCTCCAGGTGTCGGCGAGCAAGGTCGTCCCGCGTCGCTCCCCGCGAGCGAAGCGAAACTAGAAGAAAAGCTCTACTCTGTGAACGGATTTAACGGCGCGCTGAGCGATAAAATCCCTCTCAATCGATCCATCGTAGACATACGACACCGCGGCTGTCGAAACAAGCTTTACTTAAGCTCGCTGCCAACTGTGTCAGTGGTGGTGCCGTTTCATAATGAACATTGGAGTACACTGCTGAGGACTGCCTATTCTGTGTTGTATCGTGCGCCGGCGCATCTTATTAAGGAAGTGTTGTTGGTTGATGATGCTAGCACTAAAGGTGAGGATTATCTTCTTAAAGTACAGTCAACAACATACCTCCATTTGCCTTGTTTACTACCTAATGGATTTAACTACACTAAAGACATAAGATAAGACAGGAGATAACACAGGATGTATATACTAGTGTTGTTATTTGGTTACGAAATATGTTCTTTAATTGCCAGAAAGTTCCTTGTACCACTATTTTTTAAACTTACAGTTTTATAGGTATGTAAAGATTCTGGTTAAATCAGTAAAGTAACTCAAAGGAGTAACTATTGTGAATATTACACCACAGTTCTTATTTTTCTGATAGTTTTTGTGATAATTTGATAATGTACCCCATTTCTTTATTAAACAATATTAAAAGTTAATACATCGCGTTTTATTTCAATGTTTTAAATGCAATTCATTTTGTTTCTCAATGGAACAACTTTTTCAGACTCATGCAAGTAAAATATAAATATTTATTGATTTTATGTATTATTTTATTGTACTTCTATATAATTAGGTGAGTTAGACATTTATCTTCTGAATAAATGGCATTATAATACAAAAAAAATCATATTTTTTTACTAGACCCTAAAAAGCAATGAGACAACAAAAAAAAAATATGCCCAGTTATAGAAGTGTGATGTATTTCGACAGCAGAGTTACTTACATATCGGCATCTCTTTTTGACTAATGAAGATAATCATGAGTAAAAAAGGACAACAGCAGTTTGATCATGACTGAAAATGGCAACATTGTTTTGGTGACGTCACAAAATACCTCACCCCTCACCCCCTGTGGCCGGTCGCCATGTTTAGTCGCAGTCAACAACAAGTACATCAGTTGTCATCCGGACTTGTTTTTATTCGAAAATGAAGGAAATTTAGAGTTAATATAAACATTGCTTGCGTTGCGGTTCGGCTTTGATATATTAGTCTGTATACAAAACGTTCCATGAACAATAACATAGGAACAATGATGAAGGGTAGAGGTACCTACTTGTGACATAGGATACATGATAATTGAACTTTGATAAGCTCATTGCTATTAGTTATTTTGCGTGAGCCGGGCTAGCTAGTTAAGAAAGATGTTATTTTTTTAGTTATTTTTTTCTTAGACCTACGTAGACCTACCTTAATATTTGTGTTTTCATTGTGTGAGTGAATTGAAGGATCCCTAATTATGGAGATACAAGAAATAACTCCATATAAGGGAAACTCCAGGTGGTACTCCCGTGAAGGTTACTTTTATGTGGCCTGTCGTTCGCGGGGGACATCCATATACATGAGGTGCGCCAGCGACCGGTGTCCAGTACGCTGGATCCTAAAAAATGGCCTGGTAGGCCCCCTTAGCGGCGGAGTTCATGATCACGAGTCTACTCCTTGGCTGCATAATCGGTAAATCGATATAATTATGTGAATTTTACTAAACTAACGATGTATGAAGAATTTACAGTGTAGGTTGCTAAATTAATAATAAGTAGGTATCCATCAACGTTTATTCTCTTTCAGAAATCGTCTCTTTCAGGCCCTCAAAAGGCGAGTGCGCATAGAAAATGGTACACTGAACTCAATTTATGAGGAAGAAGCAGCCAGGTAGATAAAAATAATCACTATTTAGCTATCACAGGCCTGCATACTAGCAACCACAATTATAATCTGTATTTACTTGCTATGTGGAGTATTATTATTAAGTTACTAATTTAGGCATGTAAGTAGGTACCTATATACCTTTCCCAAAGTCAAGATTTCTAAGTTTCAAATTTGTCCTGCCAATAAGCAATTGCGCGGAATAAAATGTAGGAATGATAATTAAAAATTATAATCCATATCTAACTACAGATATCCGGATGCTGCACCACATTTACTTTGGGAGAGTGTTGCGCCATCGATGCGTAAGTGGCGCCGTTTTGTGCAACCAGCAGTGCCAGCCAATTTGACCGCCTATTCAGTGGCGTTGGCAAACCATCCGCGCTACAGCAACATGCTATTGGCAGCGGTCTCAGCCAGTAACGCTACAGCCGTCATTTTGGCCGAAGAAGGTTTTGCCAACTGCCTCCGTGACAGTACCACCGTCGTCGCGGATGGCACTTTCTTAACTGTGCCTGCTGGTCTACCCGCAGCTCAAATTCTGACATTTCACTGTATCGTGCAAGGGCATTTTTTTCATCCCGTGATGGCCATCATGGAAAACAGAAGAAGGCCCTTGTACGAGGCAGTGATAGAAAGAGTCTGGGCAGCTGACAACCATCCCACTCCTCAGCACCTCGTCACAGATTACGAGCCAGCCCTTCAGGCTGCACTCATGTCCGTCACTGGTGTGCAAGCAGAAGGGTGTCTTTTTCACTATGTACAAGCTCTCTTACGGCGCGCTCGCCAAGTGGATCGCCTACAAGTTGGACGAAATTCTCCGGGGTGGCAGCTGGTCCAACTCTACGCCGCCCTGGCTCTGCTTCCAGCGGCGCAAGTACCGCTAGCTCTGGCAGAGATCCCGGGAATTGCACAAGAACGCAATCTGCCTTTTACCCGGAACTTTCACGAATACTTCGAAAGCCAGTGGATGGTTCGTGTAAGTAATTTTAATAATTTCAACTAGGTACCTATTTAAAGAACGACGCTTAAAATTTTGAACCCACTAGAGTTACCTATCTGCTTTGTCATAAATAATAAAGTATAAGTTTAGTATCACATTAGATGATTTATTTTTATGTACCTACGTAGAAAAGGACTAGAACACCCGAACAAATAAACTGCAGATCGTACAAATATTAGTCCCGAGGCGGGAATCAAACCGCAACCTCCTGCGTTGTAAGCCCACCGCGCCAACAGGTCGTCAATATACGTACCTACCTAAACGACAAAAGTTCAAAACCCTCAGTGCGCGAGTTACACTCGCACTTGTCGTACTTGTTTTTGTTTTAGTTTGAAACTTATTTTTGAGCTGGATTGAAACGTAAGCTCTATTTTTATTCACGAATTAGCCATACCTACATCTTTAATGGGGAATCTCGGGCAATAGTCCATAGTAGGTAGGTACACATCCCTGGCTCCCGCCTTTTAGTTAGTCTGATGTTAGCGCATCAAATTATAATCTTTCTTGCCTTTGGGTTTTTATGTGCTCGATAGATACTAACAATCGCGACACTTACTAGACTCACCCTTCTATTGAGTTACCTGCAGATCGTTTAACTGGAGTTAGTTAGCTTAATCGTTTCAATTGTATATAATACTACCTATTTTTTTTATTTATAGTAATAAAGTAATTATTGTGAATATATTTAAAAATAATCGTTAATTTCAGGTAGGACCGGCCAGCTTTAGTGCGCACGGACGGCCGCACCAGACCTCCAACGTGGCAGAAAGTTTTCACGCCACGTTACGTCGGTCTCTAGGCCCTTCACCAAATATCTGGAGATTCACAGGTAATTCATATAAAAGGTACCTAGGTACACAAATAATAAGAATTATGTAAGTTATTAAATAAATAACTATTACTAGTTAGTTAGTTAAACTAAAGTCTAGAAGACTGTTGTCACAATCAAATTGTAAGTATAAGTACCTACACTATTGTAGTACGTGCTACTTACGTGCCAGACAGAAGCCATATTGCCAAGCGTTGTTTAATTTTATAATCTTTAACAAACTCCTTTTGTTTTCAGATATAATCGCGAAAAAGTTTTCTGTGTCTGCCTCACGCCTAAGTGCCCTACGCCGAGGGAGCCTACCGAGACGAAACAGAGACGCATCTTATGTACGGGCCACTATACACCGCAACAACGAAAGAGCTCTCGAACGGGGACTAATTACCCTTCGGGAGTTCTTAGACGCTACCAGCCGGAGGTTGGATGTGGGCGTTGGGGCCCTCATTGACGACGCCGATATTCCAGTGGTTGGGGAAGAAGTCGAGGTTGAACTTGAGGTTATACCTTTACCCAGACCGCTGACACCCCCATCACCAGAACAACGCCAGCCAGTGTGTCGGATCTGCCTTGACAATTACACCTCATTAGTGCTAGTCCCCTGTGGCCACATGGTCTGTGGGGGATGCCAGCCTAATCTAGTGACTTGTCCTTTTTGCAGATCTCCAATTAATAATGTACAAAGATTTTTTGTTTCTTAAACGTAGTAATAAGTAGGTAAGTTAATTTTAGTTTTACTATGTGTTAGTTATAAGTAGGTACGTGATAGGTACTATGTTAGGAGGCCTATAGTCAGCTGTTCGTATTGGATATGTGTGCTCTCCTTGTGAAAAGTGCAGTAATAAGAATTTTCGCGACAATTGTATGCGTTAATATTGCAAGTTATTTGAAGCAATTAAATTTAGCAAAAAATCTAGTTACTGCACTTTATATAAGGATGTGCATCTTTTAAATGTTGTAACCTGCCTGTAATAAAAAAACAACTAAAAAGTGATTGCTCTCCTTTATACCTATATGTACCTACTTTAAATAAGTACCTAGGTACTTTATGATTGATGATGACGTTAGTACTAAATAATAGGTTAAATATTAACATCTAGACTGTTTAAGCACAGAATAGAAGAAAGGTTCTTAATTTCTTAAGAAATTAAGAATCTCTAAGCTAGTATTTAATGATCTGTTGTGTTAGCTAGCTTAGGTACCTAACTTCGATTTTAATACCACTCGATTAGTAATTACAAGTAGGCTCGATTAAATAATTAAGGATAGGTATTATAATTTATGGATTTTATGGTGGGTAGGGCATAAGAGGTAGGCAAGATGAACTCAAGATTTAAAACGTTAGATACCTACGCCCTCTGACACCAAAAAACTGTGAGTGTCTTTATATTTGTGCGATAAACGCACGCAATAATGAGTAGTAGAACAGTTAAAATAGTGTTTTAATAAACCTTACTGTTATTTATTACATACTACCATTTTATTAAGCAATCACATTGCACACATTTTCATGAAAAACAAAATGTTCTGTCTATGCCCTGAAATTGAAGATGTCTGAATTAGTGTGTCAAAAAGCCATTTATAACACGCATTTAATAAGTTCTAGTTCAAAGTAGTCTTCAAATCCAATAAACCCACCTAACTGATATGATAATATGATATTTTTTTATGAAATCATCCAATTTACTTTTATGATAAAATCAACGACACTTTTTCTTTCGTGCACTCACTATTACCTTTACAGCTTTTTTTTGACAGCGGAAAGTTATATTTAGTCGGGTAGGTAGGTATTGTCCAGCATTATTTATTTATTTATTTACTGGAAGAAGAATTTTGTAAAAAAATTTAGGTAGGTACGTTTTTTTATCAAATCAAATAAAATCAAATCATTTATTTGCCGAAAACATTATTATAGGTAGGTACATGTCAGATCTTATAACTACAGTAGTGTATATGTATTCAACCCGCAAGCAGGTGTGCAAATATTAATAGTATTGAATAGTTTACAAAAAATAATCAAATAATTAAGTTGGCAATGGTAATCAATTAAATAAAAATAATAATTATGTCAATATAAATCAAAATAATAAAAAACTATGAGACATTAACAAACAAAACAGTAAATAATTCTACTTAAAATTAATAAATTCATCTACACTATAAAAAACATTTGTCTAACAGCCACTTATTTAATTTTTGTTTGAATAGATTTCCATTCAGAGTTTTTATTGTATCTGGTAACTTATTAAAGATGCACATATTATAAGCATTTATTTCGTAGATACGCTTGTGGCTTATTATTAAAAATCATGATCGTGGTTTATTATTAAAAATCATAGTATCACCTAGATCTAGTCCCAAATTCAATGTTATTTTACCTTAGGGCAAATCTTAATAATATTTATCTGGAGGTGGGAAACACCAACAATGAACGAATGTTTTTGTTGGCATGTACGAAACTGTACCTCTATCTAATCAGATAAGCGTAACGCCTGCTCGTATTATGAGAGCAGGTATCGTTTCAAGTTCTTAGTTGCATGTTAGTTAATGTAGGTATAGGTATCCTTATCCTAATTCCACAACTAAGTGTTTGTTATGAATATATAAATAATAAAATAAACAGTTGTCAAAGATCCAGGCTTATTATTTCTAAAGTTTTGATAAATTTTAGGTACTATTGTAAGTACATTACCACCATTGTGGTGCTAGGATAGAATTGCACCAACCCAATTCTTCCCGTGAGTGGCGTAAGAGGCGACTAAGGCCAAACCCACACCGAGGGGGCCCGCCCCCCAGCGGCAGCGCCTTCTGCAGAACAATGCGATCCCCGACCCGCATGCCCAGAAAAAACAATTCTATTATTCTTTTAGGTGTTAATTATTTCGCATCAATTAATTTTATTTAAATCAAGCTACAAATGCCTATTCAGCGTGCAATAACTAACCTTACCTGATTGATATTTATTTTCACATTTTGAAAGACTACAGTTTATCTTATCTACCTACATACTGCAAGGTAAGCTAAAAACTCTAATAGTAATTTGACCGGGTAGCTTCAATTCCTTCGGAATTAAAAAACAGTTGCCAGCCTGTACCGGCAACAAACAGTGTCATTTGGATATTTTACCTTATTTTCATATTTACACAGATCGAACTGACGTTGTCGTTGGTTATTTTTTAACAATATTGTAAGTTTTGTAGTAGGTATCTTAAAAGAGTAAAATTGCAAGCGTAACACTGTTTGATGGTGTTAATTCAGTCGATTTGGTTAGGTACTCACCTAAGATTCATTTAAGTTTAAATAAAGATCATCATATATGCCAACGAAAATATGTAATCTGTCTATAATAAATACTTATACCGAAATCACGACATAATCTACAAGAAAGTAGTGGTATTATTTTCTTTGATCTACAAAATCAAAACAAAAATAGTCTCTTTTTCGGAGTTTGTTTGTTTTGGTTTCTAGACCGCTTGACAATAATTGTGAGTCCTAAAAGCATAAGCAATGCAATGTCAACGTCAAAATCAAAATGGTGGCCACCCTTCCTCATATAATTAAAACCTTTAACCATAATTTCAAAAAATAATTTAATTTTTCCTGCAACAATAATGGAAAAACTAAATATGCAGTTTTATTCAGAACTTTTAGGGCTATCGATTGATACCCTCGCGATCGATGCACAAAATGGGTCATAATTCTTGCCATCATTCTTTGCAAAACTGAAAACGTTATCATAGCGTCAGTTGTATCATCTGTCATGTCAGCAGGGTTACCAATTACCAACCATATTTTTTTTCCTCGTACGATGACAGAGACGAAATTAGATATGTCTAAAAAATGGAGGAGTGAATTTGTCAGATCATAGACAAGACCATAGATATAACTTCAACTTCTTTATTTATGGCGCCGCTTGCTTTTCGCCACGACTAAAGCCATACAAGTGAGCCTTGACATAAATACTTTCATTTTTTTTGTACGTTGTTGCCCAGCCGTGATTAAATGTAAACATAAATAAATTCTTCTTTCTTGCTTATCTTTCTGGGCTTGGAAACTGGGTTACATTTTAGATTCAAGCGCAACGCAATAAAATTCGTTTTACCTTCAATCTCGCACAAGCGTTAAATGGATAGGTATGAGCTTTCATTTTGCCAAAATCTATTCAAACAGAGCGAGACATTCATCACTATACATAAGTAGGTAGGTACACTAACTAACATACTATAAGTGAAACTGTTATTCACAATTTATGCACACTTTATTTCTACCTACGCCTACGGGCTGGAGGAGCCCGGACGGAAACAAATCACTACCAGTGCTGCTACCTGGTGGACGATCTACAATCAACACTAAGAGGTGTAAAGGAGGCATCGATTTGACAGCATCTCTACTAGGGGATTCCTTTTACTATGTGTACAAAATCAACACGTACTAATAATGCACGCTTCGATATTGTACACAGCGTAATTCGTTTCATGTCTTCCAATCATTGTGGTGTGCAAAATGGGCCGTACAAAATGTGGTGTGTAAGCTCGTCACGTGTCAATAAAACACAGTCTGTTATTTAATGGTCATCTATTGTACACCACGATAGTAGGAAGCGAAGTACCTGAATTATCAGGGTGTACATTTTATGGCACAAATTGTTGGACCGTGCAATATTTGACAGTACATTATTGTCTCCCAACAAAAACACAATCTCCAACTCACATTCGTACCGGGTTCAAGAAAAAGAAAAAAATGTCAAAGAAGCAATCATCGAAAATTTCGTTCATGTTGGCAATTTAGTCTCTGACCAGCTAGATAGTGCATGTAAGGTCAACCAAATTGTATTGTGTGTAAAGTCCTTAAACAGTATGACAGTGACAGTTTATCGATAACCGTCTCAGATAACCGTTTTGTTTTTGACATCTCACACGTCCGTTCGGGTTGTTTCACAAACTGTAGAGGGATCTTAGATTATAGAGGAATATAGATCTGGCATAAACATCTATACGAACTTGTTACGAACAGTTAGTTGGGCATATTTTTTTTTTGTTGTCTTTGCCGTTTATCCATTGTCCTCCCGACATTTGTGTCATTTTTGATAAATATAAATGTTTCATAGGCATAATTACATTTTTATATGAAATAATACAGTACAGGCCTCGAGAATATGTTTAAATAACCTTCGATTATTAAAAGATTTATTATAAAAAATAACTTTGTTTTTTGCTAAACATGATTTGTACGATGTCCTTCACCTAAATCGACATTTTAAAGTCGTTTTTTTTGTTATTACCAGTGCAAAGGTATAATAATGTAGGGAAAAGAGCCTTCGGAAAGTTATTTTTAAAAGCTTTCTGGCATTAAAACTATTATATAACAGATATAAATTTAAAGAAATACAATTTTATGTGTGGACTTAAAATGAACCTCAGTGGAAAATCCTATTGAGTTACGAACTATTTCTTGATTAACTACCAAAAATACTATTAAAATGATATTTGTTTATTGAGCTAGCAACACTAAACAGACGAAACAAGTAAGCCATTTAGATTTTGTCTGTCCTGTTTAAACCTGTGTGCCGTGGCAGAAGGCGGCTCTCAGAGTGACTTTTTTGTATTCCATTGAAAGACGGAGTTTTTGATGGTAAGTAGCTTGTTTTATGTAGCAAAATGAAGTTATTTCGTTTCCTCTATATTTACTTCAACTAAAATGATTTAAAACAATAGGAAAGTAATCGTCTATTCCATTTTATTTGAATTTAAATTTTGAATCAGCAAACTGTTACGTTCCGTTGAGAAATTTCGTAACTCAACGGAACGAATTGTAACTCAATGTAATGCTAAAGCCGCGTTTAAATTGTGATTTTATTCGGGCTAACCTATATGTATAGAGGGTTTTCTGCTAAGCAGTGGTAATTATAAAATAAAAACCAAGAAAATACATTATTATAAATAAATATTCACTGGTAATTATCGCGTTTATTTACCTATTTACGCGATAAATACCCGTGAATATTT
Source organism: Eupithecia pulchellata (assembly GCA_963931895.1). Lineage (NCBI taxonomy): Eukaryota > Metazoa > Arthropoda > Insecta > Lepidoptera > Geometridae > Eupithecia > Eupithecia pulchellata. The sequence goes on from OZ007524.1 coordinate 13,488,704, forward strand.
ATTTATAATAATGTATTTTCTTGGTTTTTATTTTATAATTACCTAGTTTTTATTTTATTTTTCCTATATTATAATTACTAATTAGTTTTAATATTCTGTACTGAAGTCCGTTTTGTAGTCAAAGGTGAACGCAGCCTTACATTTTTGTTACGTTCCACTGAGAAATTGTCTCTCAATTTTATTACAGTATTATTAAAAAATACATGTTATTTTATTTCAAAGTGTATATACTAGTGTTGTTATTTGGTTACGAAATATGTTCTTTAATTGCCAGAAAGTTCCTTGTACCACTATTTTTTAAACTTACAGTTTTATAGGTATGTAAAGATTCTGGTTAAATCAGTAAAGTAACTCAAAGGAGTAACTATTGTGAATATTACACCACAGTTCTTATTTTTCTGATAGTTTTTGTGATAATTTGATAATGTACCCCATTTCTTTATTAAACAATATTAAAAGTTAATACATCGCGTTTTATTTCAATGTTTTAAATGCAATTCATTTTGTTTCTCAATGGAACAACTTTTTCAGACTCATGCAAGTAAAATATAAATATTTATTGATTTTATGTATTATTTTATTGTACTTCTATATAATTAGGTGAGTTAGACATTTATCTTCTGAATAAATGGCATTATAATACAAAAAAAATCATATTTTTTTACTAGACCCTAAAAAGCAATGAGACAACAAAAAAAAAATATGCCCAGTTATAGAAGTGTGATGTATTTCGACAGCAGAGTTACTTACATATCGGCATCTCTTTTTGACTAATGAAGATAATCATGAGTAAAAAAGGACAACAGCAGTTTGATCATGACTGAAAATGGCAACATTGTTTTGGTGACGTCACAAAATACCTCACCCCTCACCCCCTGTGGCCGGTCGCCATGTTTAGTCGCAGTCAACAACAAGTACATCAGTTGTCATCCGGACTTGTTTTTATTCGAAAATGAAGGAAATTTAGAGTTAATAGGCGATAATTATGCTTTTTTATAGTGTGCAAACTTGGAGAATAATGTATTTTATAAGTGTATGTGCAGAGTGTTTGGCTGTCGCATGAAAATCAACAAAAAACATCAAAATATAACGTTGCATGGGAAAGGTACCGAATTCATTCAAAATTTCTTACATTTTCTATTATTTTCAAACATTTTGCTGTTTGTGGGAAAGTTTATAAAGATCCGCTTGCTTTTCTTTATTCATTCAATGTTTTACTATGAATATTATGTGATTTTAGGAGAAAATTATTCGTCATAGTAAATAGAGTTAGGGTTCGGTATTTTCAAAACATCGATTATCGATAACGAATTATTTCATCGACGCAGTACCAATAACACAAAAATAAAAGTAAATCCTTTACAGCAGCGTCAGCAACTTTGAACCAAGCTAACCAAGATTCAAAGGTGTGGTGCCAGGGACAGAATTTTTGGTTGGGGTGGAGTTTACGGGACGCAGGACTTAGAAAATTTTCGACGAATTTTTTTATGTATATATAACATGTATTTTTTTTGGCTACGTAAATAGGGTCACTATGGGTGCAACTTTGGTTCAGGTGATCCACCCCAAAGTTCAATGACCTCGGCGCTAGAGGTCAAAGTATGTCGTTCAGTTTCAAGGCGAAAGACTTAGAAAAATTTCGAAAGATGTTTTTAGGCATATTATAACAAATGTTTTTTCTTGTGGCATCGTTAAGAGGGTCACTAGGGGTGCAACTTTGGTTCAGCGGTTTGACCCCAAAGTTCAATGACCTCGGTGCTAGAGGTCAAAGTGTGTCGTTAAATATGGATGCAGAAACAATATAAAAACTTTACAGAGCATTCCGGGAAGAGTTGATTAGATTCAATTTGAGTGGCGGATCCGACACAGAGTTCCCCGACTCCACGTGGTCTTGTGCGTGGAGCCCCTAGAGTGTAGGTATATAATAAGCCGGAGGCGCGAAGGGAGTGCAGCCTCCGCCAGCCGTAACAAGGGACAGGCACAGTGTGCCTGTCCCTTGTTACGCAATGGCGGAGAGGCTGCACTGCACTTCCCGCAGCGCAGGAGCTATCGCGATCGCGATGCAATAAAAAAAAACATGAAGAAATACCCCGACACATAGAATTACAAAAATACAAAAAGGTCTAACTTTGTATTTGAAACTGATTTATTTAACTTACCTGTATACTCCAGCTTAAACTAACGTTTTTACAATAAAGGTCAGTGACCTTGTGTTCGAAAATGATTGATTTAACTTTCCGGCGTCGACTCCAGCAAAAACCAACGTTTTTACAAAAAAGGTCAGTTTTTGATGGAATGGGCTTGATAGGTCAGTGATTGTCTAAGACTCTTCCACACACGCCATCAAGGTACAAGCTGCAGAAACTGGCAGTCCACACGAAACTTACCTTGGGCCGAGCGCGGCAACCTAAATAATTGTCTTATATGAACATATTAGTATTAGTACTGAATATAGAGGATATTCATTGAATTGAGTGCCAGCCAAAGCTTGGGGAAGTTGTAGTGTTAATATTAACTGAATTGAGCTGTACTGTACGTAGTAAATAGCGTTTTTTATTGAACTTGATGAAATCTGTTGTAGTATCCCGTTTTTAGACGATAGGACGGAGGGTAATATAATGCTAATGACCCGTTACGGCCGTTACGGATCACCAAGGTATAGAAACTTAAATAAAACTGAACAGAGCTTAAAGATAGGTACTTATTCTTCTACTTACTAATATTCGAAAATTTAGAATTCAACTCCGTGCAACTCAATTACTTACTTATCGATATTCAATGTTAAAATACGCGCAACTCTACAGCAGGCCGCCATCTTTGTGCCAGACTAACTTTAGGTATGCACGTAGGTATTTCAGGTCTATATATTCGTTCGTCTGAGAGAGGGATGGTTGTTTGTTGTGGATCGCGTTTCGTTTCGTTCGTTCGTGCCTTTCTTCAATTCAAAATTGTTCGACTTACTTACATAGATAGGTAAAAATTTTTACTATCTTTCCTTAGCTTTCGGTTGGTTTAATCAACATTTGGATTATTTTGGATCATATCCATAGATAGTTTGTGATTTGGATGTTCTCCGTCGATTATAATATAACGAATTTGAATTGAACAGGCAAGGCACACGCACGTATGCTGGTTGTAGTCTTCTTTTGGGTCGTTATTTTCTTAGTTTTATTTTTTCTCAATTAAAGTGCCCCACCGTAATCTGTGACTACCTTACATTCCTGTTCCTGCACTATTTAGTTGTAAAATAGGTATGTAAGTCAATATGCCAATAAATTACCTGCGTCTGTGGTAACTTGTGTACAAAGGTGTGTAAATAGTAGCTAATAATTTACTTCACTATATGTTTCATTACATTTACATCATTACAATAGGCTGTATCAAGTACCCTTGCCTTCACAAACAATATTCATAGTTATTGTTTTCATGAACTGAATGGATAAGTAATACATAATATTATGTATTTCCACATTATTCTTATGTAGATGCCTGCAGTGAAGTGAACAGGTTTTTTATCTATTTATTCTGAGCCTTCATCATGAAGCGAATGTGAGTTTAGGCTAAGACCAATAAAAAGATATCTTTATACCAGTGCAGTGTTATCATTTAATAAATAGATAATTTTAGTAGCTGGAAATATAAATAAAATGAATGAATGTATAAAAGAATATATAAATGTTTTCACAGCACTCACCCTGTTCGCAACATGAGGAGGTGTTTTTCCCGAATACTTCGATTGCGGAACCTATTGATCCTCACAGTAATAGTGATCCTCCTGCATTTATTAAAATCTCTCAGCCAAATAGAACTGAAGGAGGCTGATAACAATTTGGAACATCGTTCTGATATGTTGCCTCAGTCACAGGAAGCTTATAATAACTTGGAGCATATCAAGTATTTTGTGCCAGTTAGCTTGACAGAGGTGAGTTAAAAATTTAATTTTAGCTAAATAAATATGTATAATTATTTAATCAACTGATCCATAACAGTACAACTTGAAAAGGTCCGCAAGATGCTGGCTACATTGCCTTGCTGTATAGCAATACTGATGCCCTGTGCCAGATACTGACCAGTTCTGGATAGTGTATTATAAGTGAAGTTCTTAATTAATTAATTTTCTTCCTTTTCAGCTTAAAGACTGGCACAATTACACACAAATTAGTATAGAGAAAAAACGTGTTGGTGAGTTAAGTGGTCCATTAACCTCCTCACTTTATCTCTTAGTGGTATCTTTTATTATTTTCAAAATGTCTATTCCATTAAGTACTACCCCACTTACACTATTACAACTAAAAGTAAAATTTGTTTGTTAATGAGTATGTTCGTTGTGAATGGGGGAATCTCTGAAGCTATAGATGCTATGGATCTGATTTTTGAAATCTTCTAATTAAAATTATCCCTTTGTGACATACTGCTTTTATTATTCAATTAACAAATGAGGAAAGTCCTTTTCAAGCTTGAGCTAGTAAATAACAGTATAAGATAAACTTGTGGGTATAGGTACATAAAGTTATATACCTGGGTGTATAAATCTATCCATAGTGGAGGACTATATTGTGCTAAGTATATGAATATTATAATGCATTCCAGCCCCAACTTTTCCCTCCAGGTGTCGGCGAGCAAGGTCGTCCCGCGTCGCTCCCCGCGAGCGAAGCGAAACTAGAAGAAAAGCTCTACTCTGTGAACGGATTTAACGGCGCGCTGAGCGATAAAATCCCTCTCAATCGATCCATCGTAGACATACGACACCGCGGCTGTCGAAACAAGCTTTACTTAAGCTCGCTGCCAACTGTGTCAGTGGTGGTGCCGTTTCATAATGAACATTGGAGTACACTGCTGAGGACTGCCTATTCTGTGTTGTATCGTGCGCCGGCGCATCTTATTAAGGAAGTGTTGTTGGTTGATGATGCTAGCACTAAAGGTGAGGATTATCTTCTTAAAGTACAGTCAACAACATACCTCCATTTGCCTTGTTTACTACCTAATGGATTTAACTACACTAAAGACATAAGATAAGACAGGAGATAACACAGGATGCTTCCGCTATAAGCGCATCTTTAGGTAGCTATGGCGCTTATAGCAGAAGCTGTGCTCAACGAACTAACCTACTAATCCATTGAGCATAAGCAATGATCAATTTGTGGATGAACATTTCATTTCTCGTTTATTCTGAAATAGGTACCTAAAGGGAAAGGTTTAGATAGAAAAAGGTCCACATAAAGTAGAATCTACCCACTATCTACAAAAATTAGCAAGATGTATATAACTAATGCTTTCAAGTGTTACGAATCACCTGTGGATAAATACATATATAATGGTGTAGGTGTAATCTAAAGGAGAGGTTGTTTGTTTGTTCAGTTGGAATTGTTATTGAATAATGGTGGTACCATTATTGAATGGTGCACGCACGACTTGCATGTTTTGATGCTTTCATGATAAGATGAAACAGAAATACGTAGATCCTTATTTATATAAGTGTTTTGAAATGTGTTGAGAACCAGATAGATACGTAGGTACAGGGCGTCCCACGGCTATGCCACAAGGAGGGAAAGTACCTTAAATATTGTAGATGGAACATTTCACTCAAATAAGACGTTATAATTTAAAAAACAACTTAAACCGCATTCATAGATTTTTAAATAGTTTCAAGGTTGAACGGGTAATCGAACCCTCTACACTAGAAAAATAATTACCCTGTAGCTTTATCATACCGATCGAAAGGCTTCATCAAGGATTTTTTTTGCTAAATAACATAGTATCAGAAACAAAAGGATGTGCAATTGATGTGCAAATGTCGTCACGATCCAATGGGAAAACAAGATACGCTTGTTACAGTTGTCCAACGATAATTATTGATTACGTATACGTAAAAGTACGTACGTAATACAGTGAAACTCTGAGAACGCGCCCTAACATACTTTCTCTTTACAGACTTCCTGAAGTCCAAACTCGACACCTTCCTCTCAGAGAAAATGCCCAAAGCGCGCGTGATCCGCCTCCCGCGGCGCTCTGGCCTCATCACGGCGCGGCTGGCGGGGGCCAGAGAGGCCACGGGAGACGTCCTGCTCTTCCTGGACTCCCACACGGAGGCCAACGTCAACTTCCTGCCGCCTCTGCTAGGTCTGTGTGTACGTATGTCTTTTAATATTAGGACTTCTACTTTAATCGAGTTTCCAAGACTCCTGTAAGGTGTAAAGGAAATAGCATTTTGGGGATTGATTGACTTTGCTTAGCTTCGCAAACAGAAATCTTTACTAATATTATGAAAACTAAAGATTTGAGTGTTAGTTTGGATTGAATAGGCTCCGAAACTACTGGACCGATTTGAAAAATTGTTTCACATTTAGAATCATATATTATCCCTGATGGATGGCTTGGCTAGGCCTGATGATAGGAATATTTTCAAAAAAGTTAGGGATGCGTATGAAAACTTAAGAATACATCTTTAAAAATATATAATTCCAGTTTTTTTTAAATACCCGTGCGTCCGCTAGTACTCAATAACTTAGTTCAGATGTTAACTGAATAAAACATAACTTTGAGTAGGTATAGGTAACACTCGGAGAATGAAGCTACCTACTGAAATATTTCTAGAATCAAGCCTATTAGTTCCGGAGATTAACCAAAGTAAATAAACTTGCAAATATGTCTTTATTAGTCTAGATATAAGGCATATTAATGTGCATGTTATCTAATTTAAGATATCACAAGCAGGTTGTGTAACTATGCGACTGTGGTTTAAGGTTTAGACGTGACTCACGATTTTACAACAAACGCTTTTGATAACAGCGTTATCGAAGCGGGGCCTCGTAAAATATAATACAATTGGTACCTACTTGTGAAGTTGTTATATTTTGCCGAAGCGTTATTTTCATAGGTTTAATTTTGTAAACTGTAGTTTGTATTAGAAGTATCCACGCAGCATCATCTAGACCGTAGCTAGATAACTGTACAAATATGAATATAAATTAGGTATTAAAATTAAATAATGTTTGGTAAAAAAACTTAAAGGTTTTTTCGTGGCCTTAGAAGCGAACCTGACAAGACAGGACGCTATGGCCGGACTCAAGATGTGGACTTATAGGCTGATGATCATGACAGAAAGCGAAACTACCACCTACTAGCGATATCATTATGAGTCATAGAGCAACGCGGTCCTCCGGCGTACCGGAGCCCGCGTTGCTCTATGTTATGAGTTTATGATTTGACCATAATTACATTTATTCTATTTTAAATAATGATTTGTACCTACTCTTTTTGTTAAAAATTTGTTTTGTTTATTATTTCTAAGCGACCAGTTGTAATATTGTACATTAACGATACCTACCTTCTTTATAAGTTTTCTTTATTCTACCTTTGGTTTTTGTTTTTTGTTATCTATGTTTGTGAACCAAATGAAGAATTATCTATCTATCTATCTTCTTTGCCCTTTCAGACCCGATTGCAAGAAACTACCGCACCGTGGTCTGTCCATTCATAGACGTGATCGCCTACGATACGTTCGAGTACCGCGCTCAGGACGAGGGGGCGAGGGGTGCGTTCGACTGGGAGCTGTTCTACAAGCGACTGCCCCTTCTGCCCAAAGACATAGCTAACATGCCCGAGCCTTTCGAGTGAGTATATCTATACCGACATCTTCTTTGCCGTGTGGTGCCGGCATAGAATTTTACCACCCCAACTCTTCCCGTAGGTGTCGTAAGAGGCGACTAAGGGAAACACAGCGGGGGGCGGGCAGCAGCGCCCTCTGCAGAACAACTCCACCGAACTGCGATCCCCAATCCGCATGCCCAGCGTGGGGATTATGGGCAATAACCCCCAAATAATGATGCCATCTATGGCGCTCATTAGGGGAGGCCTATGTCCAGCAGTGGACTATTATAGGCTGGTGATGATGATGATGATGATCATCTTCTTGAGGGTTGAAAAATCATCACGTTATGATGTGATTTTCGGTTCATTTATGGTGAGGGTGCCGACGGATCGACTCTATATGGACAGCGGGTTTTGGTCGAAAGGTGTCATTTTCAGGAAGTTTATTGGACGCCTGTCAAATTTAATACCGCGCATACTCAAGGATCCCACCTCGCAGGTCTTGAACTAGAAAGTCTAGAAAGGTGCCTTATGATAGGTTGACCTGCTTCCTATCGTTCAAAGTTTGAACTCAACGCAACATAATTTGTACAACAACACAATCCTGCTTATTAATAAAGTAAAAGTAAAATCCATGCTGCTTGGTAGCAGTTACTGACCGGATGTAATGCATTCAGGAGTCCGGTGATGGCGGGCGGGCTGTTCGCGATATCTCGCGCGTACTTCTGGGAGCTGGGCGGGTACGACCCTGGCCTGGACATCTGGGGCGGCGAGCAGTACGAACTCAGCTTTAAGGTACATCTGTTACATTGTGTGTTTTTAATTCGGGTATCGACATTGTAGTCAGCCATTTTGATGCCCGAGTCCATTGGAATTCAAATTATCTATTCGCAGGAATTCTACTAATATTATAAACGCGAAAGTTTGTAAGTTTGAATGGATGTTTGTTACTCTTTCACGCATAAACTACTGAACAGATTTTGATGAAACTTGGTACACAGATAGTTTTCTGATAGTATTCAGATCACGGGATCGGGAGTTACGCGGGTGAAAACGCGGGCACCCAGCTAGTAAATAAATAAATAGATAATAAATAATGCCAGATAAACAGCATCATCTAGCATGAATGTAGGTACAAAAGGTCTTATATATATATATATATATATATCTAAATAATAGTGACTTCAGTGTGCCTCGTTGATAAATACTATTCTCATACAAAAAATAGCAGTAAATGGTCAAAATATGCTCAAATTACAAATCATTTTGGTATTAAGTTTGTATGGGAAATCCATCCGTCACCGGAGCCTTAAGATACATTATGTTACATTATCATTCCATAATGTTACATTATTATTCCTTAATGTTACATTATCATTCCATAATGTAACATTATTATTCCTTAATGTTACATTATCATTCCTTAATGTTACATTATTATTCCTCAATGTTACATTATCATTCCTTAATGTTACATTATCATTCCTTAATGTTTGAATAATGTTCTAGATCTGGCAGTGCGGCGGGCGCATGATAGACGCGCCGTGCTCTCGCATCGGACACATTTACCGCAAGTTCGCGCCCTTCCCCAACCCCAACCGTGGGGACTTTGTGGGCAAGGTGAGTTTGTGAACAACCCTCGTGTAGCTTGTGGAGATCGCAGGATCGTTCTATACTGTAGTAGCTACTACTTACCGTGTGGTACCGGCATAGAATTTCACCACCCCATCTCTTTCCGTGGGTGTCGTAAGAGGCGACTAAGGGAACACCTAAGCAGCGCACTCTGCAGAACAACTAAACCGAACTGCGATCAAACCGCATGCCCAGGCGGGATTATGGGCAATAACACCCAAATGATTAATAATGCCATCTATGGTGCTCAATAGGGAAGGCTATGCCCAGCTGTGGACTATATTATAAACTGTTGTTGATGATGATGAAGATGTTCTTAAAACATCAATTTTAGCTTAAAACTATAACATCTATTAAAAGAATATTTATCGGGTATTTATCGCGTACCTTTTGTTTTTATTTTCACCTACGTTAAAATACCCGATAAATATTCTTTAATATGTCAACAAATCGTGAAAGTTTAAAAAGTTTTATAACATCTATGTACATCACCACATAAACTAAACTGTTGTAACAACTATGAAGTCCATTATACCGTACCACGTCGATTCGTCTGCAGAACTACCGGCGCGTAGCGGAGGTGTGGATGGACGAGTACAAGGAATACCTGTACGCGCGGCGGCCGCACTACCGCCGCCTGCAGCCCGGCGACCTCGCGCCGCAGCGGGCGCTGCGCCGGCGGCTGCGCTGCAAGAGCTTCCATTGGTTCATCACTCAGGTTACTAATCATAGTAATATTCATTTCTTTCAGGCAACATTAGTCTAGTACAACATGGAAAATACTTAAAAACTAAGGCCCATATAAAATATATACCATAATCTAACATAAATAAAATAAACCTAATTACTAACACGTAATGACGCAATATGTGCTGCGACCAATAATCGTCCGCGAAAACGCCGGAACAGCACATCCTTCGGCCAGAACTCTTCGTTAGTGAAGGTCGAAATATTCGAAGCGGCCGGTTGTTCGATGGTCGAATTTTGTAAATGTCCTAAATTAATATGTTCAATCAATGAATTTTTTTGAAAATACTTCGAGGCTTCTTTATATGACGGCACAGATAATTTTCTTTAACTAAATTGTCTCCAACACAATTCCGGACAGTTTCTAGTAGTTAATTTGTAAAAAATAAAATAAATAACGTTACTGTTTGGTTCACAGATTGCGTTTGACCTGCCGTTCAAGTACCCGCCGGTGGAGCCGAAACCGTTTGCACACGGAAGAGTTAGTATTCACAATATCTTTATAAATATCATATTTATCAAGAATTATGTATAATATAGGTTATATAGGTACCTTTTGTTTAATTTTCCCGACGTTTCTATAGGATTGCAGTGATTGTGGTCACGGGGCGACTGTTGTGGTCACGGGGCAATGTTCTTCGAGTTACAGCCATGAATTTATAGCAGTATTCCGACTACCCTCAATTCGTCTATAGAATCTAAATCGAAATTATGTAATTTTGTTCTAATCTAGTCGCAGTTGGGTCGAAGTATAGTACCAGTTCGCAGAAATAACTTAACAACACAAATTGTGAACTAAATAAATGCAAATAAATGTGTATTTTACCAATATTCAAGAATGTGGTAAAGGAACACGCTGTCACTAAATACACCTTTGTTTTCCTTTTATAAAATGTAGATAATATGTATGTATTTATATAAGTATATAGTTGCCGTGTGGTGACGGCATAATATTTGCCGTGTGGTGACGGCATAATATAGAATTTCACCACCCCAACTCATCCCGTGGGTGTCGTAAGAGGCGACTAAGGGAAACACACCGGGGGGCGGGCAGCAGCGCCCTCTGCAGAACTACTCCACTAAACTGCGATCCCCAACCCGCATGCCCAGCGTGGGGATTATGGGCAATTACCCCCATGATAAGAACCGCCACAAAATGGCCCCCAGTTCCCGGCCGCCTCGCTATTCCTGGCCATGGTAGCGGCCACGGTAACGGCGGGGCAGGGGGTGCTAGGAATCTCCGGGCTACATTAGGCTACCACACCCCACACACACTGACCCTGGCAACGTTTAACGGACGCACTCTGAGGCTTGATCACCATCTAGCGCAGTTGGAAGTGGAGCTAGAGAACATTAAATGGCATGTTCTAGGGTTATGTGAAGTCCGTAGAGAGGGGGAGGACACTGTAACCTTAGACTCGGGCCATCTTCTCTACTTTCGCGAGGGTGATAAAACATCCCAGGGTGGCGTAGGTTTCCTCGTCAATAAGGCCCTCTCTAACAACGTCGAAGAAATCTCCAGTGTGTCGACCAGGGTAGCGTACCTGATCCTTCGGCTGTCTAAGCGCTACAGCTTGAAGGTCATTCAGGTCTACGCACCGACCTCGACACACTCGGATGATGAAGTGGAGGATATGTACGAAGACATATCCAAAGCCTTACATCACACCACCAAGGCTCACTTCAACGTTGTTATGGGGGACTTTAACGGCAAGGTGGGAACCCAGACTGGCAACGAATCCCGAATAGGCCCGCATGGTTTTGGTGTTCGAAATCACAGGGGACAAATGCTCGTCAACTTCCTTGAGAAAGAGGGGCTGTTCTTAATGAACTCTTTCTTTAAGAAACAGCCCCAAAGGAAGTGGACATGGCGGAGTCCCGATTCTGTGACAAAAAATGAGATCGACTTCATCATGACGGATAGCAAGCATATATTCAGAGATGTCTCAGTGATCAACAGGTTCAATACCGGATCTGATCACCGACTCCTTCGAGGCTCTCTGAATATAAATTTGAAGCTTGAAAGAAACCGTCTGATGAAGTCCACGCTCCGACCGAACCCAATCCAAATCATGGCGGGCACCGAGAAGTTTCAGCAGCTTCTCGGGGATAGATTCGCTGCCTTGGAACCCACTGATGACGCTGACGAGACCCTACACAATCTGGTAGAAACGCTGAGGGACGAGGGCATCAAGTTTTGCAAAAAGCAGCGTACTGGTAAGAAGTCCAAACTCTCGGATGAGACTCTTGGGCTGATGACAAAAAGACGGGAAACCACCCAAGCGACTTCGTCAGAGAGGTCAGACCTGAACAAGCGAATTGCGAAGATGGTACGATGCGACCTTCGGAGCTCTAATACACGCCTCATTGAAGAGGCGATAGAGCGAAACCGAGGGTCCAAAGTATTCACTCAGCAGCTTGGAAGGAGCCACCTGACGAAGCTTTCAACGCACGACGGAAGGACCGTATTGTCGAAGCCGGAGATATCGGCCGAGATAGAGGACTTTTATGGCCGTTTATACGCTGCACATGCTCCCCGTTCCCAACGAGACGACCACGATTCTAGAGCCACCTTGATACGCCACTATACCGACGAACTGCCAGACATCAGTCAAGACGAGATCGTGTTAGCTCTGAGGCAGCTTAAAAATGGAAAAGCCCCCGGTGAGGACGGAATAACATCAGAGCTTTTGAAAGCTGGAGGATACCCTGTTATACAGGAGTTACAGAGCCTCTTCAACGCCGTCCTTCACAGTGGGAGAACTCCAAAGGCGTGGAGTGGGAGTTTGGTGGTGCTCTTTTTTAAGAAGGGAGATAAAACCCTTCTTAAAAATTATAGACCCATCTCGCTCCTAAGTCACGTCTATAAGCTTTTCTCACGAGTTATATCGAACCGTCTCGCCAGGAGACTCGACGAGTTTCAGCCACCGGAGCAGGCTGGGTTTCGCGGAGGATATGGTACCATAGACCACATTCACACAGTGAGGCAGATTATACAGAAGTCCGAAGAGTATAATCAGCCCCTGTGTCTGGCTTTTGTGGACTATGAGAAGGCTTTTGACTCCGTTGAAACCTGGGCTGTTCTACAATCCTTACAGCGATGCCAAGTAGACTATCGTTATATCGAGGTGCTGAGATGTCTCTACGAAGCCGCTACGATGAGTGTCCGAGTACAGGACCAGCAGACTAAACCAATCCAACTGCGCAGAGGAGTGAGGCAGGGGGATGTCATATCCCCGAAACTGTTCACGAGCGCGTTGGAAGATATGTTTAAGACGCTGGACTGGAAAGACAAGGGCATCAACATAAACGGCGACTACATCTCACACCTGCGATTCGCTGATGACATAGTCTTAATGGCGGAGTCGCTAGAGGAGCTGAACCGGATGCTGGACAGTCTAGCTTCAGCCTCCCGATGTATCGGTCTTGGCATGAATTTGGATAAAACCAAAGTCATGATCAATGCCCACATTGATCCAAGACCGGTGATCGTACATGGCCACCTTCTCGAAATTGTTTCTGAGTACACTTACCTCGGGCAGATTTTGCAGTTGGGTAAAAACAATTTCGAGAAGGAAGCCAAGAGGAGGATCCAGCTAGGCTGGGCAGCATTCGGAAAACTACGACGAGTCTTCTCGTCATCCATACCGCAATGTTTGAAAACGAAAGTTTTTAATCAGTGCGTCCTACCAGTCATGACCTACGGAGCTGAGACGTGGACACTCACGATAGGGTTGGTCCACCAGTTCAAAGTCGCTCAGCGCGCTATGGAAAGAGCTATGCTCGGAGTTTCTCTGAAGGATAGGATTCGTAACGAATTCATCCGACAGAGAACTAAGGTCATCGACATAGCTCAGAGAATTAGCAAACTGAAGTGGCAGTGGGCCGGCCATATTTCGCGAAGAACCGATAACCGCTGGGGTAAACGTGTTCTTGAGTGGAGACCGCGACTCGGTAAACGTAGTGTAGGACGCCCTCCGGCCAGGTGGGATGACGATCTGCGAAAGACTGCTGGCAGATGCTGGATGCGACAAGCCGAAGACAGGGCGCTATGGCGCTCATTAGGGGAGGCCTATGTCCAACAGTGGACTAACATAGGCTGATGATGATGATGATGATATATAAGTATGTTTATATATTTAGATATTTATGTTATAGAGGTAGGTATTTGTATGTAATGTATTAATAACTTATAAGAATTTTATATAAACATAGTGATGCACACAGATCCCCATGTCAAGTCCAACGATCCTATCCATCCACGGTTGTCTGGTAGATCGCTCTTGAGCGATAAGACCGCCAATTGTCACAAATATTGTAATTTTTATTTTGTTTATTGATTGTTTTGTTAAGTGTGCAATAAAGAATTTTCTGTCTATTTTCAGATTCGTCCGATGAAAGACCTGGATCTGTGCATAGACGCCCACGGCGGGCAAGACAAGGACGCGCTGACCTTAACGAAATGTACAGCTGCTGCTGAAAACGAATTCATCTTCTCCTGGCACAAAGATATCAAGTAAGTATGGCGGACTCTTTAGCGCAGGGGCTGACGGTTTCAGTCGCAGAATGTGTTTTATTACCGCCCAAAACTAAGGGTTACTTTCCGAGATTTTTTTTTTCTTCGAGTGACCCGGATTCATTGTTCTCGAGTGTAGTAATCTAATGGTAAAATATTTTTTAAATCTGTCTAGTATTTTGGGAGCCTATTCTGTCCAAACAAACAATCAATCGATTCGATGTATGTACTATGTTGTTTTCAGAACAAAGAACAGAGCGATGTGCTGGGACCTCCCGGAAGCAGCGCCGAGGAGTAAGATCCTCCTCTACTCCTGCCACTTGGGGGGCGGAAACCAGCTGTGGCGGTACCACGTGGTGAGTTACTACAAACTAAAAACAAAATACTTGAACATGCAGTGGTAAATCACATCATGTGGCTCTATGCAGTTAATTCACTAAAATACTCTGTATTGAAAATTAGAGTAAGAAGGAAGAGTAGAGTATGTTTTTAGGTGAAGGAATTAACTAGGGATGGTTAGGAGCACATATCTGTAGATAATAATAGTAATTGACGGCAATGTTAATTTGTAGCGGGGTAGTAAATACATTGATCAATGTTATTAGTAATATATTTAGCAACAATACTTTTGATGACCTATATAACTACTTTTCAGAATACCCAAGAGCTGAGGCAAGGTAAAAGCAACAACTGCGTGGAATACGATCCGAGCTCGAATGCGCTCTACGTGAACCCGTGTTCCGACAGTGTGCACCAAAAGTGGAATATTGATAATATAGACCTTGAGCTCATGGAATCCTGGGATTCGATTAGGAATGTCGTGTACGCTCCCGTCGAAAAAGTACTGGAGTAAATGCTTAGCTAAGAACGAGTACATATTAGGCGCAAAGAACGCGCTTACGGCTTAAATCTTACCCTGGCAAAACGGAAGGTACAATGTTTATAAACATTGCCCATATACTTAAAATCAATAAATCTCTTATCCACTCAAGCGTCCCGCTCGTGCGACCGATGTAGTGTCTAACGGGAATTTTCTATCGTCGATGTCTCTCAATAAAGAACCAGCAGTACCGTTTATGCCTTGTAATACGTCTTGAAGCAGTGCCCGATGCATAAATTCACATCACACTCCTCGCACTTCCATATTGTCCTGGTCTTTTTTGGACACAGGAAGCAGCATGTGTACTTGGAGTCCGTCCTCATGGGAAAATGGTTGTGATCAACCACCGGTCTGGCCTGCGTCTTTGTCCTACAGTTACGTCGAATAGTCGTCGTCAGTTCTCCAGTCCGAGACCTCACAGTCAAACGTCGACATTCCGCTGTTAAGTCTAGTCGTCGATGTCGCAGTAGTAAACTCTCCGCCAGTACAGTGCGGAACTGACGATGTTGTATTTTCCGGTGGTGGCTGGAAAATACCACAAAGCAGTTAAAAAGCGCAGCGTTGTACAGTCGGCGGAAGAGTTTTTTGTACCAAATCTTGTTCTTGACTCGCCCACAGGCTGGGCTGCCAGGAACTGGGCCTTCCTGTCAACCCCGTCCATGCTCGTTATAGTCAAGAACAATATTTGGTTTATACGTAAGTCTGTTGTATTTGTTTTGTGTCCCGATTTGTAAGTTATGGTATGTCGAGATCATAATAACTATGTTAGCATCTCGCCATACCAAAACAGACAAATCGGAACAGTATGTCGCCACAACTTCACCTCGTCGAAGTTCAGTCTTAGTCAGCGTCTTGATTGAATCAGGAACGAATTCCCGGTTCAATCTCAAAGTCCTGTAACAGTCAGTCTGTTGTCGCTTCAATGCCCTCAATAATAATGGACTATTATAAAAATTGACCATTACTAGAGTATGTCCACGGTGAAGTAATGGTTCAATCAAGTCGTAGACAATATCGTACGGGCAGTAGCATTGGTGGGACGGTCACCACTATCGGCCGTTGCCTTTCTGTCAATCGATGCCACAGTTGAGTACGTTTGAGTAGCAACGTTTGAGTGGTTATTTTTGTCAGCATTTGAATAACGTATACGTATTAGCTCAAATCGTTGAGCTCTTTTGCGTCTAATTTTGATGATTCAAACTCGACAACAACATGGAGATTTAAAATTTTTGCTTTGTGATGTTTGGTAGTCTGTTTGTTTTTATGTATAAATATTATTTCATAAGAATGGCTTGAGTATAAGAAGCGCGTTTGGATGTAGTCGGATGTAACGGACAGATGGTTTATAAACGCGCGTTACCAAAGGGCTCGTTTCAAAACGCTTTATGTGGACGATTACTTTTAAATGATATTTTTGACAGAAATTTCCTTACATTAGGTGCGTGCAGATTAAAAAAAATGTCTTTTAAATGATGTTATATAACACGTCAACAGATAGTATTATAATTTTAAATTATAATTCGTCCATATAAAACAGTTTAAACCACTATGTTATAAAGCATTTTTGTTACTTTAAAGCAACTGTATTCAAACACGTTAAAGCTTGTTAGCGTTATCCTTTAGAAAACAA
The DNA here is from genome assembly GCA_963931895.1 of Eupithecia pulchellata. Taxonomy (NCBI): domain Eukaryota; kingdom Metazoa; phylum Arthropoda; class Insecta; order Lepidoptera; family Geometridae; genus Eupithecia; species Eupithecia pulchellata. Next base: position 13,505,699 of record OZ007524.1, read on the forward strand.
CACTAAGTATAAAATAGGCTTACATTGTAAAGGCGTGTCCAGAAGTAGACAAAAAATTAAGTAGACAAAATTGTTATAAAATATATTTTTTAACGTTTTCTTTTATAATGTTCACACATTATAATTTAACACGTTTAATAATGTTATAAATGCTTAAGTTATGTAGAATGTTACTTAATCAAGACGCAACTTAAAGTAAACGTATGGTACAAATGAAAAGTGTGGGCAGGTAAAGTACCGTCACTGTTTTTGTAGACTTGAGTCAAGGGACTTCCGGCTGTGCAAAATTTATTAAAAACAAAACTAAAGCAAAAGTGGGTAGCTCTAGTCTATAATGTCCGCTCATTGGTCCTTCTGTGTAGCTAATGAGTGAGTCACTCGCTGAATGACATAACACACGGACTAAACATGTTCACTAAAACAAAGGGCAAGCTGGAACCGTAAATTACTTTAAACATTATCTATTTTAAATGGACGCATAATATAAGCTATTGTGATATCCCGATAAAGTAAAAACAAAAAGTTTGTTGATAAAGATGAAATGTGATGATGAAGTATAAAGTGAGAAAATAGATTTATTAAATTCTTTTGATACACGTAAAAAACTTAAAAATACGTTTATGGATCTTTCAATTTTAATATTATGTACTTAGGATTAGTGTTGGTAGTCAATAATACGTAGTTTATTGCTATTCAGTAAGTAGCTAAGCGCTTGCCTTTTATAAAATAACTTGTGAAATAAAGTCAATTTTAGCGTAAGGTTCAAGGATTTTGAACAAAAATTTAGAATATTTATAGTTGACAACATATTGTAATGAGTAGGTAGTTTGTGCGCGTAGAAATTATTTTATTAGTTTGTTTTGTTTATATCCGTCCTAGTTAGTACTTACAGAAAGATGGCGGAAGTAAAGTCATAGTAGTTTTGTTGAAAATTTAAAATTTTTATTTTTTAATGTTCCATTTCAGGCACAAAACTGAGGAAATATTATGTAAAAAATAAATTGCATTTATTATTATTTAAAGATTTAGAATTTTGAGGAATATTTAGACTTTGTAACTTAACTTTTTTGTGTAGGTAGAATATAATTATTATTTTGGCTAAAATGTTGTTGTGTATGAAATATTTTAGTGGCGAGTTTACAATATCAAAACTATATGAATAAAATCAAGGGCATGGCCATAAAGTTTCTGAAATTTTCGCTAAGGATTTGAAATGATAACAAAATGCTGGAATAATGTAAACCAAGCACAAGTTGACTTTGACATATCACTAGTTTTAATATTGTAGAGTATTGTTAACTTCCTCCCCGGCTTGGGGTTTTATATTGATAGTTATTTTGATTTGAGAAATATATTTGTTGTAATTTTTAAATGTATTTTAATTTCGCTTCTGGACTCCAAATAAATTTTAGAAATACTGAAGGTTCTAATCCTACTTGATCAATGTATCGCTGCCTTAGCTTTCTATAAAAATCCTTTATATTAGGTCCTTACATATGAAATTGGCGTTTTGTATGGGAGGAACAAAAAGTCGAATATTTTTTAATATAATATATTTAATTAATCAAAGTATGAACCATTATTTTCTATGCACTTTTGCCATCTTATAGGTAGTTCATTGATCCCTTTACTAAAAAAACCAGTCGGACGGGAATCAATAAAATCTTTGAAGGCGATTTGGACTGCCCCATCGGAGTTGAATTTTTTCCCTTGCAAGAAGTTATCCAAATTTCGAAAAAAATGGTAATCTGTTGGAGCAAGGTCCGGGGAGTACGGAGGATGTCTTAGACTTTCCAATTGAAGCTCTTCTAATTTAGTAGCCGTCTGTTGCGCAGTGTGTGGTCTAGCGTTGTCGTGAAGCAGCAGTGGCGCGGAGCGATTGACCAGCCTAGGTTGTTTAGCCGCTAGCTTTTCCATCATGGTTTGCAATTGCTGACAATAGACATCAGCCGTAATAGTCTGGCCAGATTTGAGAAAACTGTAATGAACAATACCGGCACTAGTCCACCAAACGCTTACAAGTAACTTTTTTGGGGTTAATTTTCGCTTGGGGCAGGATTTGGCTGGCTGGCCAAGATCCAACCATTGCGCTGAGCGCTTCCGATTATCGTAAAGAACCCATTTTTCATCACAGGTAATGATTCGGTTTAAAATACCTACCTTCATTATTGTGCCGGTTTAGTAATGTAACGCAGCAGTCGACGCGCGTTTGCCGGTTTGCTTCAGTCAATTCGTGAGGTACCCACCTTTCAAGCTTTTTAATCTTCCCAATTTGCTTCAAGTAAATTAAAACAGTTTTATCACTAACACCGCAGCCTGCAGCTAACTCGGACGTGGTTTGCGATGGATCCGCTTCCAAAGAGGAGAAATTTGTGATTAAAGTGGCCAGTACGAAAAACGCCAATTTCATATGTAAGGACCTAATATATTGGAACTCAATCGATGATGTGAATCTACGGCAGCGGCTAGGATGTTATGGCAAAGCGCGAACCCTAATTGGTCTACCTATTATCTGTAGGTGTCAAACTAAAACTAAACCCCAAGTATTAGGAGAGTAGAACGTTGATGGAGACCTCAAGTAGGTAATAAAGAACCTTTTGAAAATAAAAGGTACTTCTTTCTTCATAATCATGTACCAGGTTCCGTAAATCTTCTCAAAGTACTAGGAGAGCAGGATTTCACATACCAAAATCTTTTGTGATACACTGATAACCAGACGCTCGTCGCGTTTTAAGACACTATAATTTTAAAACACTAAAACGAATTCCGTATCTCCAATGAAATTCTCATCTCTTATTACCTTTCGCACCGACTTTTTCGACCTTTGGCACTGGGGCAGCATTAGGGCACATCTCACCAGACCCACCTGACACCAAAGAGAATAAAAGTATGCGTTACTGCAACGGCAAGTGGACTCCGATCGAAAAAAAATATGCCCTATAAAAGGTTTACGGTTTCAGAGTAATTTGAGAAATTAAGATGCATAATTTTTAACTATTAGCCTTAGCCATATTTAAAGATAGCTTATATTTGAGCACTTCCTGAGCCGAGCAGCGGCATTTGTGCGCCCTGTGGTTGGTGAGATATTGCAGATGCCGCAGTAACGTTTTGCAGATTTCCATATCTTCGAAACGGTTCGATGAACAAGAGTATGGTTTTTGGTGAGTTATTTATTACTTGATGAAATAAATGAAGCGACCTCTAGCCATCCCGTCATGAACTAACTACAAAGGTAATTACAATAAAGTTACTGAAGAAGACAAGGGAAAACTGAAACTAGATAGCCTACCTAAATCATTCAAAGTATCTCCGCTAGATGTCGCAGCTTTTCCCCGACTTAAACTAGCGCCGCCACCTAAGTTGCCACCAAACTATGTTTTCGCATCATTGCCTCAACTTTATTTTGAAATTTCATTTGTTCAACTTAATTATTAGATAAAACAGGTAATGGCGCTGAAATGGGTCGGGATCTCTCTCTTCCAATGTTTTTGTCTTACAGTTTTATTAATCAAAGGGGTAATTATCGTAACGAATGAAACAAAGGGGCAATTTTGATGTTTTTATTACATATTCCAATAGAATACTTCTATATTTCATTATTGTACATGCTTACACCGGCCACGGCTCGGCTCCGGTCTATGGAGAGTGTTCTACGCTACCGTCGTCCTATCTACACAAATAAATGCATAGGAAATCACTTTCTAGATAAATGCTCGTTTTGTGAAGAATGCGACATGAAAGCCCCTAAATAAAGTCTAGAAGCTGTTTGTCTATGGTTATGATGGTGGCCGTCTATGGCTATCGACTACTACCCACCGGTTGGTGTTCAATCATGATTGGAGGGTTGTACAGACTCCCCTACTTCTCCTTTACATATATTTCATAATTACTCTAATACCTTATCGGTTTACATTATAAATAATTCAAGCGTAAAGATATGTACAATATTTTTACAGATTACATCATTAAGTACCTATTTACAAATTAGAATTCTTTATACATCATAAAAAAGATAACTATACCGCTATAAATATCACCGCGAAATAATAAACTACATTCACAAATAGATATAATATATTATTATATTAATTTTTAAATTAAAATACACCTTAAGATTTCTAAATAAGGATAAGACGTATTAAAATTACATGTATTGCTTTGTTTAGTCACATTTTGCAAAAATATCACCTTCGAGGGGCGGCGCGCGGCGGCCCGTGGAGTTACCATTCATTAAAATTTCCCTTCTCTATACTTCATTCTCATTTTAGTAAAAAATATCATCCACGTATCACCTGTCACTCAGTCAACTATCATTAAATTAGTACCTCTAACACAGAATAGACACCACAAATTAAATGATACACATTCATGGACATATACTATAAAATATCTACTTTTTATTAAATTACAAACGCTTCTCGCTGATTTATCATTTGAAAGTTACTCTCACAATAATAGCTGTAGCTGCGTTTTATTTACAGGCCTCTCAATCACTTCATTATTGTGGGTGTATTATTTAATTTCTTTGATTTATATTTCGGCTTAAGCGAAATCTTTTATCTCCCTCTTTGAAGCACTTATGTAAAACAAATAAGGCAATACAAAATGGCGTCGAATTCAGAAAGGAGGTTCGCATGCATTATTATGTTACGCAGCTACTAAAAACATCAAATGCATCAGTCTCTAGAAAATAGAATATAATAATGATAATTCAGCGAAAAGTAGACCTAATCGATTACCTAGAGTTCGATTATTGCACAACACATGCAGAAGTACGTATAGACGTTTCTTTATTACTTTGTTCTATCTGCCAGGACACACTAAGCGTGACCAAGGTTCACACTTTCAGGGTTGTTAGTGCAACGTATAGCATCGCACTTAGTGTGCCATGGCCCTATGTTAAGAGGCCGCTACTTACGGGGTTATTATATTTCTAAATAGGACTCTGGCGCTTAAAGAAATAAGCTACTCATACACGAATAACAGGAAGAATCTAAGGATATAAAACAATATAAAATTATTGCTTACAAGGTATAGTATTGCGAAGTAAAAATACCTTAGGTCTAACATTAAAAAAGGAAAACTACTTAATAAAATATCATTACTTTCATTACCTATTTACAAATACCTAAATTATGGATAGAACGAAATATTTGGCTAAAACGTGATAGGAATACATTGGTGATAATGAAAACTCATATAAATTCTAAGTGATGTATAGGATAGTATAGGATTAAAAATAGGTAGGTAGTAAAAAGTTCATTAAAAATAATATCAAATTGAGATTAAAAATTGTGATCGCATTGAGTATTTTGGTTCCGTTGTTCATATTATGCTCGGTTTATTATTATGTTATTATAAGCTTCACTTTATGACTCGTTACCCTGTCCTGAGAATCGAGATTCATTTCAGTCCATGAAGAAAGGATCGTATCGTACGTAACTAAAAGTAAGCTACGAAAGGGCATACTATAGCCTAAGTACGAAAAAAGCGATCTAAGGTTCACAACTTCATTTTTGTCCGTCTTTTCCTTAATCTAACCTTTCGCATCAGTCCTAGAAAAACTTAGAAATAACGATCACAAGAGCCGTCGAAATCTCAGTCCTATAAAAATAAATTTCGAACATAACCGCCATTTTGTTGTAGTCAAATCAAGATGGCGTCGTAATGGCACGTTTGGAAAGTCACGAGCGGTGCCGGGCGCGGCCGCTCTTTCTCCGTTTTCTCCGGCCGTCGCGGACGAACACGATGTTGGCCGGGTCGTCGGCGAGCTGCGGGTACTTGGAGACGGAGTGCACGTCGCGCGCGGCCCACCCGTCCACGATGCCGTGGGAGATGAGCTCTTCCTTCTCCTCCTCGGTCCACGAGCCCCTCCCCTCCCAGCCCGCGGCGACTAACGCCTTCTCCCGCTCCCACGCGCGGGCGGCGGCGCGTTTGTGCGCGTGTTTCAGAAGTTTGATTCGTTCTTGCGCGGGGTCGACGCCATAGCGGAGCACGATGACCGCTTGGGCTGAACCCTTGCCCACTGCGTGGACTCGAACCTGGGGAAAGGAATTGGTCTGTGAGAAAAATAACAGAGAGCAAGATCAATATGTGTGGGGTCTAAAGGCAAATTAGTGGAAACTGAAGATATCATACAATCAGCGTCTAGGCGAACACTTATACTCATCATACGTTGAAATACAAGCCCCCTGTGTTCTTTATGTGCGAGATTATACCCATGCAGACAATAAACTTAGCAAAGTTGTGTGAAGGTCAAGCTCATTTCATAATTTCATAGATTCAGAAGAAGCAACTCAAAGAAACTTACCTCAGAGCCCTGATCGTTGGTCTCATCCTGCGACACATTGAACTTGCCGGACAGCCGCCTCAGCTCCTCCATGTCGTCTCTGATCTTCAGCGTGTTGTCCTTCACAAAGTAGAACACATCCTGGTCGTGAATACTGAAGTGAACATCCAGGAAGTAAGAGTTGTTGAAGACGGTGGTGATGACGTCCTCGACGACACTGTTAGCGCCGTCGGCGACGCTGATGAAGGCTTTCCCGTCAACGCGCGATATGAGCACGCCTTCGCCGAAAACACCGCGTTTGTATGAGACGCGGGGGAGGAGGTTGCGGGTGATCGGTTCCATTTTGAGGAGTGGGGTTGGGACGAAGTCTATGTCTGCCAGTTTGTCGTTCACCTGTGGAGAAAGACAATGTTTAGAAGCTAAAGGAATGGAGAGAGAACTCCACAATCATCAACGTCTTAAATTCTCACAAGGTTGTGATAGAATATGATAGATCATTTTTCCTAAACTAAAAAGGTAAAATAACATACATACTAAAATAAGTGGTCATCTCAGATATTACGTATACATCAATAGAAAATAAAGAAGAAAATATTTACCTCTTTGATAATACAGTGCAGTCCAGACATAACTCCGAAGTCTGGCGCCAACTGAGCGGAAGCCACCGACGTCTTAGGCTGGAAGATCATATCCGTGATGTATTTGGATCCCATCATCTTGTCCAGATCGTACCCATAAAGCTGTAGCCAACTTTCCAAGCTTGTCATGTACGGAACATTCTGGTTACGGTTCACAGGGTCGTTATTCTTGAATCGGTAGATGAAAATGTCCGTAGGCAAGCTTAGTTTTGTAGCTAGGTGTTCCCAACTCGGTGTCATCCATTGTCCGACTACAGGGTCGAACAGTCTGTTCTCCAAATAGATAAGGTTGGTACTGTAGTCGAGGATACCGCCATGGAAGTCGATAGGCACGTAGAAACCAGGGTTCGTATCTTTGACGATCTTTCCGAAAGGACTGCGCTTGATTTCTTTGACGATTTCTCCGTTAACGTCGAAAACAACTAAAGGTGAGCCGTTGTGATCAGTTGCGACGTAGAAACGCTGGTCTTCTGTCTCGATGCAAGTCAGGAAGTCTCGTTGATCGTATAAGAAGCGGACGGTCTTTTCGGTCTTAGTGTGGTGCATGTGTGTGATCAGATTCGGGGTTTGAGGGTTGGTGTAGAAGAATTGAGTGACGTTTCCTTTGTCGTCCTTCCATGCGACTAATCTGCTTCTATCATCATAGTAGTACCACATTTGGAACTTGTCACGTTCGAACGCGTGGACGAATTGTCCTCGAGAATTGTATCTATACTTTTGCTCCCCGCGTCTGATGACAAAGCCTCTTCCATCGTAGCTGCTGAACTCAAGCTCTCCGTATTGTACCACTCTGTCTCCGATGTCATAGCCGAGGTATCTCTTCTCTCCTTGTTCGATAACTCCAATCACGTTGCCGTTTTCATCGTAATTGTATTTCCAGTCATCTTCGGAGCCGATGACTTCCATCAGATGTCCGTCGTAGTTGTAACTGATGCGTGCAACGGAAGACGTGTCTCCTATCATCATGCGTTTGGACTTTATCCTGTTTCTGACGTCGTATTCGAGCTCAAGTCTGAAAACGTCAAATGCTTTGATGTTTATGAGAACAGTCTTTATCCTGCCGTGGTCGTCGTAGTCAATAATCGTGAAGTACTGTTTGCTGGTGTCTTGCATAACGGAGCGGTTGAAGGTATTTCTGTAGATTCTGAGATCGCTCACGGCTTCTAGTATGCCAAGGTTTTGATTGTATTTGAGGCGGAGTTGCGGCATTTCCTTACTGTTGATGTTGACGTCAATCGTCGAAAGTCGCGCGTTGCCGTCGTACTGGTATTTAAAGTGGGCGTTGTTGAGGCCACTCTTCGAGTTGAATTTGATTTTCTCGTCTTTCAGTATACCGGCGTGATATTTGTAGTCTTGCTTCAGTTCGTAATCAGGGTCGGTAACCTCAACGTTCTTTACGAGGTGGGTGTTTTCATGATATCCATAGCGAATAGCAGATGCTCCGGCTAAAATAGTTTCCAGTTTACCGGTGCTGTCATACACATACAGAATCTTCCCAGATTGGTGTGGGAAGATCTTCGCTAAGATAAAGCCATCATCGTTGTATAGAATTTCGTAAGGATGTCGGTTCATAGGCGAGAAGTATTGGTACTTGAAGTAGCCTAGTGACGTCATCAGAGCGAATGTATGGATGTGACCTCGTGGTGTTGTGAGGTTCTGGAGAGCTCCTGAGTCATCGTAGTCTAGAAGATAGTCACTGCCTCTTGGAGTGGTCACTTTTAGCGGTAGACTTGTGAACATATCTCTGAAGGAGTAGGCTAGGGAGGAACCATCGCCGTATCGTATCTCGTGTAGTCTTCCCGCTCTATCGAATCCATATGTTTCGTTCAGATCTCCCCAGCTCCATCTAGTCAGTCGGTTGAACCTGTCGTATTCTAGTTCAACTTCCGCGAATATGTCGTTTCTCGGTCCCCATTTCACGGGTCGGGCTGTTCTGTCATATGTTACATTAAGCAGTTCAACTTTATCATCCATGAATACAGCGACAGTTGAGGTATCTCGATCGTATTCCAAGGTAAGAAGGTTCTCCCCGTTGACTCGTAGCTTTCGGCCAATTTGAGCTACAGCTTTGCTGCTCTTTCCTTTGTTGGATAGCAGGCGACGTAAGAAGTAGCGCCATTCGAATCTGTTCGCCAAATCTCCGCCGACCTCAGTTCTCTGTTTCGCCGGGACGGGGTAACTTTCTCCCAATATCGGGTCGATTTCGGATAATATCGTGTATGGAACGGTGTCTGTTGATATGACGTGTCCCCATGGCATGCTTGACGAGATGCTGCCGTCAGTCGAGATAATCGTTTTCTTCTCTGCCTCTCCCAATTTAGTATTGACTGATGATCCCTTTATCAGGATCGAGATGGGCTTGCGGTTGTTTTCGCTGACTTTCACAGTTGCACCTTTGACGCTCAGATCGAAAGTAAGTGTGATGATTCTGCCAGTAGGCGTGACCGCCGATGTAAGTCTTCCGAACTCATCATACTTGTAGATGTAGCTTCTACCAGTGCTATCATACTTCGCTTTGAGTAATCCAGTTGTTCCGTGGTAATCAAAAGTCATGTTAAAGTTGTCAGGTGTTCTTAGCTCTTGGAGCATCTTCATTTTGGACATTTTGAGCCGACATTTCTGCCCTTTGGTGTTCTCGATCGAGTTGACTAAGCTTGAGTAGTCGCGGAGTAGGAAGACTTTGTTACCAGCTGCATCAGTGACCGTACTCAGTTTGCCATTACTGGTGTTGACGGTATAGGTGAAGACGTAGTTATTTTCTCCAGTTAGGATGTTCTTGGTCATAACGTGTTGTCCGAATCTATTGAAGATGTAAGTTTCTTGGGTATCGGGAGAGTAGATTGTGTATTCTCTGGCGCCACTTGCGTCGGGTATACTGGCCATGACAGATCGAATTCTATAATTTGCTTGGTCAGCAATATGGACTATTCCATCTGGACTTACGATGACCGCTGAGATAGTATTGAACTTTGAGTTGGACGCTAGGAAATTGTCAGCTTCGAAGCAATCACATCCTCGTTCCAAGCAGTTACACTTAGATTCCGCACCCGCGTATAACGAAATCTTTCCATCTGTGGTAATCAATCTCACTCTATTGATTCTTTGAGAATCACTTTCAGCCACGTAAAGATCTCCTGCTGCTCCAAAAGCAATGCTTTGCGGCATCACTAAGGTCGCATACGTCGCTAGTTCCATATCGTAGCCAGTCAGAGGTGACGGGCAGTGTAGCGGTCTGCCAGCTATAACCTTAACCCTGCCATCCGGCGCCATCTGTAGAATCATATGATCGTCGATGATATGAAGGCTGTTGTCGAGAGGATTGATGGCGAGCTCCGTCGGCCAGCGTAGGTGGACCTCTTCCACGCTAAGCGTACCCTCACAAGGGATTGGCTTCCAATGAGCTCTATGCATGTGGTTGCCTATAACCGTTGTTATGATTCCATCTCTGTCGACCATTCGGATATTGGTGCCATCTGCGAAGTAAACCACATTGTCTGAAGACACTGCAACTCCCTTGGGGTAGGCTAGCTTGGCGTCCCTCGCTAGGGCTCCATCGCCGCAATGTGCCTCGTCTCCCGGCAGACACCTTTCTCCTGAGCCTACGATAGTTTCCCAGTTGTGTTCGGGATCGCTGAACTCGTCTGTGTTGCGAACTTTGATGATCTGATGAGACTCGGGGTCGGAGATGTAAAGGGTTCCGTCGAGCGGGGAGAGGGCCATGTGGTAGCGGTACGACACTCGAGTGGCGCTGGAAATAATAATAAATACCTTAAGACATCTTCATGAATATACAGATACATTGAAGCGATGGTGTGACAAACTAGCCTAATTCAGACCGTGGGCCAGAATGGGTTAAAATACCTAGTGACAGAAAGAGCAATCGAGGGATGAGCGCCCTCAAACATTTTGTGATATAGCGTTGACTAAGCTCGAACTAAGAAAAGCTTGCGTGGGAACTAGAGGTTTGTCAGCTATATTCGTTAGTTACACTAAAAGTTTATTTAACTCAAGTACACTCGAGAGCAATGAATCCGGGTCACTCAAAGAATCCAAAAAATCTCGGAAAGTAAGAATGCTAGGTTAATGCAATAAATTGTTCTCCGACGAATCAAAATTTATGCTCTACAAGCACGATGGAAGACACAGAGTGTATAGAAGACCAGGGGAAAGATTCAAGCAAGCATGCATCGAAGAAAAAGTAGCCTACGGTGGTGGGTCTGTACTTGTGTGGGCCGGAATTTCCTCCGAAAGTCGCACAGAGCTGGTGATCATAGAAAACGGCTCTTTAACTAGCGTAAGATATGTGGAAGAAATCCTCAACGAACACGTTGGTCCATTTATGGTCAATTTGGGTGAGGATGCTATATTTATGCATGACAATGCCCGACCTCATACAGGTAGGATTGTGAATGACTACCTTCAAGAGATGAACATTACTTGTATGGAGTGGCCAGCGCGCAGCCCGGATATCAACCCGATCGAGCATGCTTGAGACGAGCTAGGGAGATGCGTAAAACAACGAAACCCTCCCCCAATCACGCTTCCTGAGCTCAAAATTGCTCTCACAGAGGAATGGGAGAATATTCCCCAAAATCGTATAAGGAATTTGGTGTACAGCATGCCAAACCGCGTAAACGCAGTAATGGAAGCACGAGGAGGTAATACGAAGTATTGAAATTCAAGAAAATCGTCATAAAGTTCAAAAATTTCTTCCTATTTTTGTTTTAAGGAGAGATCAGCAGTTTTTTTTTCTTTATGTAATTTTGTGTAAATAAAATGTATGGTGACTCATATTTTTTTAACTTTCATTTAAGGAGTATTAAATTGTCTATTAAATACAATTTATTGCATTAACCTAGCATTCTTACTTTCCGAGATTTTTTGGATTCTTTGAGTGACCCGGATTCATTGCTCTCGAGTGTATTAAACGACTCGCTAAAATTCTTCTGCAAAGGGAATTAAACCCGCATCTTTCTGCCTCACGAGTTATTGTCCATTACCTAGTACAAGTCATCCGTCCGAATTAAAATATTCATTAGAATTTCAAATTAGAGTTTGTATGTCGCGTGCAAAAGTCCACTTAGGTGGCTACAATCTAAAGCGTGAAACTTTAGATTGGTAGGTAGCTAATGTGCATATTATTATACTGTCAAGATTAAATGTCACTCTAGGTGCACATTAGTTTTTTAACGGGTCGTATGCTAATGCAATTACGATTTTTGCCGAGTTTTTTACTTAGTACCTATCTACCTATTTAAAGTTTGTAAAGTGTTATTATCTTTGCTACTACACTGTCTCATACCTTGATTTGATTCATTTGTTACAACTTTGAGACTTGATTAACACAGCTCTAAAAGCTCCGAAAAATAACATAAAGCCTATAACTGCTAAACAAGATTGGCCATGTACAGTGGGTTTTAGCGTTGACTTTTCCCCTAACGACCCGAGGTAAAAACAGGTATGTATACTTTAACCCTGTGTGCGTATTAAGACTTATTGTAGCTCGCAGAAGTTTCATCCTTTATAGATTCTGTTTCTTTCGTTTAGAACAAGACTTCATCAAGATTAGCAAATAAAATTACAATTAAATAACCAAATTAAAACTAGTATTTACAATCGAAACAATTGACCTAACTGCAGTTGAGGGACCTGTAGGTTGTTTGCTATTGCAAACAACCTACAGGTACCTCAACTCAACACAACAGTAGGTACCTCAACTTATCCATATCAATGCCAGTTGTTCATTAGGTAAGGATTTATCTCATAATCTTTTTATTCCTTGATAATTTATACGAAAATCGGTTACGGTAATATTATGTTCCAATGTTTTGATTCATCTGTGTAACTGAGTGAGTTTCAAAGTAAAAAACTGTAAAACTTTTTTACAACTCACTTCAGTTTGACGACAGTCCGCACGGTGCCATCCGTATTGATCTTGCGGACGAGGTTGAAGTCTCCGACAAATATGGACCCGTCGGGCGCCGTCGCCAACGCCACCGGCGCTAGCAGACGCTGCTTCGTGGCTGTACCTGGAATAGACCGTTAGCTTAGTTTATACATGTGTTGTTTTTAGCGAACTTTAGCTTAGTTTGCACATTGTATTCTTTATTGTTAAAAATAAATTGTACCTACAAATAGAAAACATCAAAAACTCCTCGTCAGCACACATCCATACATTGCTAAAGACGCGTCCCGCAAACATGTAAAATTGGGGCAGTTGCAGTTTTTTTCCTATTTAAAAAGAACAATAGTCTTATAATAGAAAATATAGCTTTTTGATACGCCGTAGTAAATATTTCCAGTAGCTGCTAAGATGCTACAAAGTGTAGCGGCGTAGACGTTTGCTACGGTAGCAGCAGTGTATATTGTTGCTACGCCGTAGCAGTGTAGCTTCGTAGTATTATAGTCATTACTACGAGGTTACAAGGTGTGTAGCGTCGTAGACAGTTGCCAGGTTGTTGTAACAGCGTAGCTTTTACTGCAGCGTACAATAATGATAGTAACCGTCGTAGCTGTACTACGCGTAGACGTTGCTACGTCTAGCGGTGTAGATAGTAGCTACGACTAAGCACTAGAGATGATTGCTACGTCGGATTACTACGACTTGGCTTGGTATTGTTGTTTGCTTGGCTGTGCTTGCTTAGTCCTCTATTGGACACGTTAGTTGATAATGAATTAGCAATATTTTCCAGTTTCTCGTTGTAAAATGGACTTTCTTTTATGCGGCAAAGTAATCAATCTCCCTTACCGTAGCACTCGGCGCCGCACTCGAGTTCCCTCTGCCGGCCGTCGCCCATAGTCGTGATGATGAGGCGCGGCTTGTGCTTCAGGTAAATGTTCGCACCATCACCCTTCTGGAGGATTCCTGGAAATATATTTGATTTGTTAAGTTTATACTAGTATTAAGAGTAAAGAATTCATTGTTTGTTTGGATTGAATAGGCTCCGAAACTAGTGAATCGATTTGAATAATTCATTCACCATTACAAACCTACATTATCCCTGCGGATAATGTCTATTTATATAATAGGCTGTTTATTATCAAAAAGTATGAAAACTTAATTATGTAACCTAAAGAGTGTAAATATTTTTATTTCTTATTTCGTTAAATAGTGTAAGAAAAAATATTTCTTTTAATGTTCTATTTAATGGCGGCAACTTTTTGTTTTAGTGTTCCTTCAGTAGTTATTGGTATAGTATACAATAACAGTTGTTTCCCAAACAAAAATAAAGAATATCAATGTTTTCAAAAGTCCTGAAAAGTTTTCAAAATACCTACAATAACTGTTTGTTTCCCAAACAAAATAAATTTATACTAATATTATAAAGAGGAAAACTATGATTATTTGTTTATTTGAATTGAATAGGCTCCGAAACTACTGGACCGATTTGAAAAATTATTTTACCATTAGAATCCTTAATTTTCCGTGATGAACATAGGCTTAAGACAAAAAGTTAGAGATCCGTATAAAAACTTCAATGAAAAAACCATAGCACTATATTTCAACTTCTTTTTTTAGTGGCGCCACGACGCTTGCTTTTGCTACTACTCAATTTCAACTTCTTTTTTTATGGCACCGCTTGCTTTTCGCTACGGCCAGTGTCAACTATGGAGTATCATAGACGTCACAATTCGTTACTGTGGTGCGAGAGGAATATCAAAAAAAAAATTAAAACTTCAAGAATGGCCATGCGATGTGATGGCAATACAGCAGAGGTGCGGGAGAAAAGTAAATGTCAATAAATAAAGTGTTCCCTGTTTGCCTTTGTATACAATTATAAAAAATAAGATTTGATTATTTGTTTGTGGGTTGAATTGAATAGGTTCCGAAACTACTGGACCTTTTTGGAAATTTTTCACCATAGAATAGTGATATATAAAATAAATATTCTCGAAGGTACCTTCGTGGAAGTTGTAGCGGTGATGTATGTCGAGGTTCCAGCCGCCGACGTCGGAGATGCTCATGTCGTAGCCGGACAGCTTCGTGGTCTGCACGGCCCACATCACGTCGCGGCAGTCCGCGTACTCGTACCCCACCTTCACCAGCGCCGTCGTCACGCCGTACACGCGCTGACGGTACACGTTCAATCTGTAAACAGATTCTGTACTCAATACGGTGACACCGGTTTACCTGTAGCGTAACTGTCATAGTTTCAAACACATTCTATACTCAATACGGTGACACCGGTTTACCTGTAGCGTAACTGTCATAGTTTCAAACACATTCTATACTCAATACGGTGACACCGGTTTACCTGTAGCGTAACTGTCATAGTTTCAAACACATTCTATACTCAATACGGTGACACCGGTTTACCTGTAGCGTAACTGTCATAGTTTCAAACACATTCTATACTCAATACGGTGACACCGGTTTACCTGTAGCGTAACTGTCATAGTTTCAAACACATTCTAAACTCAATACGGTGACACCGGTTTACCTGTAGCGTAACTGTCATAGTTTCAAACACATTCTATACTCAATACGGTGACACTGCTGCTTTGCCTGTAGCGTAATTGTCATAGTTTTTAAGCGTGTTTTTTTGGATTAAAATATTAGAGAGGACTGTCTAGATAAATCTAATTTAGGATTTAAGATGCTATTAATCATAAAAATGTCATAATTTATTTTAATACACGCTGTCTATCTATCTATTCACATTCAGATTCAGATTCACGTTCAGAATCAGATTCATTATCAGGTTCAGATTTAGATTCAGATTCAGATTTTTTAAATGGCAAAAAAGCCTTCATCATCATCATCAGCCTATGTTAGTCCACTGTTGGACATAGGCCTCCCCTAATGAGCGCCATAGCGCCCTGTCTTCGGCTTGTCGCATCCAGCATCTGCCAGCAGTCTTTCGCAGATCGTCATCCCACCTGGTCGGAGGGCGTCCTACACTACGTTTACCGAGTCGCGGTCTCCACTCAAGAACACGTTTACCCCAGCGGTTATCGGTTCTTCGCGAAATATGGCCGGCCCACTGCCACTTCAGTTGGCTAATTCTCTGAGCTATGTCGATGACTTTAGTTCTCTGTCGGATGTATTCGTTACGAATCCTATCCTTCAGAGAAACTCCGAGCATAGCTCTTTCCATAGCGCGCTGAGCGACTTTGAACTGGTGGACCAACCCTATCGTGAGTGTCCACGTCTCAGCTCCGTAGGTCATGACTGGTAGGACGCACTGATTAAAAACTTTCGTTTTCAAACATTGCGGTATGGATGACGAGAAGACTCGACGTAGTTTTCCGAACGCTGCCCAGCCTAGCTGGATCCTCCTCTTGGCTTCCTTCTCGAAATTGTTTTTACCCAACTGCAAAATCTGCCCCAGGTAAGTGTACTCAGAAACAATTTCGAGAAGGTGGCCATGTACGATCACCGGTCTTGGATCAATGTGGGCATTGATCATGACTTTGGTTTTATCCAAATTCATGCCAAGACCGATACATCGGGAGGCTGAAGCTAGACTGTCCAGCATCCGGTTCAGCTCCTCTAGCGACTCCGCCATTAAGACTATGTCATCAGCGAATCGCAGGTGTGAGATGTAGTCGCCGTTTATGTTGATGCCCTTGTCTTTCCAGTCCAGCGTCTTAAACATATCTTCCAACGCGCTCGTGAACAGTTTCGGGGATATGACATCCCCCTGCCTCACTCCTCTGCGCAGTTGGATCGGTTTAGTCTGCTGGTCCTGTACTCGGACTGTACTCGGAAAAAAGCCTTATTAACTAAGAAAATTACAATTATAATAACTAAATAAAATCTAGTATTTACAATTGAAACAGTTGTGCTAACTGCAGACTGTTACAAACAAACTACAGATTTAATAACTTTATTTCTTTAGGCTTACAAAATACGCATTTAGGCAAGTCAAATTTCTAATTTATAAAAAAGAAATACTTAATTTGTTATTGATTTCTCTTCAATTCTATTTTTTTGTCCACACATTCAAATATATATTCGCATCAAACTTCAAACACGATATATGTAGATGGCATTATTGATAATTTGGGGATGATTGGCCATAATCCTTACGCTGGGTGGGTTGGGGATCGTAGTTCGGTGGAGTTATTCTGCAGAGGGCGCATGCCATCTATGTCGCTCATTGAAGCTTAGTGTTGGCGCATAAAAGATATAGAATTTATTCGTTTATAGGTAAAAAGGCTAGCCACAGGTAGAGACTAAAGAGCTAAGACTAGTCTTATCGACCCTTAAAAAAGAAAAAATAACTGTCCCCTGTCCTCACCTATTCCAAGGATAAGTAAACTTGATAACTGGATCCGCTTCGAAGGTCTTCTCGAACAGGATTCCCTCGATCGTGATGCGGAGGTGGATCAGCGCCAGGGTCGGAGGCACCTTCTCCGGAGTCAGCTGCAGCTGGATGGTGGAGAGGTAGCCGGCCGCGCGCGAGCTGTGGTACACCAGGTTGAGACCTGTTCCCGGGATCTGCAGGCTTTCTTGGACCACCTGGGAAGTAGCAAGACTTTGTGTGGTTAGCAAGAATTTTTAAAATTCATATATTTGCATCAAACATGGTATAAAGGTGGTATACAACTAATACAATAATGTGCTCATGTCTGGCTTAGGAAAACAGAATAGATAAGATTTAAAAGAAAAACTTTTGACTATACAACATTATGGCGCTTGTGTGGGAGGCCTATGTCCAGTGGACTAACATGGGCTGATGATGATTATACAATCAAAACTGAAAATATAGAGACATAGGCTATTCACTTGCATTGAAGAGATTATGTATTTGTAGAAGATGTTCTAAGCCTAGTGGTAATAATGGTAATACGAGCTAAAGATAAGATAAAGATCATTTATTTGCATAAACATGTGTAGTTAGAAGATTTTACAGATACAGTTTACAGGCGTCAACATGTTTTACCGATTACGGTGTACATATTGTTAGAGACAGAGACAGTAACTAAAATATTAATTGATTTATCTAGTTACCTGAGACTCAGCCAAAATAGCGCTCTTATCCGGACAAGCACCCTGGAACCCATGCTTCCACGTGGCTAGCACCACGGGCTTCATGGCGTCGTAGTCGTGCGCCAGGCACGCCTGCGGAGGCCCCATGCCTAGCTTCTCGTCGGCTGTCGACATCACTACTTTGTCTATTATGACCACCTGTGGACAATAATGTTGTGGTAAGATTTCTCTAGCTATACGTACATGACAAATAGAGAAATCATTATGGAAAAGTAACTAACTAATCAACTTTGCAGTTAGGTACTTATGTTTTCTTTTGTCTAGTGGTTTTTTTTTTGAGTACATAAACGAACATAAAATATACGTATGTGTGTTGCAAAATTATAAGATTTCAGGAACAATTTATCTCGTTTAGGTACAGTTAAAAACCAAAATAATATCTTGGAATTTTTCAAAACGAAGGAAAGAATCTGTAGTTTAAAACGGATCAAAACCAATTTAAACGCAATTTTCGATCGAATCGAAACGCAATTAAAATAAAATCAACATACGAGTAGAAACGAATACGGCAAATACAACAGCGCTAGTACGAAAGTAAGTGGATTTAACGTTCATTACCTAAGCATATCTGTAAATATCCGTAGGAATCACAACCATTACCTGCCATGCGACAACTCCAACGTGATTAACCGTTAACCGTTCTAAAATTACATATCCAGCTGTACATACGATTAAAAATGTCTCGTCGAGTCCTTAACCAGTGGAAAATAAAGATTTAAGCGAAATAATTGACTCGCAAAAAGCGTAATGCCACTTTAATCGTCGGTTCGCATGTCTCAAATCGCGAAAAACTTTAAATTGCTTCATATGAAGTTTAGTGAAGTCGTTTCGTTATTTAATGCTTAGGTTTACGTAGTGGCTCGGTCGTAAGCTTGCGTAGTTTTCGTAGCACTTGCTACATACGTAAGCAATTTAATATTGAGATCGTACTCTGATTACCCCCGACTACGCTTGGAGGGTTTTTTATAATATACATAAAACAAATCAAAGGTAGAATTGGGATGCTAGCTTTTACATTGGTTAAAGATTGAGATTGCCATCCAAAATGTCTAGGCAACCAGCATTGGTGTCGAAAAAAATTGGGTCCGAGCAAAGCGACAGCGTTCTGTGCAGTACTAAGAGTGAGTTCCTGGAATAAGTCTTATGAATTATGATAATGTACACAGCCCATACAATAGATAGGCCTTTGATTGTGAAAACTGCTTTAGATGTTTTTAATATTATCAATTCGAAGGTACCTTAATTCTGTCCTTCTCACGACGAAATGGCTCAACAGATTTCAATGAAATATGGAAGGGTAATAGATAATATCTTGAACAAGTAGAAAGTTACTATTTATCTCGAAAAAGCACTCGAAGCCGGCTGCATTAAGCTAGTGAGTAAAAAAATGAAACACCAAATTCAAACTTTCCGTTATCTAGTTCAGAACTTCTTCATAATTATTAAAAGCTGTGCGGATATGATTAAACGTGCCTTTAGCGTGTGTATCGATAACACAAAGTTCAAAGCTTGTAGGGTTTCATACAAGATAACTTATTTACATCTGCGTAACGAGGCGAAGTTGCAAAGTTATAGACTTGTTACGTTCGACCTTCATAAGTTCACCTCAATGTGCCCTAGATAGGGTGAATATGTAACGGGTATCATTATACAAAAGCTATAATATAACATCTGTATAATTACAGCTAGATAACATAGACTGGCTGCTGATAATAGATGTGTACTAATATTTTTTAATTATTTTATAAAACGAACTGGGTCTTAATGACTCAATTAAAAGATTTCAAAGAAAAAGTAATATTTGAGACCCAAACGCCTGAACCGGTCTTGGTAAAGTTTGGCAGGGAAGTAGCAAGGGCATACTCTACTATTTATCCCGGCATAAAGCTTGCGGAAACTAGTTATTGACCATTATGACCCTGATACGAACCTCATTCCACGGCACGAAGACGACCTGCGAAGACCTCTTGAATGGCGCCCTTCCGAAGTGCAACGTCACAGCACCGCCTCCATTCACCAACAGATCAAACCAGCCATCTTCCCGCGTCAGAGTGAACCCTTCCAACGGCGTGGATGTAGAAACCCGAACCCCGACCAATCCCGAGCCGAGAGAGGTGACTACACGGCCGCGGATCACGGCGGACCGACTGGAATTGATGATGATGATTAGATTGTTGAGATGTGATGATGAAAATGATGATATTGGTAACTGTGACTTTTATGATGATAATGATAACTTTGTTCATTTAGACAAAGTTTTAACTGATCAACTGACTGACTGACTGACTGTTTTCTTTCTCTCTGACAATGATGGGAGGACCCATTTGATAATGGCTTGGCTTATTTGGATAGTATTTCAACTGCCTAGAATACTTAGGTCATGAATTTACAGGTTTCGATAAAAAAAGAATCTGAAAATGATGAATTTACTATTTAATCAATGACAACATTTTTGATTGTGAATTGGCTCAGATTTTGATTTCATTTTTGAACTGTAAAAACTTTATTTCTTCAGGCTTATAAAATACGTAATAAAAAGTCAAAATTTATAATTTCTATTGTTATTAATTTTCTCTTCACTTAAGTTAATTTATTGTTGATTTGGATAATACTTGAACTGCTTTTGATAAAAATTATGATAATAAAGAAGAAATAACATGAAGAATTTGTTGGTTTCGATACAACTTAAACTGCCGATGATAAGAAATGTTATGATCCAAAGAACAAATTCTGCTTCTATGAAGTTCTTATACGTGTTTAAATGCGAATTAAATATTTGCAAATTTTTAAAGGGAAGGTTTCTATATTCTAATCTGTCTCTAGAACTTTTCACCAACAAGCTCATTGCAGACAGTGGTTTGGTGTTCAAGGGAGCTAAGTGATCTTCTAAATTGTGGAGGAAGTTTTCTAATTTTGAGTATATTTCAATTCTCAATCCAATACTACTCTCAAATGTCTTTGATATTATATCTACGTATGGAAATAGACGTATACAAATAAATACACATACATAAAAAGCGAACACAATTTCACAGGACACAATAGTAGGTAACAAACACACTAACAACAAACAACGTGCACACATAAAATAAACTAAATGCCAATTAATATATATATGCAGCAAATCTAAAACCAAGGATCGTAGGTAACTAAAGGGGTCGACACAACGACTCCGCATCACAAGTCTTACCTCGTGTTGAAGTGGTTCCAAAACATACTGCGCAGCGTTAGAAAACCGAGAGAAATTACACATAATGAGTACACATCCTTACAACTGTTCATTTAGAGGAAGAAACGACAACAGCCATTTTAAATGAGGACATGCAAGTGCGATCGGCACTTGTTAATTCAGTGTAAGAAAATAAGAAAAAGCAACGTGTTACAAATTCCATTAAATAAAACATTAGGATTGACTGGGGCACAACATTGCATATTTATATAACAGATATTGTTAATATTTAACTTGTAGATTATATTCAATTTGGTACACGATTCGTTAAATCTTTGTATAAATTCTTCAATTAACTGAATACGTTTACATTCATTACCATCTCCAACGCAATTAATAATGGTGACCAAGAGTACGAAATTTGAATTAATTTTGTGTTACAAATGAAGTCCGAAAATTTAGACTTACTTTAAAAAGTAGGAGGTAACGAATCGTGTACAAAGTAGGTATTAGAACACGGAAACACAACACCGAACATCAAACCCACCTCTCGTTAAACGTCTCCTGTTTAGCGTAGTTCTGCAGACTACCTTCGTCGATGAGGAACTTCATGCGTTCGAAGAAAGAGGCCGTGATCGCGGGAGGTTGTTTGCGGAGGAGGATGTCTATGGGTTTGGGAGATGAGACGCAGAGCTGGCTGCCTTTGCAGGCGGCGCTCTGACAGCATTCTGGGTCCTCGCAGTCCACTAGGCCGTCTGTGGATGGAATAGCAAATACTCAGTTCTCATTATAATTACATAGGTTACTAATTTTGAAATTATCTGAGCGTCTGGTTGACTTTTACGTGTGACCCGAGACCTGGTACCTGGCACAGCGTATTGAGGATGCTTCCGACTGGTATTGATAGGGATCAGTTGAGCTACCTGGATATTTTTGTATACAAAGCCAAAGGCCAAAGGATTTGTCGACGTGAAAAAGAAACCACTACCACACAGCTTGCACCTTGCAGCCAGCATAACGCTGAGTGAAGACCATATCCTTAGTCACTGCACCAAATAACCAATCTTATACCCTAGATAATTTAACATAGCTTTAAGGTCAATATGTGGTTTTAGAAGTGATAACAAAATATTTTCTCTCTCTTTCTATCTCACCTTTATCGTTATCCTTAGCATCGTCGCAGATCTGTTCCTTGAGCGTGGTGCAGTCGGGCCCGTCCCAGCCGTCGAAGCACTTGCACTCCCAGCGGCCGTCGTTGGCGACGCGGCAGCTGCCGTGCCCCGCGCACGCGCGCGGACAACCTGGAATCAGTAGGTACGCTCTTTAGTCAAGATACGAACGATACATTCAAAGATATTTGAAGAAACTACTTTTTGTCCGCTATAACAAATACACGATTTTTTTCCCGTTCCAGCCAGAGGCACAGAGGCAGCAATGCATAGTCGTAGGTAGTTAAAGTAATTTACGTTCTTTACGATATGTATAATGAGTTTCTTCTTGCTCTTCTAAAAGAACACGCAGAAACCATTACCTTCCAGCGTGCAAAGTTTCCCGTTCCATCCAGAGACACAGCGACAGGCCCCGTAAGGAGTTCCTTCTTGGTGTGTTAGTTTACCTTCCAGCGAGCAATATTTCCCGTTCCAACCAGAGGCACAGAAACAGGTCCCGTTA
>OZ007524.1:14128661-14383720 GCA_963931895.1 Eupithecia pulchellata
CCTGCCGCAGGATTCGTCATGAATTCTCTAGGGAGGCTTTGTTTATAAAGAAATAAAGTTATTCAAACATTAAATGTCCAGAAAGTAGAAAGTATTTAGCTGAACAGAGATATTGGGTCTTCGAACTAACATTTTGGTCCAATGCATTGATTTTAAACGACTAACAAAATAAAATGTCCTTTGTTTACTTCAAATTAAAAGTAAAATTATAAAAGTTTTTCTGACCCATCAATACAGGTAACACATCAAAGTGAAAAAGGCAATAGCCAAGAAACCTCAACCAAAAACTTCAATCAATCAAACCCAATAAAATTCCTAAGGATTTTCCCGCTGAAAATTCCATTAAAGAAAGACAATTTAATTCCATCACTTTGATCCACTTTCATTAGAAACCATCACTTTGTGAAGAAAAACACCGGATTCCGAAGGTGAAGTAACAATTCCCATACGCTTAGAAATAGGCTGGATTCCGAGATACGAATCAAACTTTGGCCGTTATTGGGATCAGTTCAGATAGTTTGGGAGGCAGGTAGTTTTACTGCTAAATAATGTGTGTAAAGAATTCTACTTTTTGCGAAAAACGTAACGTTTACCTTAAAAGATAGGAATCTGAATCTTAATTATTTAATCTTTTCAGACTTTAGTTCTACCAAGGTCGGACAGTATCAAGGCAGAAAAGGCACCTACCAGAAACTTGTGTCTGTCAGAATTTTAAAGATTTTTTTATAAATAGACTTTTTTAAAAAAAAGCTAACCTATCTCAATCAAACTTAGCTTTTCGAGTTTCGAGATTGTTTTCGAAACCATTATAGGTTACGCTTTGTGTGTCCTTTTTAGGGTTTTGCCATCGGTTGCAAAACCCTTATGAAATCGCTTTGGGTCTGTTTTGTGTTTTGAATCCTTAATATCTCAGAAACTACTGCAGCTATTGACTTGAAATTTGAAATAATAATACACTTTGTGCGCCCGCACATATTTATAGAAAAATAAATGAAAATAAATGAAAAATCAAAATGAAGATTTTCCATACAAATTTTGAAATCGAAATTTTAAATGGAACGTACAAAGTCAAAAGTGGTATCAAATGAAAGGTACACGTTTGTAGATTTCAAAATAGTTTTGGAAATTTTAGTAGATTTTATACTAAAGGTCAAAAAAATGACCGTTCCCCCCCCTTATCTCCGAAGATTGCAGAGCGATCGACGTGATATGTACCAAGTGTTTGTAGATATGGATCTATATTTTACAGGAAAAATATAGAGAAGTCTGTAAAAAAAATAGTTTTTGAAATATGGTCAAAAAAGGGCGGGAAAAATTTCTGAAGGGCTGACTACCCCACCGAGTTGGGTATCAAATGAAAGGTATTGGCTTGTACATTCCAATACAGTTTTTGAGATTTCGATAAGTTTTATACTTTTCGAAATATTTTGAAAAAGGTCGAAATATTGACCGGTACCCCCCCCCCCCCCCCCTATCTCCAAAGATTGCAGAGCGATCGATGTAATATGTACCAAGTGTTTGTAGGTAGATATGGATCTATATTTTACAGGAAAAATATAGAGAAGTCTGTAAAAATAATACTTTTTGAAATAAGGTCAAAAAAGGGCGGGAAAATTTTCTAAAGGGGTGACTACCCCACCGAGTTGGGTATCAAATGAAAGGTATTGGTTTGTACATTCCAATACAGTTTTTGAAATTTCGATAAGTTTTATACTTTTCGAAATATTTTGAAAAAGATCGAAAAATTGACCATTCCCCCCCCTATCTCCGAAGATTGCAGAGTGATTGATGTAAAATGTACTAAGCGTTTGTAGATATAGATCTAGATTTTACAGGAAAAATATAGAGAAGTTCTTAAATATAATACTTTTTGAAATATGGTCAAAAAACGAATTTTCATACAATGGGGGCTATTTCATTGAGAGTAATATCTAATCAAAGGTATGGATTTCGACAATTCAAAACAGATTTTGAAAATCGTCTAAATTTCATACTTAGTGAAATAGGTTAAAAAAAGCCGAAAAAAAATTGTAGGTACCAACCCACTTACCTACCCACTAATCTCTGTAGTAACTGTAATAGGAGTATCCTAGATAATCCACACAGTATCATTTACCCACAAGCTAAGCAAAGCTTGTGTTATTGGTATTACTACGATAGCTGTTATACTTAATAAACTATAAGTAACACATTAGATGATTTATTTTTGTGTACAGAAAAGGACTAGAACACCCGAACAAATAATCTGAAGATCCTACAAATATTAGTCCCGAGGCAGGAATCAAACCTCAACCTCCTGCGTTGTAAGCCCACCGCGCCAAGAGGTTGTCATATACGTACCTACCTAAACGACAAAAGTTCAAAACGCTCGGCGCGCGAGTTACACTCGCACTTGTCGTACTTGTTTCAAACTCGAATATCTCAGCAATTATCGCAGATACAAACTTGATGTCTCAAACAATAATATATTTTACAACAGATTTCCAAAAACCCCCAAATATTTCAAACATACAACCGAGAAAAGTTTGAAACCCTTAACGCGCAATTTACACTCCCACTTGACGAATGTTGTTTTTATATTAGTAAATATAATGTGCTTGTTTTCTATTTGTCGTTGACTCTGAAACTACAGAGATCTGTCGAAAGAAATTTACGGAATCACACGAGGGTATTCGAATTTCGAAATAAAGGCCGGAAGGGCGCGAGCACAAAATACTCGGACAAAGAGAGATTGCGTTTAGGTTGGTACAGTCACAAACATGAAAAATATCGGCATAATAAACGAAGTTTGGCTAGCAACTTTACAAGATTGTAGGTATGTATTTTTCTTTATTTTTAAAGTAACAGTAGTAGTTTAAGGAGACACACTGCATACAGAAACACAATTAATTCGTAAAGCCAATGAAGTTCATGTCACAAAACTTATTTTAGATAGTAGCGTAAATGAGTTTTGAAGGGATTAACTGTATCATGTGCCTAGTCTATTTATATATTTTGCTAAATTTTTCCATCTTTTCATCTGTGCTCTGTTGCTGTACAGAGTGATTGAACAGGAATGATTTTTCAGTTGCCGAGTGTACACAACAATTCCACAATAGCGCCATCTATGCGCGGAAATAGGAACCGCTTAGTCGCGCCTTGATTGAAACGTTCGTGGACGCAGCATGCAATTTGATGCAACCTCTTTGTTCAGTTTTGCGAACGTTTCCGATGTATGATTCGTTTATTGAGTTGAGTTTGAACAAGATTCACGTTCACTTTTAAGAAATATTTTTGCAGATTGCTATGTCTAGTGAATAAGGGGTTTAAAAACAGCACTAATAAAAATAAATCCCATCCAACCAAAGCCTCGATTGGACTGAAATTTTGCATAGATGGTAGTTAGTCAAGACAAGTCGAACTGAAATAATATAAACGGCATGCTAAGCTTGTTTTCTTCGTTCTTTGTTCTATATTTCACCATAAAATAAACAATAAAACATTGGGATATAAAATAATGGCAAAGGCGAACTTAGCGCTAAAAAGAGAGAGGCAAAGATATAAAAGTGGGATCTTTCTGATTTTTTATGTTCCTGACTCATTTTATCGTTGTAATTTATTAGATCTTGTAAATTTTTTGAGTAAATAGTTTTATATGACTAATTTTTATTTAACTTTTATCTATGTGATATTTGTGAAGCAGACATATTGCACACCGCGCCGGTAGAAAAACGTTGGTTTTTGAGACGACATTAACAACTGTGTGCTATGTTTACATGTAAGTATCTCAAGTAATCATCACATCAGCCTATAGTAGTCCACTGCTGGACTTCTTGGCCTTCCCATAAGAGCGCCATAGATGGCATTATGGATCATTTATTATTTTTAATTTTATTTATTTTATTATTATTTTTTTGGGTTATTGCCCATAATCCCAACGCTGGGCATGCGGGTTGGGGATCGCAGTACGGTGGAGTTGTTCTGCAGAGGGCGCTCCTGCCCACCCCCCGTTGTGTTTCCCTAGTCGCCTCTTACGACACCCATGGGAAGAGTTGGGGTGGTGAAATTCTATGCCAGCACCACACGGCCTTACACACAGTATCTCAAGTAATAAATGATTAATAATTAAATTTCCTCTATGATTGATTAACTTTACTTTTACTTTCAGTGTGATCGAATTAATTAATAAGCATTATCTTTTAGAGAGAACGCCGTCGATTGAATCAACCTTTGAGA
The DNA here is from genome assembly GCA_963931895.1 of Eupithecia pulchellata. Lineage (NCBI taxonomy): Eukaryota > Metazoa > Arthropoda > Insecta > Lepidoptera > Geometridae > Eupithecia > Eupithecia pulchellata. The sequence goes on from OZ007524.1 coordinate 14,132,877, forward strand.
AGCCAACTAGGTACAATAAAGAGCTAAACCAGCTTTATTTTACAATTTCTTACTCAAGAGTTTAAAACATTGCATTAGTTTGTAAGAGAAGCAAAGATATCAGTAGAGTCGTCTCGCGTCTCGTACGGAACCCGCGGACAGAGGAATTTACATAACAAATTGTATGAGGCCGCTGGAGCGCCCCGGACGATTTTTGTAAACATGCCTAGTGATGGGGTAGAGACTGTAACTGTGTCTTGCAGGGGCAAGTTTTTCGGCTACAAGGCGAGCCGAGGGGCAAAACAGAAGCAGCACAACATTACCAATTTGAGTAGGTCATTATTAGTTGCCACTTCTTTTCTCACAAAAAACAAAGTTTCATCAAATCTTTTATTAATGAACTTCAAACTCTATTCCTCTTTGAGTTGTTTCAGCGCATAATCATAAACTTCAAAACATCATATTTTTTTGCCACAATTGGGACTAAATCACTTAGGATTTCTCGCGTTATAAATAATTGGATTGAGTTGAAAAAACTAAAATCTTTGGATGCCTTAACTTTATACTGTTTTTTAAAGTTTTGTAGAACAAATGCCTGACGGAAAAATTTCAGGTTTTTCAAAATAACTTTATTAAATTACATTCAAGTATAGTGTACAGAACTTTATATTCTAGAATAAAGTTAAGTATAGACCCTGCTCGACCAATATAAACACATAAAAAACACACACCTACCAGTCGAACATTGAACCACCTCCTCTTTTTTTATTGTCAGTCAAAAATTACTAATTGATACAAAAAGCAAACGCAAAAGAAATCGTTACAGAATAGTCTCGCGGAGCAACTCAGCTTTCAGATAATTTTCAAGACTGCAAGATCCATCTAGTCGGGTAACACCAAGCTAGTTTTCAAGACCCCAATCACCCCAACCCTTCGCGCAGTAAGTTAGTGACGGGGCCAGTTTGAACACGTTTATCTTTATTTATGCAAGGTAATGTACAAGTCCCACGACGTGGAATAGAGGAGGTAATTCTTCAAGCGAGCTCTTTGCTTCCATTGTGGATTTTACTTCTGTTTGTGAGTTACTCTTGTCCTAGTTAGTTGGGAAACTAGCTTTAGGCTAAGGCCGACACTTAAAAAAAATAACATTGGCCATAGACTAAGGCAAAATTAACCTATCATAGACACATTACATCGTGAAGAGGTAATAAAGAACTAGTGCTTTAATTCTAAACAATTTTATATAACGTTAGTGTGATTGCATCTTTATCGCCGTACATATTTATTTATAACATATTTCTGTACACGTATCGAACACAATTGAAAAAGATGATATAGCTATGGTTATGTAGGTTTGTTATATATAAAATGTGACAAGTCTTAAAATGTAGAAAAGTCAGTGAAAGCTAGATCCAAATAAGCATAGAAATTATTTTCATGAATCATGAGGATACTACAATTTAATAAAAACAACTTTTTTTCATCTGACATTTCAAATTCGTTTGAATGTTCACCGTGAAAAGCCATTCATCCAGAACTTACAAAACAGATCACCGCTCAAATCAAGAACAGATAGCTAACAAGTTCCAGACAGTACCAGGTACAGTCGGCTCCGGAATCCACCTGCACAGACAACTGGCAAACTAACAACTCTGAAAACAATTTACATGGTGGCCAGCGCGCAGCGGCGGGGACTCCATTTCCATAACTAATTAAATTGCGGGCAAGTTGCCGGAGCCAGGTGCTCTGTGGCCTGTTTCGGAGGTATCTTCGTACCTACTGTAGGTGTTACTACCTCATTGGTGAAGAATAAAAACCACCAAAGTGCTAGTCGACTCGTACTCGGAATGTTCGGTACCACCAAACAAAAATATTTTAAAAAGATTTTTTGATGGATCGAATAAAGCAAAAGCCAAGATGTCGCGTATCGAGATCCAAGTACCGACGGCGCCCACCGCAACCGTTAGAGCGGCAATGGTAATATAAACATCCCGTCAAAGTGTCAACTTTCTCCCTCCCTATTACGGTTCAAAAAATGCAGCCATGATAAACGAAAAATTAAAATCGAGGGAGCCAACTTTCATTTTATAAATTATTTAATTTTTTTTTCGGAGTGTGCGAACTCTTTTTGTAACCTTAAATAGACTTTAAGTAACCACAGAGCTAACACGTGTTATAAAACTGTATAAAGATTGTTTTTTCTACAGTGTCTTTCTACAGTGGTTTTTGTTTGTCATGGGCGACTAGGGGTGCCTTTACAGTATAATCTACATATATGAGTCCCATCTACAATTTGTGCGCCACAACTTTATACGATTTTGCAGGTACACATTTTGACGAAACAAATTAACATAAAGATGTGGTTGTTTATAGACAACGCTGGCAGTATTGGAGACTCGGGACACAAGCCGCTATTAAAACAGTAAAATAACAAGACCTGTACAAACCCACACACGTGGTTGGGGTTCGACTCCCGTTGGCCAACATTATGCTGAAACAGGGCCTTTTTTTTCACTTTCTGGAGATTCGTAGCTTATTATTTATGGTTTTTTTACTAATTATCTAACAGCCAAGTGTGCAAATAAATATATGAAACCACGAATCCAAATAAACGTATTTGTTTCGTTCTTTCATAGAAACCAATATTCAGCGTGGAAATTTTCAAAATAATTAATCGAACACTTCGCACACGTGGTACCAGCAAGATAGCGCCACACCTTTCCGGTAAAGCCACCAAGAACACAAAAGCCACAAAACTGATAAGTCCATTGACACTGTGTGTTATCGTATGGCCACCCAGATCACAGGAACGGAAAAATACCCTCATGGGCACTTTTATCGATGGTAAAGCAAAAGATGCACATTTTTTATCTTTGATTTGTTATGTATTACTTTCGAATTTTCCGACTGATTAAAACCAAGGTATATTATTGAAAATTACGATTGATAAACCAAATTAGAGCTTTTATTCACATTTGAAATATTTGAGCTAACTGCGGACAAAGCCTAATTTTCTTTTTTTCTATTACATCAAAATTTTAGGACCTGAAACCCAGTCGCTCCCTTACCTAAGTGAGTGTGAGTGGAACTTAGTACTGTAGTTACAACTAATAATAGCGACCAACTAACTAGCACCGCTTACTGCAGATCTACCGTAGCTACTTACTCACCAATCCAATACCTCAATTAAGTTTAGCACCATCAAATTTGATACAGTCGGCTCATTGCAGTAACGATTCAATTCCAACCGATTCCCGGAGGCTGTAACGATAATGAGCGAATTGCTTCCCGCTAATAGGCTTGACTTGCGGTGTGGTGGACAATTATTTGGACAATTATTTGGTTTAAAATTTTGGGTTGCGTGTAGGTATGCGGCCTGTATTAGTCCACAGCTGGGCATAAGCTTAGGTAAACGAGCTCTTTAATCGAGACCACAACTTGGAAAATGTAACGTCGACGACCATCTGTGCTGACGAAGTCCAAGAGACTGCCAGCAGATCGTACTCAAATAATAAGCCTAAATATCTGGGAAGATTTAAAACGTTAAGAAAAAACAATTTGTAGTTTCTTAGATGAATTTCGTCCATATGTTTAAGATACTAACAACAATAGAGATGCAAATATCTAGCAAGACTCTTGTACCCTTGGCCTTCACTTTTCCAATGCATTTATTTCCATTCAAAACAAAACACCATCACTAAATTCACAAATTCAACCTATCAACTCCAGGGAAATCCAATCTCTATCACCAAACACCAAAGTCTAGACTTCCTAACCCAGCCTAGGCCACAATAGAGACAGTAACAGAAGTAGTAAAATTTTACTGTTATCTCTGGGCTTACAGATAAGTGGCTCAGGTACGCTGGGACCGTTCTTATCGCTACTGTTTCTTGTTATACTGTGCAATGAGTGGATTGTATCTAGTTTGTAAAACTACTTAGTCTGGTATGTTCCTATGAAGTCTGCCAACTAGCATATATCTAAATAGATAAATATACAATACTTCCTCATCAGCGCTGTAACTGCTTCGACTGCTGAACATGCCTCCCCAAACAACAGGGGGAGGAAGTTTGCAATATTTTAATAGAAACATGTATTAGACACCTAAGGTATAATGTTTTAGTGGTTTCTGTTTGACTTCTTCCATTCGTTGGCAAAAAAATATGCGATTAGAAAATCAATAACTAATTTTATAATTATTGAGGATATGAAAGATAAATAATAATGATATTTTTTATCAAAATTTACTTGTCTAAGCACTTATTTGTAAACTTAAATAAGTATAATAATTGAAATCTCAATCTGAACTCTTTTATTACCAAACCGTGTATCCTGTTTATTTTATTAATTTGACACAGAAAAATTTATGTATGTATGTTGCAAAGGAAGCTAATAAAATGTTTCTTTTTTATAACCAGGAATCTTCAGATTTCAATACCTAACTTTATTTATTTAGACTTACAAAATAAAATATTGGATTCTAAAGACTCGAAACAATTAATTCCACATTTTTCTGGCTTACTATTCTACGTTTACTTTTGCACATAAGTATTCTTGCATATTCTTGAAATTAATTTTACAAACTCAGTAGCCATACTTACCTGCCAAGTTTAGAAAGTTGCGGCCAAAACATAGTCTTTAGACCTTCGTTCAAGATCTCTATTTATTTATTAAACTATGCATAACCATTTAACCATATCGCTAAAGATTATTCCTGTATCATTCGATACCTCTCTAGATCCCCATAGATTTCTTCCTAACACCACACGTCGTGTGGTGTATCGTTTAATGTATGAGTTGTCTATGCAAAGCGTTAGACGTTCGAGAGATCGTAATAACTTTAGTTAAGGTCTGCCGGAGCCGGTTATTGGCTGTGTTTTGGTTGAATTGCTTTTATTAGAAAATAGTGTGGGAAAATGGTCTGTTTGCTTTTTATAAGGCAACACTGAAATAAACGCTGTTTGATAGAATCAGTATTAGTTCTCTCGAACTCGAACTAGTCTTTGCCAGTGTCTGGTTTGTTGATTAGGTATTAGTTAATAGCTTAGTACTGCTATATTATTAGTCCTATTGTTTTATTGTCCTATAATAATTATGTGGTATATACTACGAAACGCTGTGCTACTCTGTTAAATGAAAAGAGAAAACCAATATCGCTGACGACACCGTCAAATAAAGGAAAAAATAAAGATATATCTACAACACAAAAACAACGCGCATTCTCTATACCCTGCTTACTCTCATAATACGATGATATTCACTGTAGACTGACTGTCAATAACCTATATAACATAACCTAAGCTGTCAACATTATTTTTGCTGGCAACTTTAGTTTGTTATCTGTGAAGAATCTACCAAGCGAGTCGAACAATACTTGTTTGTCGTGTGAAAGTTTTATTTTATTTTACCATTTTTTTTATCAAAAAAAAAACAAAATAATAATAATAATAATAATAATAATGCTGGACAATCCACACAGCAACATCTAGCCTAAAAATACTTATTAGAATGAGGATGGTAAGAAAAATAAACTTTTAAAATTACCTCAAGTAGAAAATTCAACAACTCTAAAAGAGAGAGCATAAAAATATACACAAGAAACAATAAAAAAGACGAAGTTTTCCATCATAATTATAATGATAAGCAAGTATGAAGGGTGCACATTTTATTCACCGGAGGACTGATTGTCGAGTTGATACCAATTTATTATAAAATTATGACGGTATTCTCAAAGACAGGCCCTATGACAACTCTTGTGGTTGGAGATCGGTGATCACTTCATTAAAAGTGATTTGTCAAAGTAATGTGAAATAATATCTGATTAGTCCAAGGCTCCTGTAATTTCAAAAGTTAATACAGCATTTGGACTTTTGTCTTGACATGGGAAAGGAATATTTGTTATATGACACTTTTTGATAGATTACTGTTGCTTCATCAAAATTGTCCTAACTAAGCATGTACAATATTAGTAAAGAACTCATAACTCTAGAAGTAGGTAAACAAAAAACGACGAAACTTTTATGGATTACAATAACTTAACGCTAGAAAATCGAACTTGACAAATCGATAAAATTGCAAACACATTGCCCAACTTCATCTTCCACTAGAAGATAAAACGTTGGAATGAAGAGAAAATCAATAACACCTCATTTCTAATTTTACAATAATTTACTGTATGACTTTTCTAAGTGCTTATTTTGTAAGCCTAAAGAAAGTTTATAAAATCTGAAATGAACCAAATAACGATCTTAGTATTATGAATACTACAATCACTAATAATTCTCTTGACACGTCACTGTTATCGCGCCACTATGATAATTTTTCATCGCCTAATTGCTTTTTAGTCTAGTCTAAAACAATAACAACTTCTTTTAAAAAAAATAGCTGTTTGTTAGCTATTTTTTCAACCTTTATGTTGTGTACACCCCATAGGGCGCTGCCATAAACCGCCAGACAGACCGACATCCAATTTAATGAATATTCCATATAATAAAATTATATAGCGCGGAACAATGGTGCTGTTGAACTAATGAAACTACAGGCCTCTGTTAATGCGAGATACTGTACTTATTATTCACCCTACAGTACCTACAGGGGACACCTTGTTTATAGAGAGCACTAGATTATTATGAAAAGCTTATTATAATCTAGTGTGTATAATAAAAAAAATTGTCAATTTTTTTTTTAGTTTGTGCCTATTCATAATAAATGTATTCAAGGTTTTTATGAGTACATTAGACAAGCTCTATTTAAACGCATTAGCAAAATTTATTAGTTTGTCGTTAGGCGCCATGTTATTTTTCGCGTGTGACGCATGTCGTCATTTATCTAACAACACCGCTCAAGTCGATTTTTGGCGGTATTGACATTTTGATGTCATTGGATAAATTTTAAATTCGCGCGTTAAACTGCCTGTCTGATTCGAGGATATCAACCAATCAGAGGCCAGTATTCAAATAATAGTGACAGCGCATAAGTCGGTTATCCCGCCAACACCGCTCAAATCGGCATTCCGCCATACTGCGAGCGAAAAATACTTTACTACTTCTGATTTTAGTGGTTTTATAGTGTTATTTTTGTGGAATTTGTTTTAGGAAGTGTAATTAACAAAGATTAAGAGGTAAGTTACTAATTACATTATAAGATATACTGATTTAAGTGTTGAATTGAACGTAAAATCGAATGAGTTTGTCGCCATCTACTTAGGCGGTGTTACTAGGATTTTGCTATTGCATCGAGTATGACTTATGCGGTGTTATAAACTTTATTTCTTGCAAGGGTGGAGTGGTATTAAAGACCATGGATGGAGAAGAATATGAGTCATCGAGCGACCAGAGTACAGATGAAGAATAATGTCAACAGTTGCGAGATGCTGGACTAAAATTGGGCAGTAAACGGCGTAAGCAGAGCTTTAGAGAGTCAAAAAAAGGAGTAAGCTTGGTAAGGCGCTTTTGTAGTTTTTTTTTAAATATCAATGATCGTGCAGTTTCGTGTTTGAGTAACTTTTATAAATTATTTAATTTTGTTTTATTCTTTTTAGATTTTAATCTAAATTTGGATACGACGTTAGACATCATGAATGCTTCATTTTTTGAAAAAGTTGGTGAAGACTTGGAACTCGATGCATGCACTTCGGTTTCTTCACATAGAGGTTTTGCTGAGACGATACCAATAGACGTCGTGTGTACTTCAGCTAGCAGCACTGGGTTCTCCAACAACGTTGGAGAACCCAGTGCAGCCATGTCTTCCTCGCAAACTACATCAACTACTATCATGACCCTCAGCGACGATCACGGTGATTCGGTAAATAAAGACGATGAAGGTTTCATTGATTTCTTAACGGTTGATCAAATAATTTCTGCGTCTGGCTGTGCAAACGCTATACTTGCTTCAAATGAAGTAATAGCTGAAACGGTACAAATTGACGTTTCTTCAGATGGTGTCGTACAGGATGCAAACGTCACCAAACCTACAGAGCTATTGGTTTGATGAATCGAATTGTACGCTGGAGGCCTCGGCTTTTGCTTCATGTTTAATTGATCATTTGCAAAAGGTTTTGAATAAGAAACTGTTGCCCGTCATTTTATATTCTGATGGCTGCTGTGCACAGAATCGAAACGCCACTTTAAGCAATGCCCTGTTACGCTTACTATCAATAGAAAACAATACTATAATTACCCAAAAGTACCTGGAGAAAGGGCACACTCACATGGAGTGCGATTCAGTGCACAGCGCTATCGAATGTAAACTAAAACAAAGAAATTTACCTTCCAAAGCAGTACGTATCGATAACAAAGACAGCAAGGAAAGATCCCATGCCATACGAAGCACGACTTTTGGATTATGTACACCTTCTTTACTGATTTTAGTAAAGATTTGGTGTACAAATCTATACGCCCAGGAAAAAAGTCAGGTGACTCAGTAGTAACAGATTTACGTGTCTTACAATACAGACCTAACGGTACAATATGGTACAAAAATGATTTCGATCATGAACTACAGCCTTGACCACAACGTCCTACACCACTGTATCGCATCAAACCAATAAATCAACTGATGAAATTGAATAAAGCTAAAATACCGATTACCAGGCGTAAGTATCAGGACTTGCAAGACCTAAAAAGCGTCTTACCGCAAACATATCATTCATTCTACGATAAACTACCGCATAGTGAATAAGTATATAATTCTAAAGGTATTATCCTAAAAAGGTATTATCCTTATCCTATTTAGATTCATTAGAAGATGATTGTTTTATTTTTTTTTAGTATTTCTGCTAACATTTTACTTATTGTAAATCTCAACACAAAAAGTTGATCTCGTTAATGTGATTCCAGTTTTCACAAACCAATACCTACCTGAGTAAATTTCCTAATTATTAATAAGTTCTAATAAACAAAAAATATTGTATGTTACCAATGTATAAGTAATTCATTAAAATAACTTGAATTTTCATTGCTTTTTAATTCATTACAAATAACATTTTCTCATACATTTTCTTATTATCACCGCCTAAGTCTCGTAAAATTATCACGCAACACCGAGTAAGTCAATTTTAAATGTGTACGTCGATAAAAATAATAAAATAGGCATATTAAAACATTTGTTGTATATATTAAAGCACATGTTAATAACTACAGCCTTAAAACTTTTAAATTAAATAAAATGTAGAGTTTTTAGTCTCTCCTGAAAAGTGAGTAAAAATTACTTGAGCGGTGTTGTTAGATAAATGACGATGTGTGACGTTTATTATTGCATTTTGATGTTTGACTACATCATCGCTTTCATCATTTTCGATTCAAAATGCCGGTAAAATATTTCTGATGTCAGTTACATTCGGTCTTATTTTGAGTGGGGAGGTGCGGCAAGTTTAGACGCTGTAAAATCTTTGCTGTGCAATAATAACTCAATACCTCTTCATTTATAGTATATAATTTATAATTTAATGGATTAAATCAAGATCGTGGTATTGGTATAATATTAAAAAAAAATCTGGTAAGTTAGTATCAGTTTCAATAGTAAATAATACGCTATGTAAGTTATTGCCCTTATTTTGATGTGATACTTAATTTAAGTATTAATTTGCTCCATTCAAAATTGTACCAGGAATGTTGCACTATAAAGGGGTAAGTTACGCGTGAAATTATCTTAGAGTTTTTGTAGTCCAATGTAAAAATTCAGGTACTACAGGTAGTTTTACATTTGTTAAAACTTCCTTAGAACTCAGAAATATACTTAGCCCGGCTTCCCCGCTCACGATTTATGTTCATACATCAGTAATGGCGGACATTATGAATAGTTCTTTTTTCAAAAGTATTTTGATTCTTCAGATTTGTTATGAGTGAGACATAATAAGCATTTACAAAATTCGAATTTCGAATACAGGTCGCCACTCACATTAAAAAATTATAGAATGGGGACTTTGAAAAGAGTTTGCAATTGTCAGAACATACCCAAACTCTTTAGTTGATTCTCGTTCCTGGCTTTCTTCGTTTGTTTGTTAGTAATTTTCTGGCCTAATTGCCCAGTTAATTGTTATGAATAGATAAAATCAACATTAAAACAGGTGTTCAACCAGCAAATCGCGTTATAGACACCGAGGGAGTAATAGCGTTATCAACAGCTCATTTATTGGCACTTTACATTTTGCTCATTTATTGTAATTATCTGCGAGTTTTTATATTACGCATGCAGGTAGTTTTAGGTTTTCGAAATCCTTTTAGTCGCGTTTTTTTCTGTTTCAATCAATAATATAGCAGCAACTACTACAATTATTAGCTTGAAATTTAAAATAATAATCTTTTTTGGTGCGTCTGAAAAGATTAAAAGAAAAATGAGACCCATCAAGTGTATGTATCTATCGTTCAATTGCATTTAAAAGTTTTGCCGGTTTTTTTTTGATATAAAAATAAATAAATAAATTAAATGAAGTTTTTTAGTGCAAATTATGATATCGACATTTTAAAAGAGGCCTACCGCGAAAAATAAAAGAGGCTTGCAATAGCGCCATCAAGTGGAACGCTGAAGAAACTCCACGTTAGGAGACTGGATTATTTTATTTACAACTTTCTTGTCTGCGATACAAAGCCCATCTCTCTGTAACCTAGATTAAGAAAAAAAATGTTTTGGATTGTATATCAAGTTTTATAAATTTAAATTATTGGAAACGCGCTGATGAACCCTGTAGCCAACGATACCAATGAATCGCAGTATTTTTGTCTATATTTTAATATAAAGTGTTTTGCTGTAAATTACAGTGCAGTGCTTAGATTATTCTCGTTTAAGTTCCTACACTGGAAGTGTGTACGTACTTTAGAAATCATTGCCATCACAAATCGCTATGTACCTACGCACACGTTCAATATTCACAGACATTGAATCAGATGAGCGCCCAATCATCAAATCATCGCGTCATCGAATCAGCCTCCAATTGCCGGCAGGGGGCGCCATGAGCCCCTCAATATGTAAATTGTATCGCAAAGCCTAACTGGCTATTGTGCGCTGCCTTCCGACGGTAGGCTGGCCTTTTGTGCTACGATAGATATGGATAGGTGCGATTCGTAATTTGAATTACTAATTTATCAGGGCTAAGACGTTACAAAACAATCAAATCGTCTTTATGTTATCTACCTACTATGTAATATTTTGTATTAAGTGCCTGTATCAGTCATCTAGTACCCATAACATTATATTCTGCTTAGCTTGGGGCTAGATGATGATGTGGGTATAGTTTAGCATTATATTATTATTTTATATATATTTATTAAATTTCAACGTAGCGAAACGTCGTAATATCAGATCATAGATTATACATATAATTAGCCAAAAGTCGTTTTTTTTAATGTTATTTTTTAATTAAATGTCTAGAGAAGTAATTCATTTGCAGATAACATTACATTTTTGAAATTAAAGCTGGGTTAAAAAGCTAGTAGCGCACCAATCCCTGCACTTACTCATCAATATCCATTATATTTGTAAAATTTTGTATTAAATCTAATGTACCTAGTGTTACGTCTCACTACCAAATCGAGCCTACGTATGAATCTATTTGTGATTTTGGACCATTATTCTGGATTTATCCATGAACTGCCATAGAACTACGAGTATGTTCAAAAGTTGCGCTCGGACGTAAGTTGCCTCCCCTCGCAGCGAGCGCTGGACGTTCTAGTGGCTAAAACACATTTATTTTCATACATTTCTAAATATTCATCATTATTTAACAAGTACCTAACTACGTATATAAAATAAAATAATAAAAATTATTTATTTCGAGTACCATGACTCATACAGAAATTACATTTAAATACACAATAATAAAAATAAAAGTACAATGAAATATTAATTAAAATGTGAGTATAATTCTTAAATAAAATATAGTAAAATAAAAAATAGTATAATATACTTAAAATAAAATTCTACAAATTGGCAATGCATAAAATATCAGCAGATTACACTCCATAGGAAATTGCAGGCGAATGGCAGACCGGCCTTCGTACAGAGTATAGCGGACCGCACCGGACAAAAGATACATTAACATAGCAAATTGAAGGGCCTGGATGTACGGTACCTACCTAGCTACGTCCATTCTAGGTACGTATCTAACATATAGACGGAAATGCACAATGAAGGTGGGGTACAGAGGAAAAGGTTTTTGATTTTCTAAACTGAACATGGATTCCGATAATACAACGCCAATGGGAACCGTTATGTGGTTGTATTCCATTTGATTTGAAACAAACCTAATTAACCTAATAAACATGGATTAAATTTTCATATTTACTGGTTCTCAGGTATTCATTGGATATTTGGTAAGAGGTTGATTTTGTAGAGTATTTTATTAATTTAATCATTTTATAGTAACAGTTGTTAATTGGATAACGTAGCAAAATAACGACAATAAAATTATATTCTTTTTATGCTTATTTTGCGGCTAAAATATACTGTCTGGAGTGTTTATCAATAACTGAAGTTATACTTATATTTAGATATAGGTACGAAAATATTATATAAAATTCTAAACAAAGTACTTATGTACCTAGACCAAAAAAGCGTCTTTGTAATGAAGCTATATAATACGTAAAATACTTTGTTTAGACCATGCATTTTCGGTTCAGTATTTATAATAACTTCCAAACTTTCGCATTTCTAGAATACCTACTAGCGGTCCGCCCCGGCTTCGCACAGGTATTTAACAAAAAAATAATTTTTCATGCTAATCCCTAACTTTTTTTAAAATATTGTATACCCTATTCATTAGGGATAATTTAGGATTCTAATGGTGAAAGAGGTTTCCAAATAGGTCCATTAGTTTCGGAGCCTAATCAAACAAACAATCAAGTCTTTCCTCTTTATAATATTATATTAGTATACATTTATTTCCTAGACAATTATTATTCCTTCTAATACCTAGGGTTTCTTTCGCTACCAGACTCCTCAATGGTACCTTCTTGTTTCTTCTATCCAACAACGCTTTGATGTGTCTATCTTTGTGGACTTTATGATTATACTCCTTGGTCTGCGTTTGAAGCTATTTAGCTATTTAGGATGTACTGGGGCGATGCGGACACTCCCATGACTTAGTATAGAGGGACGGGCTACTTGTTTATTGACTGCATTCTACAAATCTTGCCGTCAGCAGACATAATACTTGATAGTCTTAAAAGTAATACAATGATAGTTTAATGTTGAGCTATCTGTAGTTTGTTTGCAACAGTCTGCAGTTAGCTCAATTATTTAGATTAAATACAATTATAGTTCTAATTTGGTTATACCCTTGTACTTTCCTTTGGTAATAAAGGATTTACCTATAGATATAAATGAAGTTTTATTAAAATTATAATCAAAACAAAATATTACAAAAAGCTTTCAAAATTAAAACTTGAATCACGAAGAGCTCTAAAAGCGTTTCTTGGTTTATTTGCAGATAACCATCGCTTATTATTCAGCATGTAAATTGTTGGCAACTTCTTAAATCGAAATGTAACTCAAATCGGGATTCTTAAGAAGTTAGAAAAGTTTTCTTTTTTAATATTTTCTCAGAGTAATAACTTGATTATATTGGCTTTTAGTATAAGTTGAGTAACACTTTGGTTTGCCCGATTTTGGCAAGGTTCGAGTCCCACCGGCTTCTACAAGCTGTAAAATCTGACTTTTAGAACATGTACCTAACTGAATTATTACAGTAATTTTTTAAAAGGCAAAAACGTGAAGATGTCTATTATTGGTGGAAAAGCAGAGAACTTTAAAGTTCTAAGAGAGGTTATCGAAGCACTTCGTACACTGGGTAACAAAGTATCACAGTAATTATATATTTTTTGTATTCTGACTGTGTTTTACTCAAGAGTTCATAGTTTTACAGCATTGTTCTTATTTTTTACTCCAAGTTTATCAAGAAAACTTTCCGATTAAGATTTCCCCCGAACGTTTCGAATTAACATGAAAATGTACTCTCCGTTTATCTTTTAGATTAATTTTTTACATAATCATGAGCTTTTTTCTCATAATGAGCTATATAATATTCATGATTGTTTAACTTTTGGAATGTTTCGTTTACATAAAAATTTTAGCAATGAATGCGTAATGTGGATCTATTTGTTCCATTTGGAATTACGAGATGAAATTTCAAAATTTGTGCATTTTGTTTGATTAAATCGATAGGCTGTGAATATTTGTAACGTTTGAGTTCTTTTCAATGCTTCTTTACGTGAAATATTTTGTAATTAAGGTAGGTTGAAACGATAACAGACAGACATAGCGTACCAACTCGCAAAAATTGGGAACGGACAGTTTCTTATACAAACTACATACGAAACTGTTGTCGCTCTGTCCTTTTTTAGCGCACAATTTAAATCTAAGGCAGGTGCCTTAGATTTAAATTGTGCTAAGTAATCATTTACACTGTGTAGAAATTACAGCTTTGAAGAACAAGAGAATTCGCAGTGAATTAGTTAAGCCATAACATTGGGGTAGTATAACTTACATATAATACCTACATATAATTTGCATAACAACTATCTTGATTATTAACCCGAACAACTCATGTATTTTATTTTATCACCAACATTAAAATGTGAACCAAACTAACGACATACGATACCGAACCTGTGATTACCCCGTAATAGAAAGGATTATTCATCCTGATGGCAAGTTATTACTTTACATGGCAAGTGATAACTCCATGCAGGTTATAAATGTACCTCATAAACGATCCTCTTTGGGGAATTCGAATTATTCATCTGTGGATGGGATTTAATCTGTCATTCTGATTAAAAATGGGGGAATTGTTGGGGTTCAGCAATAAATTGGTTAATTTGATTAGCCTTATTTATATGAGAAGGGCTTTTATTTTTTAAAATATGAATTACTAAATTGTGAATCGGTAAAATTGTATTTCATCAAGGGCAATAATTTATGAGACAAAAAGTATAAAGCCTTTGTTTTATAAGGTTCAGATCTACATCTATGGAAAATTTCAGCCCGATTTGTGAAAATGTTGTGTTAATTTGTTAGTAACACGCATATTAGTACCGGATCAAATATAAGTTTGTTTTATGTGATTGATATTGTATGTGGTTGGGGAACGTTTTTATAAAAAAAAATAGGATCCGTTTAGTACATTTAGAAGACAAGTGAAAAGGTACCAGCTAAACGTATCATAATACCTACATGAGATAAAATACTTTATGCTTAGTTCACCTGAATATTGCAATAATATTTCCATTACGGTACCCACCGTTCACCCTATGAATTGAAGCTTCATCCTAGCCATCGTTTTTTATCCAGCCCCAATTGAAATATCTGAAAGCCATACTCCCCACACACTAAAAGAGCCATTTGGTAAATCAGTCCGCCATTACCATTAGCTAGAAACCATTTACTGGCCATCCCTCGGGTCATTCACGTTCGCCATGGTTGTACGCATTTCACATTCCACGCACTATTTTATAATAACTTTGCAAAAAATAAAATAGGTAATACAAAAAAATACAGATGCTAAACAATGATTTAAAATTACCAAATAATTATTTTTACTTTCTTAAAATAAACTGTTATGAAACGCAAAATTTACGTCTTAGTGTAGTCTAAAGTAAATTTAAAAAAAAATTGTCTTTAGCATGTCTTTAGATATACGATTCCTTTATTACGATCAGTTAAAAAGAATTCCTGTTCCAAAAAAAAACATCTTGTTTATAAATTTTGATCACGCAAAAACTTCACAGAAACAACTAAAACCCAATTTGTAAGTTATAAACGGGTTTCCACAACATCAAAAGAAATTGGTCAGCACGGAAAATAATCGAATTATTTTAAGATTTTCTCAAATCAAATCAAATCAAATCAAATTCTTTATTCGCAAACATGGGTCACAGAGATGAGTAGTAAAAGGTAAGCACCATACATGTTTTGCCTAGATCTAGGGCATGCAAATTTTAATATGCTAAGTATAAATGAAAATAATGATATAAAACACAATAAGAGTATTACATTAAAAGTCATAAAGTGGTTAAATAATAATTAATTAATACATTCATTTCACTGATTTATCAATATTTATGTTGTTGTCTAATAAAAAGTCATTTATATTATAATAGCATTTTGATGTCAATAGTTTATTAAGTTTATATTTAAATAATGTCAATGGTAACAACTTAATATTTTTGGGCAGTTTATTATAAATTTTTGGTGCCATACCCCAAAAGCTTTTCCGAACAAGTGCGGTTTTACTACTTGTAGAACAGAGACGTTGTTGATCTCGTCTACTGCGGGTATTCATTGATTTTTCAAACATATTACTGTTACTTTTTACAAATACAGCTATTTCATATATGTACAGTGCCGGAACGGTTAATATTTTTGAAGATAAAAAAATAGGGTCTACAACTATCGGTCGTCTTCAGGCCATACATTGCTCTAATGCACCGCTTTTGTGCCTTAAAGATTGTTTCTCTTTCAGTACAGTTTCCGAAAAACATAATGCCGTAGCGTAATTTTGAACAAACATAGCCGTGATAAACAGTTTTCAGTACGTCTAGACCAACTACTTTCCGAAGTTTGTATAGCATATATGAGAATTTACTAAGCGTCTTACATAGCTCTTCAGCTTGTATGTTCCAGTTAAGTTGTCTGTCAATTACAAGACCTAGGAATTTTGTATTTGTTGTGTTCTCTATTATTTGGTTTTTGTACATGGTTTTTATTTGTGGTATAGGAGTTCGTTGGGAAAAATGCATAATTTTTGTCTTAGTCAGGTTTACATTTAAATTATTTTTGTCAAGCCAGTCTATTATATTACGTATAGTGTCATTAATTTCAGTTTCATATGTATCAACAGAAGCACATTTTACTATGGCAGTGCTGTCATCCGCGAAGAGGACCATAGGATGTTTAGTGACTAGAGGTAGGTCGTTGATGTAGATTAAAAATAGTAATGGTCCCAATACACTACCCTGCGGGACACCATACTTAATAGTTCTTCCATTAGACAGAGCCCTAATTTCTTCCTTAGCTTTTGTACATATTCTTGTTACTTCTGTGTACTGCGTTCTATTTTCGAGGTATGATCTTAGGAGCTTTTGTGCATTTCCTCTCTGTGACAAAAACCCAGAGCTAACGAACCGTGCGATACAAGGCGCTCCTAAGCCTCACCATACATCCTGAATCGGCTCCACTCCATAGATAAAGTCTGCATTGGAGCGAAAAGATACGTCGAATGGGAACAGGAGGGGTCCCAGCGTAAGCCCCTGTAGCACGCCAATGGATTTATTGTGCAAGATCGGAGGCTGGACAACCGCGTATTATGAACACGACGTTTTGGCTTCTCTGAAATGCGACCTAGGTTTGTTGAATTGTTGGATTCACGTTTTTATAGAATTACTTCGTCGCATAGGGTTGGTCAGAAAAATTTCATCTGCAAATATAAAACCGTGAAAAATGGAGAAAACAAAAAAAACGACTTTGTATATGTGCACAGTATGTACTGTAAACGAGTGAATTGTATGTGTATGTACACATACAATTCTCTCGTTTGTAAATAGCGACAAATAGAGAGCAACAAAATCGTAACGTTTAAATGAACGACACCTACTCAACATATTTAATCAGGCAAGCAAACATGAATAAATCAGCCCAACGTACCTACAACGAAAATGCAAACACAAAATCCTTTTAAACGCCACCACAAGCGTTTTCATCAGAAACCCGCGAGCCCATATAATTGAATGAATATTCAAGCATCTTAATCAATAGCAGCATTACTAGAGGTCCTATGGAAGCATCCAGCAGCCTGTGAAATTGGACTAGGATAGACTGAGAAAGAGATATCGCGAAAGTATAAGAGTGAGCAGGATGGGATCTTACCGAGGTTTTATAAATCATTTTTCCCGGCGTCGGAGATTTAGGCCAGCTGTACAAGGATGATATATTAGGAATCATCGCCGCAGTTTATGGAGAATTTATGGCGGAAGTCTAGACTTTGTTGCTATTTGCAGAGGATTTAGAATGCGTTGTATTGATCTTCGCTGGAGCGTTTGCTTTTAGAATAGAGTATTTTGCGTGCATTTTATCGTTTTCTAGCTTGACATACATTGGTCAATATAGTAATTCAAAATGTGAAAAAATATAAGTATTTTTTACTACAAATCAGCCCCAAAATAAACAAAGCTTATGTAACGGATGGCTGATATACTACTGCTATATATATACAAACCAAATACCTACTTAAGATTACCTAATGTGGTGAAATATAATGGATGAAAAAATATCAGTATCAATAACAACAAAATTATTGTCTTCAATGCAAGCAAATCATGTATCATACTTATACACCGAAAATAACCATAATTACCCGACTACCAAAAGAAGAGGGTTATGATGTCAACACCCTTTTATATGTAGCAGATTTCTTTGTTACCACGTAGCACAGAAACTACGACCTCTGTGGCGCGGTGGGAGAAGGTCCGCCTGCGACGCAGGAGGTTGCGTTCGATTCCCGCCTTGGGACAAATATTTGTACGATCTGCAGATTGTTCAAGGCGTTCAGGTCGTTTTCTATGTAAAAAACATCTATACATGTATTAATATTATGTTATGTATATCAGTCATCTAGTACCCATAACACAAGCTCTGCTTAGCTTGGGGCTAGATGATGCTGTGTGGGTTGTCTGGCATTATTTTATATTCTACGAATCAGATCGTAACTTATAAGTTTTTAGAATTTTTATATTGTCAATTACTTCATAATGCTAGAAAAGTTATTATGTAATTATTTGTAATGATTCTTTTTGCAATAAACTATTCTATTCTATATTTTAGTCTAAATACTCCGATGGGTATAGGCTATGCCACGTCAGCCTGTATGTATTTTATATCCGGGCAATTTGTCGTTTTGTAAAATATAACCCGGCAGAAATAGATAAATTTTATAAAATTGCTGGGCAAACCCCAGAACTATAAAGATATATATAGAATATACAAGAAATGTATATAATATGTTAATCACCATTTACAATAATTTACCAGAAGACATAAAATACTTTAATGGAAATATATGTTATAAGACCGGACATTGTATAATAATTAATAGAAAAATGATTGATTTGATTTGATCGGATAAAAATGGTTCTAGTAAGGGTTCACACGTCTCTGTGTTGGTAAATATGCTTATATGGGGATCGCAAAGGCCTTTGTTTTTACATTAGGTACTAAAATGCATGTTACAAATAAATAATGTCTACTATTCTCAAGCTGTCTGTATCGTTTTCTTTGAACACTTAGGTAGTCAGAGGCACCCACACCTCATATACCTTGGGTACTTGCTAGTAAACCTCTAACTTCCTAACTAACAAATTATAAAACGAAAATCCTTCCTTTAGCCGTTAACTTTTATATTCAATATTAGTATAAAGGCTGTGGTTTTGTATTGCCAATAAAATATAATTAAAACCTTATCATTTTGATAAGAACAGTCGCTGAATGTGTTGTCGGGTTTTATTAGTTGTTTATTTTATTTTGATGCTTATAATAAGTTAATAACATAATACAGCAAAGGCATACATTTTGAAAGTCCTTAAAAATAAACATGATTAGTGTGTATGCAAATAAAACTCAAACAATTTACCAGAATTACGTACAGGAAATTTCCCACAAACATATCCGGGGGCACATTTGAGATCCGGCCGTCAGCATGCCGCCTTCTGGCAAAACGCTGAATCGCTATTATTTCTCTTTTCGTTCAGTTAATCAATTATTGTAATTCTGTTGGCTGAGACGCGTGCTTCCTGGGGTTTTGTCTAACGAGGTGTCCGTGTGTGCCCCCAAAACTGCTGGGTGTGTGCTTCTTGACATTGGAGGAAAACGCTACTACAGATTTCAATAACCTCATTAGACTAACAAAATAAAAAATAAAAGAACTTAGACAAGTGTAATACAGTTTGTTTATATATCTGATCAAGATATACTTATTTAGGATAGCTCTGGAGAAAAAAATATTCAAAAGGGAGAACCACAGAACTTTATTTTCTAATAAACAAAGGCGCTATCAAAATGTGTTTGTCAAAATCTTTGATAGTTTTAATATTCATAAAAAATAACTTTCTTAATGGGGTAGAACCTTTACAATCGTAGAGCTAGTATATACAATTGAGCTAACCGCAGACTGTTGCAAACAAACTACAGGTAGCTCAAGCTCACTACAGGTAGATAATATGACCGCTGCCCGATCAACGCAATCCTATAAAAACAAGCTGAAGAACTGGCTTATCGAGCAAGCCTTCTATAGAGTTGACGAGTTTTTTGACAAAAATAATTATACTGTGTAGCATGATGTTTTACGCAGTATCTATACTAATATTATAAAGAGGAAAGATTTGATTGTTTGTATGTTTGTTTGTTTGTTTGTTTGTTTGTTTGAATTGAATAGGCTCCAAAACTACTGGACCGAGTGAAAAAATTCTTTCACCATTAGAATCCTTAATTTTCCGTGATGAACATAGGCTATATAATATTTTCAAAAAAGTTAGGGATCCGCATGAAAAATTCAATAATTGAACCGTGGGCTGTATATTCAACCTCTTTTTCTATTATGGCGTGTCAGAATAGAAAAAGAGGTTGTATAGCGCACGGTGCTTGCTTTTTCTCTACGGCCAGTGTCAGTTTTGGAATGTCGAGTCAATGTCAAAAACGCCAATGCTGTTAAAAAAAGTAAAGATCCGTATGAAAACTGTGAAACCCATCGTTTTAGTGTGTATAATTTCTGAAATTTTTGTTTAATACCCGTGCGAAGCCGGGGCGGGCCGCTAGTAATTCATAATTTTATTGTTTTATTTTTAAGCTATGATATAATTTATTTTTATGATTAGCAATAATTCATATTATTATGTTTTATTTTTGACTTGTGAACTATTTTATATTATTTGTAATCTACTTTATGACGTAACAAGCATTATCAATAAATAATCTGAATCTGAATCTGGATCAACTGATCTAAGTTAAAACTAAAAACCAATAACGTAAAAGTCTTGAACTAGTTTACCGACTTTCCTTATTATTTTCTTTCGATAATAAAAAGTTTATTTTTATGCTTCGGTCATTGTTTTTACTATTTTTTTTTTCGTGGTGAATTTTTAAATAACAAAAGAAATTACAAGTTTTTAGTTATTAAAGTGCGGAAGCCCTTGCACTCGGTGTAATCTCTAGATAATTAAATAACATCCCAAAAATTTTCGATTTCGGTGTGACTTGAACCCGCGACCCTCCCTCAGTACGGGAGTGCGCTGACTACTTCACCACAAAATCAAGAACACGACTAGTCGACAATCTTCGTTAAACTCCTCGGACCATAGCGCCGCTAGCTCCATCTACAGGCGAAACAATGCAATGATACCACACACGAGCATATTTACGAACATTGAGATTTCCTATCACCGCCATCTCGATAGACCTCTATTTTTATCTGACGTCATTTGGTTACCCACGTTGGTAGCAAGGTGAAAATCTTACTAGAACAATCGTGTGGGTGGACGATCATAAACGTTTTGATATTTATAGCAATAGATAATCGAATAGCCCGATAAGGTTAAGCCAAAAGAACTAAGCTTTCCTCGCCACGTTCTACATAAACAAAGTTTTCCCATGAAGCTCGACCTACCTTACATCGCGTGAAAATCGAGCAGCGAAAAAACCTCGTTTACGTTCCAATTGGGAATTTTAAGGGGAATCGGTGCAATTCCGCTCGCCATGCTAGAACGAGCAAACTTATTAGCTGGAGATAGAGCGCTCCTTTACTTTTTGCAGGTTCGATTCTGGCTGCGATTGATTGGAGGGGAATTGGCCTCGTGACTCATTTCTGACGTCATCGCAGTCGTGACGATTGGATGTCAAAGCCTTTGTGTGGATGTGGAGGGATTAAACCAGGTCGGGGTGGGGAGCTATTTTTTTGATTTTTTCGAGTTGTAAAATGAAAGGTCCACTTCCCCGCCTCGCAACATAATAATCTGCTGCATATCCACACCTCTACATGTGTGATATGGGCAATTAAATTTAAGGTTTGAAGTTAACTACGAATAATGTAAAATTTTAATGTTCTCCATTAAAATTTTACATTATTCGCCCTGAGTTTTTTAATGCTTCTAATGCTAGTTTAAAAGTAGAAACCTACGGATACAATAAAACACTGAAATATTGTTATTAAATATTTTTTATGTTTCATATAATTTTAATCAATTACTTAAAGTACCATATTATACCAATAGCCCCCATCATTTTCTAACATTATAGGTTTACTATAAACAAATACCAACAGTCGCTGATATTTTGGTCAAACATTTTAAATTCAAACCACAGTGAAAATACCATGGAAGTACAAAGTCAGCCTACATAAATTCCGTTCCAAAAGAGGCTAAGGCGAGTCTCTTCAACCGGCTTCAGTGGCAACCAGGCCTAGAATCCTCTTACGCTCATTGGTATACTGCAACAATACGCTGAGCTGTATTATCTATCTGGTGCCATTTGAATATCACTCGACGGACATTGGCCCAGGAATTTTGGGAAATTTATGTTAAATACTAAATAAAATACTTTAGTGTAGAATTTTTACTAAGATTAAGACTTTCTCCACTTTTACCGCTATACTGAAGTTATGAAATATTTCTGTATTATGTTTATATCACTATTTCCTTGATTTAACTGAATCTTAAAATTCTAATAATCAAAAATTCCTATGAAGTCATAATTAAAGCGCAGTTCGACAAGTTCCAAGAAGATATTAAATCATATCAGAATGTCAGACGCAAAACAAGCAGGAATTCCACATTTTCATTCCACATAAAAAACAGAATTGAAATATATGAACCAACCAATAACGGAAACGTTTGCCTCCAATAAATAATATCGGCTAAAACGAAGATCTCTGAATTTCAAATGAGAGCGCCTACTGCCGTCTTCGTGTAAACAATATATTCATGCGATAGATTTTTCCCGGGAATATAAGAGAGTGTATATATCTCCTGTATTCTGTGTATAATGGAGCTGTTAAAGACAATATGCTGGAAACATATTGGATGCAGCGAGGGAATGTGTAAGCGAGCGTCGACTACTCTCAGGTAAGGGCACACCGAGACCTGATTTATATGTATTACATACATTTAGTATTTTAAGATAGTGTTGAAGATTTGAACGCAGATGTACATTGGCATTTACACCAGCGCGTTGCGCGGCGGCGGCGCAACACATGCTGAGCAGCGTATGCGTTAATGAAAATGTTGAGTATTCTAATAAACAAACACCAACATATTTCCTTAGTAATCTATTTCCCATTTTGATAATTGTAGCTAAAATTACAGATGCATAAACTTACAATTAAACAATAAAAAAAATATTCTGTTATGTGCATGAAGTAAAAAAACTAAAATCATTCCCACAACTTATTGAAAATCACAATAAGAACTATGTATAATATCATTATAATCTCGGGGTAATCCATGATGCTGGTGATGTCTGTCAGTCTATGGCAAGACAAAGTAATTACCTACACAGAAAGAACACAACAACCCATAACATCATAGGGAAAATATAAAAAAAATACATATCCACGTGCTTACTTTATCAAAGCTGTAGAAAAAAAGATTAACAAGTTTTGTTCAGTATAGAATAAAGAAGTACGTTTGAAAGCTAGTAAATAAATTCTGGCACCCAGTGCACCCCCCACCTAAAGAGGCGATAAATCCGTAGCTACATCTGGGCCGCTTCGTTCAATTTTATTACTATTCTCTCCGACTTATTTGATCCAGCCGTCAAAGCAGTCTTCGGTTACATTATCGCGACGGTTATCTCCATCCAGCCTTTGTGGGGAGCTGAAAGGACTGGAATTGGATGACGTTTTAGGAGGTAATGGATGAGTTGTTTGTTTTTATATAACGGATATTGGCTGATAAAAACTGCTGGTAGTGTTTAGTTTCCATTTAAATGTATCTAAATCACATTAACCTTAGATTACGATAGGCAATACAGCCATTTAGTAAACACATAAGTGATATAAGTATTATAAAGGTACTAATGGTTTCTTTTTCACTTCTTTCACAAGGGGAGAAAATATTGTAGTAATATTAGGTAGGTACATAAATAACACCATATTATATAATAATTTGTTTTTTTTTTTATAATATTTCTTCTGTATGAAATTTTACTTTACTAAGTGCTTATTATGTAAGCCTACAGAATCAGAATCAGAATCAGAAATATTTTTATTGTGAACTAAAGTTGTTGAAATCTAAAATGTTCCGAAGCATTTGGTGGATTACTTGACAGGATAAAAACTATGATGACAAATAGCAATGGACTGTTTTGTTTCCATTTACTTTCTAATGACTTACTAAAAAGAAAGTATGAGAAAAAGTTGGCCAAATCTGAATCAACTAGACTTGTGTAGTTCAGGAATGATGAACTAAAATGAATTAGTTCCCACTAGTGTACTAGTACGAACTATTCAGCATAACTCGTTCCTACTAGTACTCTAGTTCACTTGCTCTTCAGTCACGAAATCGCGGAATCACTATACTAAAAAGACCTTATTTTCTATGTCATAACGTTTAAAATCTGATAACATGAAGAAAAAGAACTATTAACGAAGGACAGAGATAGACAGCGCATAAATCCGCGGTACTAAAAGAGACAGAGATATGCATTTTGATCTCTAGTTCAGTAGTATCATACTAGTACATGTACTAAAGAGAGATAGACAGCGCATAAATCCGCGGTACTAAAAGAGACGGAGTTATGCATTTTGATCTCTAGTTCAGTAGTATCATACTAATACATGTACTAAAGGAAACATGTAGTGACCGATTGAATTGCAAAACAAACACAGAATAGGAAAAACAAAGACATACAGCGATAAACCACTGTAGTGCAAAAGAGATGGAGATATAATTCGTTCTTTACAACTCGACCAAGCTAAGTGCACCTCGCGGGCGGGGCGCCGCATTCCAGCGAGGTGCAAACTTAGTTTGGTCGAAGTATAGGTACGTTCTAACATTTTAGTGCTGCAAAATTTTAGTACAAAAACCACGGCAATAAGTAAATCAAATTTTTGGTTACCTATGTATATGGTTTGTTTACGAATATTTCGCATCGAATTTGGCTGGACTATAATATTTGCAATAATACCTAGATATAAGTAATTTATTTAGCTTGATAAATGTAGGTACAATAGATGATTTGTATGACTCAAAAATGTTGGTGAGCGAGGTACTAAATGTACTAATAGAACTAGAAGTCCGAACTAGTACATCATGGCCGTAGGGAGGGGGGGGGTTTTGGGGGTTCAAACCCCCCCCGAAATGTTGAGGCACCGTTAAAAATCAAACTTGAATAGGTGAAATTTTCTCGGATACGTACTCCTACGTGGAAAGTGCGGCTTACTTTAAATAGCTATTCTCTCTTAAAAACATAAAAATTTTTTCGTCTCGCATTCATTTACGGCCGATTCCAGCTAGGCAGGCAGATCACGACATTACTTTTAATTTTATAAATCAATAGACCTATTTTGTTGTCGTTCCGTAATTGAATTGCTTTCTCCGTTTACTGTCATGTATTTATTTATAACATACTTTTCTAAACTATTTATTAACGGCCGGAAAGGTCACAAAAAATTTCGCGGCTCGCTCCGCTCGCCGTTAATTCGGAATTATTCTAAGCTTTTTAACAACCTTGCGAAAATGCCACAATTTCTCAAAAATTTTCAGCGGCCGCAATCACAACAAAATATCGGCGGTCACTCCACTCACTGTTATAATTTTGGCTCTAAAAGTTTCAGGATTCGCTAATCATAATCTTATGTCACTCTTGATTCTATTTTATAGATCATCCGAAAGGTCGCACAAAAAATTGCGGCTCGCTTCGGTCGCCGTTCCTTCTGTAGCCTTTTGGTAATTTTTATCAACCTGCCGAAAATATGTAAAAAAATTGCGGCTCGCTTCGCTCGCCGTTCATTCTGTATACTTTCGGTCAGTTTTATCAGCCTCCCGAAAATATGTAAAAAATTTGGCGGCTCGCTTCGCTCGCCGATCATTCTATAGCCATTTACTCATTTTTATCAGCCTGCCGAAAATATGTAAAAAAATTGGCGGCTGGCTTCGCTCGCCATTCTCTCATAATAATGTGAATTGTTATACCTACCCCTTAACTAATACTACTAACTTTTTTGTCACCCCAAAAATGACACTCGAAATTATAATTTTTTTGTATTTCTCACATTTTTTTCTTTGTTGCTGGCATACCAATCTCCAATCTCCAAAATGACCATATATTGATGATATTTGGGGCTAGCTGTCACATATATTGTCACACTTTTGCCTACTTTTTTACAAAACATCGGAAAAATCTGAAAAGGCTCGCTCCGCTTGCTGAAAGTGCTTGGTTGAAAACTACTCCGGGTACTAGCATAAGTACATATAATAAAGATGTTGCATGTTGTCTGGGGCGGGTCTAAGGCTCGTCCCCCCCCGAATAGTATTTCTGGCTACGGCCCTGTAGTACATTAATGCAAATGTACTAGTACGGAGCGGTCCTGTCACTGACCGAGCAAGAACAAGCCTAGAATCAACTCGCTTGCGAAACGTTCCGTAGCATCACACAAAACAAAAAAACTTCGCGAAAGAAAATCTATATAAGGCGCTTTTTTTCAATCTTAGCAGTTACTAAGATGGAGTTCCATCGGTTATTATGTTTACAATAATGATACATTTAGTTTGTGAAAATTTTCAGCAAATACCTAACCTACCTACAAATTGTGATGTCGATTTTTTAAAAGACCTACAGAGTCAAAATTTGTTTCATATTTTTTGTACATCCCAAATAGGTTTTTGAGAATTTGTGCTTTTTGAAATATATTGAAAACAAACAATCAAATCTTTCCTCTTCATAATATTATTAGTATAGATATGACAACAGTACAAAACCCTCGGCGCGCGATTTACACTCACATTTGACAAATCTTGTTCTGGGAGCTCTTTTTAATTTTAATGTACCTATATTATATTTTTTCTTGTTATAGCGGCAAGACAAATTCACATACTGTGAAATGTCAACTGTCTACCAAATACGTTGAGATACAGCCCGCTGATAGACGAATAGACAGCGGGGACTATAGGCTTAGCTCGGAAGAAAGGAAGCTTCAGGAAAAAAACAAAAACAACATGAAGAGATACCGAAACACTAAAATAAACATTTCCATGGGTCCAAAAATGTCCGTCTCAAAATATAACAAGCCGAAGTTGAAGTATGTAATATTGCACAGATTATTAAAGTAGTAAACTAAAAACTGCTCATGGTATTGTGGATTGGTGAATTCTTACCGTTCACAAAAATAAATGGTCTAGAGTGTTTGAATGGTTGAGGCATTCGCTATTTTTATGTTTTTCTCAAATATTACATTTTTATCGTGCCCAATAAAAATCTACGCAAAACTCTCTGTTACCGATAAATCTCCACCTAGCGCGCGATGGTTTATCATTTACCTATATGTATAGCGACGGTCACTTATTTTAAATGTAGAATATTGAGTTAGCAATTTTATTTTGACTGGAACAGAATGCAGTGGTTTTGTTTAGTATATTTAGTTATTTCATTCGAGGCGACTTATCCCTCAACAATTTTTGAAAACGAATTAATGCTGGTAAGATACACAATGTTAATCTTAGCAACTAACCTTAGTACTCGCATGTTGATACACTATCACACACGTGTATGTACTGTTTCGTGTTTTGAATAAAAACAAATACTGTGAAGTTTATGGAACCAATACAACTTTGTGTTTTCAGAATGCCTTCGAATCAAAGCCCGGTAGGAACGTGGTGATAGCAAGTCTTCCGATCCAGTGGTCGCTCTGCAAGCTCGCGTCCGTCGCCACGGGCCGAGCCAGAGGGCAGCTGTTGACCGCCTTGGATATGAACGACGCTGAGGTGGGAGCTCCACATCTTTAAATCTATAAAAATGTGGTGCATTTTCGATAGGCAACACGACAAATGATAACAATATTTATGTGGCCCATGAGCGTAGTTGGACGCATTTCAATATTATGTTTGTGATATTTCAAATACGTAAAAATTAACTAATGCTGCAAAAACAAATTTCACAGCACCATCTAGTCCTAAACTAAGCAGAGCTACCTAGTAAATTATATACTTCAGTATGTAATGTAATGTATGAGCTATTACATTATAAACTAAAAAAAATATAATGTACTAGCGGTCCGCCCCATCTTCGCTCGTATATTTAACAAAAATTAAATAAAAAATATTAATTTTCACACAAAATTATACATTTTGGGTACATTATTGGAGTTTTCATACGAATCCCTAACTTTTTTAAACTGTTCTATTAGCGTATGTTCATCCAGGATATTGTAGGTTTCTAGGTAATGTTGCAAGATTTTTTTAAATCGGTCTATTATTTTTGGAGCCTATTCAAGCCTAACAAACAAACGATCGAATCTTTCCTCTTAATTATATACGTAGTTAATAGTAACGTTTAATTTTCAGATTAAAAAATGTTTCTCGATAGTCTCAGAAATGTTCAACAAGCTCGCCGAATCCGACTTGATCCTGTTCAACAAAATGTTCGTGAACTATTCCGAGGAAGTGGACACCAAGTTTTTCGCCGACGCTTTCAACTCATTCGGCGTGGGAGTCGAGTCGGTCGGATTTAACACTCTAGCGGCTGCGGCGCAATTTATCAATAACAAAGTATTTATTCTAGAACGTGTAGAAATAGCTAAAATATGTAATATATTACGAGGAAAAAGAACTAAAGGAAGCCGGCCTATACCTGCTTATACCCAGCAGTGGGTGACACAAAGGCTTCTATGATGATGATGATGATGATGATTATGAAAAATTAACTATTTATGTTGTTTTTGAAATATCAATTGAGCTCCAGGCTTGTTTGTATTGAAAGTGGATGACATGCAAACTTACAATAAAAATTTGACCGTTTTTGTTTTGTATCTGTCCTGAGTCGTGGAATACGTTGATGCCGAGTATGTTCAATCTAACAACTATTTTATACCTCTATTTACTACACTTTTGTTAAATTCCTGGTCTGACGCGTTATTGTTCAGGTTGCAACAGTCACTTATAGAAGGATCAGAGATATATTGGTTGAAGATGAGATAACAGAAGATACAAAAATCATGTTACTGTCAGCTGCTTATCTTAAGGTAAACTATAATTTTCTGACATAAGAAAAAAAGTTTTCGGTAGGCCGAAGCAGCGACATGCTGAATGTTTCCAATGGAAATTTCCTTCATAAGCTTTGAAACTTCGATTTTGCTATACTTCTTATCCTAACTAACTAAACAATAGATATATTTTTCATTACAAAACTAATTCGGTTTCTTAAGTTTAAAAAAAAAATGGCATTTCATATCTTTTTTCAAGCTACGAAATTTTTAACTGTTATATAAAATTATATAATTTTCAGCCTTCCTGGATGAGCTTTCCGTTTGATGCTAGTAAGACAAAGCCCAGAAAGTTCTACCACATGAATGGTCTTGTATCTGACGTTCCTATGATGGTCCGGCAGGACTTCTTTGATGTAGAAGAGAGTCATCTTGGTACGGTTAGTAATACTTACTATTTATGTTATTTTCTCTCTTTATTTCACCTTCATTACCATCCTTGTACTTTTGCTCACTAGTTCAGATAGATATTAATGAAATGCTTTATGAACTAGAGCTTTCAGATCCCGTATGATTTGTTGTCGTAATTGTAATTTTAATCGCTGTCACCTCTCCTATATTCTCCTGAAACTCGGGGTCCTATAATGTATTTCTTCCATTTTCTTTTCTTGGGTTATATAACTTTTTTTTAAATAGTTTTCGAAGATCCATTTTTTATGTTCTGTTTTCGATAAATTTTTTTTACTAGAATTTAGGTATTAATCTTGTTAAAACCAGTTTTTTTTATAGTTAAATCGTTAATTTCAAGTTACATGGTTAAATAAGAGTGCTTTCCTTTTCAACCTACTATTTTTCTAATTATCACAAGTTTACTTTCCTTTACAGGTTATAACAATACCTTTAAAAATGGCCTCAATGACTTTTTTCGTACCTAAAACACCCAAAGACTTGCCGAGGGTTCTCAGCGAACTTAAGAAAAATCCGACCACAATGAGAACTCTTTGGACAAGAGTTAAGAATGAACCAAGGAAACTGTTAGTGCCGAGGTTCAAAATCAAGGCTGATTTGGATCTTACTGATATTTTGAAAAGGGTGAGACAATACTGTGCTGACTGTACAAGGATAAATATATGTACCTGCATATAGTACTCGCAAATGACTAGTACCAGGGTTAAAGACTTTAAAAATGGGAATAAGGTAAAATAAATAGTAGTAGGATGAAACGCATTGGAGAAGGAAGAGAATATAACAAAAATTACAGAAAAATAATTTACTGATCTGATCGATGAGGACTTTTTCAATTTCATTTGTGTGTTTTGATCAATTTTCAGTTGGATGCGATATATTGTATTGTAACCGTATAAATTGACCGGACTAAATCACGAATAAAATAGTAAAGTGGAAAAAGCGAGCCAGATTTATAAACTCTTGTTGAATTATAAAGTATTAAAGATCTTTTTAGAGTATTTGTGATACTTAAGTACCTACTATTTATTTACTATATTCTAGTGTGGCGTAGATGAAATCCTAAATAGCAACAGTACAGGACTGAACGCTATCCTCAAAGAGCAGTACCGAAAGAGAAGCAACCTTCACGTGAACAGAGTGAAACAGAAGGTGTTCCTAGAAGTAGATGAATACGGCGCCACAAGATCAGGTATACCGATGAGTTGAGTTTATATCATTGCACACTACATATTATAACAACGCCCGACCTCTCACCGGTTGTCGGTCCACCGTGCCATCAGATTATGAGAGGTGAGGGAATAGAGAGTGTACTTATGTTTGCGCACGCACTTGTACACTATAATATGTCCTGCGTTCATGGCTAGTCTGCGTCGAGACCGCTGTGGCTGAAATTCGTCCAAGAGGTCATAATCATTGTCATCAAACGTAGTTTGGATAGACGGATGTTAATATTGGTGTTTTTCCTTCTCTCCAAAGTTGCTAAACGGAAAAGGGTGAAATGTAGAGGTAGGTTTCAGATTTCAGATCTCTAAACTTTTTTTAGGCTACATGCACATGGCCATTAACCCCTCAAACTAAATCTCAATTTAAAACACCCAAAACCATTTTTTCCGGAGTCTGAGAGAGAGTGCGTTTAATATGCGGCGGAATACAGTCTTCCTCCGCATAATAAACGCTGATGGATGATAAAAAATAAGAGTATTACTAAGCTATTTGGTGTTGTTTTAGGGTATGAGCGGGATTATCTATCCAACATGCCGAAGGATGTTGTGTTGGATCGTCCATTTTACTTCACTGTCGACTTTGACGAGGTCAACCTGCTAGCTAAGCGAGGGGTCACAGTGGTTCATCATGCTCTGTTGCACGGGGTCTATTACGGACCGGAATGAACCTGGGCTAGTAGACAATCCGTGTAAAATAGCAGACAAGGTGACCGTGAGGGTTAATAAAGTATATGGATACAATTTATGGTTGTTTTTAGGGTTTTGCCATCGGTTGCAAAACCCTTATGAAATCGCTTTGGGTCTGTTTTGTGTTTTGAATCCTTAATATCTCAGAAACTACTGCAGCTATTGACTTGAAATTTGAAATAATAATACATTTTGTGCGCCCGCACATATTTATAGAAAAATAAATGAAAATAAATAAAAAATCAAAATGAAGATTTTCCATACAAATTTTGAAATCGAAATTTTAAATGGAACGTACAAAGTCGAAAGTGGTCTCAAATGAAAGGTACTCGTTTGTAGATTTCAAAATAGTTTTTGAAATTTCGGTAGATTTCATACTTTTTAAAATATTTTGAAAATGGTCAAAAAAATGACCGTTCCCCCCCCCCTATCTCCGAAGATTGCAGAGCGGTCGACGTGATATGTACCAAGTGTTTGTAGGTATTGATCTATATTTTATAGGAAAAATATAGAGAAGTCTGTAAAAATAATACTTTTTGAAATATGGTCAAAAAAGGGCGGGAAAAATTTCTAAAGGGGTGACTACCCCCCCGAGTTGGGTATCAAATGAAAGTTATTGGTTTGTACATTCCAATGCAGTTTTTAAAATTTCAATAGATTTTATACTTTTTGATATATTTTGAAAAAGGTCGAAAAATTGACCGGTACCCCCCCTCTATCTCCGAAGATTGCAGAACGATCGATTTGATATGTGCCAAGTTTTTGTAGGTATTGATCTATATTTTACAGGAAAAATATAGAGAAATCTGTAAAAATAATACTTTTTGAAATATGGTCAAAAAAGGGCGGGAAAAATTTCTAAAGGGGTGACTACCCCACCGAGTTGGGTATCAAATGAAAGGTATCAGTTTGTACATTTTAATGCAGTTTTTTAAATTTCGATACGTTTTATACTTTTCGAAATATTTTGAAAAAGGTCGAAAATTTGACCGTTCCCCCCCTCTATCTCCGAAGATAGCAGAGTGATCTATATAAAATGTACTAAGCGTTTGTAGATAAAGGCCTATATTTTACAGGAAAAATATAGAGAAGTCTGTAAAAACAATACTTTTCGAAATATGGTCAAAAAACGAATTTTCATACAATAGGGGCTATTTCATTAAGAGCAATATCAAATCAAAGGTATGGATTTCGACAATTCAAAACAGGTTTTAAAAATCGTCTAAGTTTCATACTTAGTGAAATACGTAGAAAAAAGTCGAAAAAATAATTGTAGGTACCAACCCACTTACCTACCCACTAATCTCTGTAGTAACTGTAATAGTAGGGTTCCACAGCGCCACGAAACCGTTGTTCTCAAAATTTTAAAGTCCATACCCAATGTATTCCACTGCGCTCGAAGAATATTTAGATAATAAGATTATTGAATTCATGAATTCCACCGTGCTCCAAAAAAATATGAGAAGAGTAATGTATCCTGGATAATCCACACAACATCATTTAGCGACAAGCTAAGCAAGCTTGTGTAATTCGTACTACTACGATATCTGTTATACTTAATAAAGTATATTATATAAGTATCACATTAGATGATTTATTTTTGTGTACGTAGAAAAGGACTAGAACACTCGAACAAATAATCTGCAGATCTTACAAATATTAGTCCCGAGGCGGGAATCAAACCGCAACCTCCTGCGTTGTAAGCCCACCGCGCTAACAGGTCGTCAATATACGTACCTACCTAAACGACAAAAGTTCAAAACCCTCGGCGCGCGAGTTACACTCGCACTTGTCGTACTTGTTTTACTCTGAGGATGTATCGATTTCATTTGCAGATCATTACTAATATTATAAAGAGGAAAGATATATGATTGCATTCGTTTGAAATGATTCGTTTGAAAGGCTCTGAAACTACTGGCCCGATTTGAAAAATTCTTTCACAATTAGAATCCAAAACTTTCCATGATGAACATAGGCTATAGAATATTTTCAAAAAAAGTTAGGGATGCGCATGAAAATTTAATATTTTGTTAAATACCCGCGCGAAGCCGGAGCGGACCGCTAGTTGCAAATTAAACCTATTTTAGAAATTTGAATTCAAGTGTCCTTTTATGAATCTCTTTGCAGTTTTTAATTAATCAAAAATAATATTATCCTCAATATTTATTTACATTTATTCATTTAAAGTTTCAGAAAAAATCTACCGCAGGCGAGTTTTTTTTTTTATAAATAATTAGGATTAGGTGACTACTATATAATTAGTTTAGAAATTCAAATTTTCACACAAAAAGTCAATAATAGCCTTGTCACGTGTGTCCCACGTGTCCAATGAATGCGATTTAACCCCTAGAGGGGTCGCGTCAAAGGGGTCCTAATAAAAACTAGTTAGTGACCAATTACAACGTGTCATTCTGATGAAATTTTAAACGTAATTGCCTGGATTGGACCCCTTTTGGAACAATCAAGAATTTTGGTTTAAAAATTTAACGGGTTTTGGTGTTTATTGTGTCTTGTCGTTTGTCTATCGGTATATTGAAGCATGCGGCAGATTGAAGACAGTGCGCTCACGTGCGCTGCTGAACTGGTCATCACAGGACACTGATGTGGGCAAGGGTAGGCTGAACGATGTTGGTTTTTACGCGTTATTATAGAGAAGGCCTTACTCAGCTATGACTAAAGACATGAAAACATTATATATCAGTTGATGTTCAGGAGGCTTAAGACATTCGTTATTTATAGGTTAAATTAATCTATTTGTAGAAAATATGACTGAAGAAAACATGAACTGATACTTATGTAAGGTGCTCAAAGCCGAACTACAGAATACTATATTAACCTTGACTTGACAATTCGTCAAAATTCATTTGTTTTTATTTATCTCCTTGCACTTGAACAATTTTAGCGCATTCGGTTGCGATTGTAATTTATCGATGTATAAGCATGCATTAAAGGTTTCTATAGCGATTTATCAATTAGGAACTGTAGTTTCTACACCAATATCCTATGCATTTAATTTAATATGCATTTAATTTAATGTAAAGCTCAATGTATTGAAACAAAACTGAGTATTTATTTAATAAAACTCCTCACACTACTTAAACTATTGTATATCCACCTGATAAAGGCCTATACTGAAGGTACGAGAGAAAGAGAGAGGAATACGTAAAGCTTAGTGAGCGAGAGAGACGAATATAATGTAAAGCCTTCATAGTCGATGCACAAGTAAATGCACTGGCTGCAAGTACAGTCAGCACGATACGTCATTAACATTAAGGTCGACTTTTGTAAGGTTGGCAAATTAAGAAAAATATTAAGACTCATTTGTACATAATAGCGTTTCGATTTGCAAGTCTTATACCATATGATAGTTGGCAGGGCTAAATTAAACGAACTGTTTTTTTCTGCAATTTATAATATTATATCTTTGCTGGTATGTAATTTACTAATTGAGTACTTTTCTGTCTATATGTTATATATATTATGTTAATTTATTATCTTGCCTTTTCTTGCGTTATTGCATTGGACATTTAAGACAATCCTTCATGGGTGGTCAAACATGGTACTATTGCCATCTCCACCTGAGATCAAATCAAATCAAATTTATTTATCACAATAGAGCATTTTAAGCAAATTATCACCTATTATGCGAACGCTACCCCACACGTGTGGCACAAACGAGCCGGCCTTATAATGAATAGCCGTCGCCCGCCCCCATATTTCAGCGCATTAACAAATGACCTCCTGTCAGTGAGAGCGCGGCACACGATTTTTCTGCGCACTGTACATGCCGTGATGTAGGT
Organism: Eupithecia pulchellata; assembly: GCA_963931895.1. Lineage (NCBI taxonomy): Eukaryota > Metazoa > Arthropoda > Insecta > Lepidoptera > Geometridae > Eupithecia > Eupithecia pulchellata. Next base: position 14,168,204 of record OZ007524.1, read on the forward strand.
GCGGTGGCGCTGCACTTGGTGCCGGTACGTTGGTGAAATTAATGTGGGGCTTATGGAGGCCTAGGTCTGAATGGTCTAACTGTGACTGTACCTACTCTACTCTACTCTACGCTGGGATGTGGAATGCACTGGATGGAATTCATGAAGGATGAAAATGTTTGATGCAGTCAAAATGTATCCAGATTTTTTGGCGCCTGGTCATAAAAGTATTGGGGTGCCCATCTCAAAAGAAATATTTACTGTTGCTGCTTTTTTTATTCAATGAAAAAAGTATTTTATGCTGCTTGAATTGAGTGTTAGTATTGTGTTAGGTTAGTAGGTTAATAACAAAAAAAAACTCCTTACCCAATAAACAAACCATGTGATTCAGCAATAAAAGTTTATTTTATTTTCATTTTACCCAATAATATATAAACTTTTCTCAAATAAATAATGAATAACTACACCTTTAAGCGTCCACCTCATTGGATACGTCTGGCGCAGTACCAACCTAACTCAGTAGAATCCTTTCACAGCGTTGTCACTACGGTCGACGGTCCTGCCATGGAGTATGTAGCAGTGACATTAGATATCTCACTACATAAAGTTCTCAAAGCTGATTTTGTATCGCCTCCATTCCATGCTCATTCCATGACTATGAAATTTCCATGAATGTGTCTGATTTGCCACTTGCCAGTGTCCAACTGGTGTATTTAAGTGGCAAATCAGACACATTGCCATAACAAAGAAGTGAAGTCAAGATGCTTTTGTCTTTTGTTCATTGGTAGATTGTATTATGTTACATAAGTGGCTAAGAAAAAATTTAAGCTACTTAGCTGATGGGGCTCAGTATTGAGATGGAAGAAGTCTCTATCGAAACTCGGAGATTTCGCTCCTTTGTGTTACTGAGCCACAAGAGGGTGAAAGGTACAAAAAAGAGACATGGAAATAATAGGTCCAGTTAAGTATATTTTTTTAACTCGATCTATTTATTGCATTCTTGACAAGTGGCCTACCGGTCCGCCGGTGGCCCGTGTTGCTCTATGGTGGCCTACCATAATCTGGCCACTAGAATTCCAGAATAAAATGCCGTCCAAATATAACAATATGCTGTCAGATTGCGTCGACATCACAATACATCTATATTCTCAATACTCAACTCAATCAGTTATTAGTGCCGAGGCGTTAATCTGGTTAATTAAATATCACTATGGTGTAGAGAGAGAAAACGTACTAGATATTAGGTATATTTTCTCTTGAATTATTTCTTATTTTCGTTTAAATATTTGTCAAATGTGTTACTTATATGCTTTTCTGATTAAAAAAGCTTTGTTATTATATTTTTTTATTGTTTTTCAATTTTATCTATCTTGATCTAAACGAACGATCTAACGAAACTCCCTTCATCCCAGCCAGTTCCGGCCCGGTAATTGTGCGAGCAACAAAGACTTATTTATCTAGAAATAGTGGCTTCAGATCTAAAGATCTATGTACAGTGAGAGACTTAACCCCATGCCGGTCTCGGTCCGGTCACGGTCCTGCTAATTGAGTCCCTCGGGATGTCACCTGTCGGATTACGGACGATCAGCCCAAACTTGTCATTGATTTATTAACTAAAGATTTACTTGTACTTGTACGTTGGTTGGTGGTATTATGGTTTGTCAAAGTTGCTCGAATATTATACGATTGCAAAAAATAAAGACTTATGTTTATGAACAGCGTAATACCTATCTATTCTGAAGATGCATGCTACGATAACAGGGCGTATGCATAATTATGTGCTTGCACAGCTATTTAGCCTTTATGCGATGTAGTCATATCGAGATTTAGCGATCTAGTCATAGCCTGCTGTCTCGTCGTATTTAGATGTAGTTCTAAAGCTTCTAACCCCTTTTTAGTAATTTTTTGTTGGTATTTTATTGAATCTTCAAATAATATTATGCTATTCAAATAAGGCAAAAACCAGTTCCTACTTCTGCTACTCCAATTTACTGATAGAATGTTAAGAAGTTAAAGAGAAAATTTTGTTCGTTTTATATGTTTTATTCGTTTTTAAGTCATTGGAAACACCTACATGGTGAAACGCAAACAAACTTTTCTAACATAGGCAGGAATTCACATACAACTCCAGTCTACGGTACAATAAAGATTAGTCGTAACAATCCCACCCCCAACGGCCCAATATTCCTGCATTTACATAAAACACACCGCTACGCCGACACCAACGGGTTATAACTACCCTCGATTGTTATTTTACTACGTTTGAATAATCATAAGGCTTAGTTTCACCAACTTAGTTGTATAGTTGTTCCCCTTTTCAGGTTATTGATTATCGTCTAAATTAATTTAATTTCTCTTTCAAGGGATGGAGGATCGGTAAGAAGAAATCTGAACATAAGTGACCTCGCATGCTATGCAACAAATTAAAGAAGTTTCAATCTTTCATTCTTTCTTTCTATCATGAGCAAAATTAAAAGCAAAAAGTTATATCTTCTAGTTCCCTGTCGTATTCTTCATTGCCGGAGATCATACATCAAGTCCGTTTAAAAAAAAAATACTCTCTACTTTTTCTTCAGACTGTCTCAGATGAATAGGTAAAAGTAAGATAGAAATACAAACGACCTAGTTACTAAATAGTGACGTGACATTCTAATTTGATGCTTACATGGGATTTTTTTAGGATTCTGCCCACAAGAGCTCGTAGAGGATTTTAAAACAAAAGGTAGTTAAATACCTGTTTATAGTTTTCATAACTGAACCCTTAAGCGCGATGCTGACATTTTGCTATACTTTGAAAAGGTCTTAGTTCTAATTCTTCCATCTTTACAGATAACTTGGTGGAACTGTGTAGTCATGCATACGAAGTACCAAAACCAAGGGCAATCCTGATTTTATTACGGCAATGTTTGTTTTAGACGTATTTACAGAGACGTAGAGATCAAATTGTACGAGCAACAATAGTGTATTTGAATAATAAATTGTTGAATATAATGAGGTTAATATACATAGGTAGTTGTCAGAATACAGCGAAATGATTGGCTACGTAGAGATTCGATACCTACTCGTATAAAGAGAGCTTTTGAAGGCTCCGGCCACAAAGATGAATTTTCCGAATATATACAAACGTAATGCCAAAATTATTTATAATTTCAGCATATTTTCAGCACGCTGTATGAAATATGCTCATTCATATGCTGTATGAAAATTCTATTTACCTAAGTTCCTCCCACAATGTTTTTTTTAAAAGTAAAATTAAATCTAAAGAATGAAATTAAACCTAATCGGATGTTTTCAAAGACACGTTTTCTATATCACTTTTTATATATCACTTATGTGTCTAATACAAGTCAGTTTATAGTAATAAAAATATATTCGTATAGAAACATTGTAAAATAATAGATAACCGTTGTAATTCAGACTTGACCTTCAACAATATCAATAAAACAAGCATTGGCCAGAAGTATTGGTTATATTTATTTATTATTTGCTTTTAGTTAATCATGTTATGTTATATCTATTTAAAATTAACATTAGCTTAAAATCAAACAGTTCTTTCCACCCAAAGATTTTATAGATTGCTTTAAGCAATAAGGCCATCCATTGGTCCTTTCACGAAATGACATTATTTATGTACTTTTTCTGGTGTGCAGTAAAGAATTTTTGTATTGTATTAAATTGAACAAATAACAATAATCTTCGTCGATTAACTCATTATTATTGAGTCTTTTATTAATCGATATAAAGCAAGCAAAGCAGCAGTACGCCGTTAGTTCATCATAAACACATTAGCGGCTACATAGGCAAAGCTCATAGAGACAAATGGTGTTAGTATTCGGATCGCGTAGCCCTGAATAAGTGATGACCCCGGGGTGCAATTAGGGTACCTAGCTGCTGCCTTGTGCCTGAACTTACCTACGCTATCATGTAGGTGTCTGTTCTACTGTAACTCGGGAAAGGTTCGTAACATCACATAACTCACAGCGGTAAGGCCGCCCTTTGTACTTCCTCAAATACAGCATTTCTTTCTATACCTATAACATTTTCACTAGGTTTAAATATATTAGCTTTGTCTATCTGGACTAATCCTTTAAGAACGAAATAGATCCACCGTTTCCCCCGCGTGGAAGTCACAATTCCAATGGGTTAAGTTTTTTGTGCGGAACCCTAATTGTTTTCGGCAAGACATTACGAACAGACACTGATCCCCTATAACTTCATATAATTTTATCAAAACTTCGTTAGGCTAACGATTTCGGTGGTAACCCATTTTCAACATCAAAATATACCTCGTGTAAAGGTCATAATAGTAAAGGTTTTTCCTTGTCGTAAGCTTTCTTAAGACGTAATAAGTCGCAATGAATGTAGTTTCGAGAAGGTTCGATCAACAATCTCACCATTGTTTAATACTCTCCCTTGTTTAGAACTTTATAATCCGGGACGAACCGGCACTCAATGTTCAGTAATCGAGTTTAACGTACGATTCAGGTATTTCAGAGTAAGATCCTGAAGCTTTAAGTCTACTTAAATAAATTTGTGACTCTGTAGTTTCAACTTCCAAGCAGCTCGCTGGTGAAACGGCCACGGGCAGTATGAAGACCAAGGTTTCTTTCCGAGTGAATCGATGATACATTCCTTGAAAATCAAACCTTATTAGATAAACATAAGAAGTAATCATCATCACATCAGTGTGCACCCAGCACATCAGTGTGCACCCAGCATAACGCTTGACGATCATATTTGCCTTATTTAATAACCTACTTTACAACTTAATTTTAAGATTGCTGTGTAATATTATTGTGTTGTTTGATTAAGGTAAATAAAAACATTTTCTTTCTTTCTAATTTTGTTCGTCCATTGTCTATGGAAACTCAATAGACTTGATCTATCAGTTAATTATTTTATAATATTACCAATCAGTTATCGATTTGGAACTTGGTAATCTTAAATTAAAACAAGTTGACACAGATCAGCAGGTTGATACGATAATATCAAAATAAACACTAATTTTAATCATTTTTGAAATTTTTGTTACTGACTGTACCTCATGTCCTGTCTCATACCAAACATCTTGTTTTGGGATTTGTTTAAGAGTGGTAGGTATTCGTTAGGAATAGAATTTAATAAGGACAATAAACAAATACCATTACCTATTATTTTTAGTATTAGACAGGAATAGATATAACATTGTACGTATATTGTAGCCAACGGTAGTGACTTGTCAGCGGGCTGCCGAATTTGGTGTCCGTTACATCACAAACAGGAAAAAAAAGTGTGATGTCGCATCCCAACACGACAATAGCTTCAACTCGTCGCGTATACACGTCTATAGCGGCTGATATAAGGGCTCAGGCAGACGATAACAGTAACGTGGTAACGGATAGTAACATCTCACCACAGGGAGGGCAGCAGTTGAATCGTTAGTAATTAAATGGACTGCACGAGCGTCTGCATAGTTGGCTGTTTGTTCTTCCACTCCGCGGTACCTGCCTGCCGCTGAGTATACAGGGTGTTGCTGTGTAGGATCAGTGAAACATAATAAATATTGTATTTTCTATGTCTTGTATAATATAAAAAATCTACCTGCTACCCTGCATACAGGGTGTCGTTGTAAAGGACACGTTAACCCTTCTATATATTGTATTTTCTATGTATAATAAAAAATATATATGTATGTAATTTATAAATAAATATTGCTGCGCCCTTACAGGGTTACTTACTTCTAAGCTAACTACCACTTAAGCTAAAACTTTGTTAAAATGTATGTATATGTATTCAATAAATGAATATGAATATGTAATCTATTATTATGTATATCGGTTATCTAGTAGTGCCCATAACACAAGCTCTGCTTAGCTTGGGGCTTGATGATGCTGTGTGGATTGTCTGGCATTATTTTTAGTTCACTACATTTATTTATACATATATCTATTTATAAAATATTTTTTTACGATTATATTATATATTTTATATCTTATTATTGTAAAGACTATTCGTTACCGTGAAATTCTACTTTCTCCTAGAGATTTGGCTTGCTCGCGGTGGTTGTAATTTTAATTGCTAACTATCAAGCAAATTGACTCATAGCAATAATTATTTCGTTAACCTACTTATACTCGTACATGGGTACCGTTTGTACATGACTGAACCGTAGAATGTTGTTCAAGCTAGAATATTAAAATTCTGCACATTAGAACATATTAAAGTTCCACGGTTCTGTCCACAAACTTATTTTGGGGCTTTGCCTAGTTGCAGGGCCTGAAAAAACTCGAGAGTTATAATAACGATGACGAGGTTGTGTTTGAAAATGATACAACCTGTATAAATATCTCGTGGTAGGGTTGCCAAGTGCGATTAGTCTGCTTGGATAATCTATAAAGTACTTAAATTAGTTTTCAATTTGGAGCTTCATGGAACCACTACAGACTTAGTATCTTTATTAATTTTTAATTCCTAACTATCGAGTAGCTTGACGGCGGTGTGGCGCGGTGTGCGGAGGTTACGGGTTCGATTCCCGCCTCAGGACAAATATGTACGGTCTGAATATAATGTATTGATGTATTTCAGAGTGTAAAATTCTGAAACTTTAAGCCTACTTGAGATGAATGTCATCAGCGCGGCGGAGCGGGCGGCGGGGCGGCGCCGTTGACGATTTTGGGGTGTTAACTCCTTTATTATTTTAGCTTTAGCAAAGTCCCTAAAACATTAGGCTATATTAATTCTCACTTTAACTGTCAGGACATAGGGCTCATTTTGAAAAGCGTGACAGCGCAATGAGTGTGTCAACTAGTTAGCGGCCGCAAACAGAATATGAGCTGTATCGCAATCAGAGGAATCAGAGGCATTTTGTTTGATTTGCACATCTCGTTAGCGCGAGACGTGTTTATTGTTGGAAGTGAGCAAGGCGAGGAGCGACTGCTTTTGAAATTGTTTATAGGTTTTTGAATTATGTGTTATGTTTCCTTGTTTCTGATACAGTTTAATATCTAAAAAGTTCAGGAATTAACTTATATAACGTTACCGACAACCTCCTCTCTCTCTCCCTACATATTTATGGTATAAATACAGTGTAAGTTTGCGTAAAGTGCACATACTAAATTGAGAGGAAGTAGGTACATCCTATTTTACCGACGAAAAATGTGTTTTAAAATACCGAGGTATTATTTTTTATTACTTTGTTACTAAACTCCTATGTTTCACATTTTTTATTGAACTATTTGATAGCTTTAATCTCTGTGTTGCGTAGGGTGAAGGTCCGCTTGCGTCGCAGGAGGTTGCGGGTTCGATTCCCGCCTCGGGTCAATTGTTTGTTTGTATGTAAGTACGATCTGCAGATATCTGTTCAGGGTGTTTTGGTAGTTTTCTATGTATAATAAAAAAAACAACCTATATATTTAATATAATGTATTAGGTATGTATATCCAGTCATCTAGTACCCTTAACATAAGCCCTGCTTAGCTTGGGGCAAGATGATGCTGTGTTGATTGTCTAGCTTAATTTATTTATTTATTACCTCTGTATACTTATAGAATGGAATCAATGGTTGAGTATGAGCACTTAGAACTGTTTTTTAATTGGTTTTGAAGGACAATATTGCTTACAATCATATCCAGCACAAGCTTCATTCTTCGTTTATGCGGATTCAAATCTCAGCGCGAGACAACTGATTCTTGTATCTTTTGCTATGAGTACACATGAGCATGAGAAGCTATATCGCAATAAGACAAATCAGAGGCATATTTTTGATTTGCACATCTCAATAGCACGAGGCGTGTTTATTGTTGGAAGTGAGCTAGACATGCGTCGGTGCTTAGTGTAATTGTTTATGGGATTTGATGAAGAAGATTTTAAGGCTTAGTGTCAAATAGATTTAATGGAGTTCTTTATTTGTTTTCTTTCGGAAAATATTAAAAAAAACTGCTGCTGGCTTGAGTTCCAATAAAATCAAATAAACTAAAAAAGTCGAATGTATGAATCCCATCTCAAGAGTGTGATTCGTTTCCTAGCTTTGGGTTGACCAAGAAATCACACAAAATTGCATGCCTTTCTTTGTGACCGTTGTTCTATAACCTAATTTAATTTCCAAATATTTATTCCAGGTCCTACCACCACTTGAAAGGCATCAGTAACAGTACCTATTATTCATCTTAGCAATAATGTCTCAAATAATTCCGCTCCAAAAAGCTCTTGCAGCAAAAACAGACAGAATCGATGGACAGCGTAAAAACAATTTGTAAAACTGTTGGAATGAACAACTCAATCGCGGCCGCGGCAGCGGAATTGTACCGACGTGGGTGGAATGCTGAAAACATGTTAATGTAAGGCCCGTCATACACGATCCTTCATATTTTCAGTTTCATCATACATCAGGTGTTCTCTACTATTTACTTGAATGACTTAATGGGAAATAATTTGAGCAAGAATAGGTAGGTATATATTTTTAAATTTTCACAAAGTTTATACCTAGTTCTAGGAAACTCATTAAGTAGTAACAAAGTATTAATGATTGCAGTATTGTATTTATACTATCAATAACGGCTTTTCGGGTCAGAGTCGAGTTCTATACATATGTCATAACCGCCCTATAGGTATTTAACTATCATAGATTTTTTGATAGAGACATAATAACGCTGGTGCACAGATCACGAGAACACACCCTAACACTCGTTATTTAGCTATTCACGTCACAGCACGCGTTCAAAAAGCGGCGAACAACGATTATAATTCGCAATCAAATGAACACGCCTCTACGTGTTCATTACGTACGTTTGTTACGTTAACGTTAACGGCAATTGGGCGATTAAAGGGTTAAATACACGTTTATTTGTGACTTGGTTGAGTGAGGGCTGTCGGTTTGAAATGTGATTTTGTTTCGATATTTTAATGCTGCAATTGGAAGTTTTTGAATGTTTTATTTATGGCGGGTAAATTATTTATAATATTATGTTCTCTAGGTATCTACCTACTACTAGAAAGTTTAAGATGAATTAATTATGATAAGTTCCTTTATGGTTGTACCTTGTACTATCACTAATAAGATGAGAAATTTTCAATTTCAATTTCTTATAAATTTACAGTCAAACCCCTGAATGGGAAATTTGTGTATTGCCATTGTGTAAAACCATTTTTATCAGTCATACATTAATCATAATAATATGTTTCTTTGCTTTATCGTTATTTCCTTTAAATCTTCTCTTAGTGCAGTAATGAACCATCCATTTTAAAAATTTAATATGAAGTCTATAGATGAAACGCCATGTTTATTATAAAGATGGATAACGTAGCCTAAATTAGCTACCGACGTAGGATAAGTTAGCTACCAATTTATCAATATAACAGCTAGTGACTTTATTCTATACATTTGCTGTGTGTAAGCAAACATTGCAACAATGCTATCGGTGCTAAAATAAATAAATATCTGACACCCTTCACCTTCCCACGGCAGATTATAGCCCCTCTATGAGATTAGAAAAAAACATTATGTTAATACTTAATCCTTATTGTGATGTAACACACACTTTCTATTGAAAACATATAAGAAACAATAATTAAAATACTAGTAAAGACGACGTCGTTCGTTTGGCAAACAAACTCATGAGTACAACTTTGTCTATGCCTAAGGTAAATAAATATAAGTGACATTTTTTCATGGCTTTATTTTATTTTTATCAGGTGAAGATACTTACTAATGAAGAGATAAAAAACAAAAAAATGCTTTGGTATCAAAAATTCTTTCAGTATATTTAAGAAACAAAATTAACTATTTCTATATTATGCAGAGAACACCTATAGTGCCCTACCTCTGCCTATAGGAACATATACCTACCATTGCAACGCACTCCAAACTTAATAATCCAACTCAGATTGAACTAAACATTTGATGGAGGCTCCATTATGTGAAGCAATCTAAGTTCCGCAGGTCATGGCTCGACTTAAGTAACGCTAAGTTATATGCAGATCGACTCGACTCCTGTTTGTTTTTGCGTAGTTGCTGTTCTAGGGTTTGATTGATTTTGGGTTAAATTCAGTTGACTCAGATGGATATCCGCATGGCCAGCCAGCGTGGGGATTTTGTTCAATAACCCCCAAATGATGAATGCTATGGCGCTCAGTAGGCGAGGCCTATATACAGCAGTGGACTTACATAGGCTGATGATCATACCTAATTATGCTTTAAAATTAAGCTATCCAAATGTGCACTCGATCAGAATACAGATGCAAAGTAAATATTTAAGGTTAAACTCACTGGTAGAACGTAGACTGCTTGATCTTAAATCCGACCGCTGCGCTGGCTGTAATGTCACTTCAAAACGGTTTCGTTCCATTCTGTTCGCGCGCGAGTCAAAATGCATTTATTGCTTCTATGGCGTTAGGAGTTCGTAAATAAATATATAACAATCTTCAAAAAATAATGGGAAAGCACAAAGAACCTTCTCGAAAAAACTAACAATTGTCGTATTAGTCGGCACGTCCCGACTACCCTCACATCTCGTCCAATTACACGTGAACACAGATAATAAAGAAGAAGGCTTCAACTCCACACTAGGCGATTATTACGGCTAAATGACCGTCTTACGCCCCCGCGTGGTCTAAAACGGAGAGCTAAGCGATTACTAAAAGTGATCGAATGACTGAGTAATGTAATCTTCATTGCAATTGACACTCACTATTGGGTAAAGAAAGTTGAGTACAGCCCGCGCGGGTTCCTTATCGTATGTAATTATTGAGTCACTGAGTCGGAGTTAATCGTTACCCTTGCGTCCCATGCAGATGATATTATAGAATTGTTACAAACATTACTGAGTCTTTTAAAGCGGAAGTTTTTGACATAGTTTTTTTGTCAATTAATTTTTCCCTATAGGAGGAATTTTAAAGGGAGGAAAAATGAAATACGCCTTCTCGTTGTTTCACTGATTATTCATTGTACTCAAAGATTTATCAAAGCAAGTTGGCTATTTCAACATTTTCATCACTCACAATCATTATACGTAAATTTTTTCCGCTCATAAATTGTACCACACAGAGAAACGGCGGGGAGTACAGAGGGCCCTGTATTGCCATCATTACGGGAACTCATCTCCCGATGCGCACTATTGATAACTGAACCGTCTCGTCGCAAAAACTGTTTCAAAGACACCTTTAATAATATATTGTTTTCCGAATGTCGGGGAATCGGAAGAGAGACTTTCGGTGCAGTGAGCTGAAATATATATGTAACTTCACTCCGGTCCTGTTACTGTTAATATACACTTCATACAATATGTAAAGAAAGTTGCAGTCTAGGTATAATTAATGTTTTGAAACTTACGCGATCTGAACACATAATGATTAGTAATTAACGGGTATTTATCGCGTTTCTTCTTCTTCCTTTCTTCTTCTTCTTCTTCCTTTCTCGACGTTTCAACAGGTTTGCACTCTGTCGTGGTCACGAGATGACTGGTCATCTCGTGACCACTACCAATACCCGTTAATTACTAATCATCAGGTACAATTAGGTATAACAGTCATCTAAACACCTAGAACACAAGCCCTCCTTAACTTGGGGCCAGATGATGCTGTGTGAATTGTCCATAATGCTGGACAATTCATGTTATTTATTTTATTTACCCAATTTTTGTTGTATGCTTATCTAAAATTATTAAAATACTAAATTAAACAAGTACGACAAGTGCGAGTGTAACTCGCGCGCCGAGGGTTTTGAACTTTTGTCGTTTAGGTAGGTACGTATATTGACGACCTGTTAGCGCGGTGGGCTTACAACGCAGGAGGTTGCGGTTTGATTCCCGCCTCGGTACTAATATTTGTAAGATCTGCAGATTATTTGTTCGAGTGTTCTAGTCCTTTTCTACGTACACAAAAATAAATCATCTAATGTGATACTTATATATACTTTATTAAGTATAACAGATATCGTAGTAGTACGAATTACACAAGCTTGCTTAGCTTGTCGCTAAATGATGTTGTGTGGATTATCCAGGATACATTACTCTTCTCATAATTTTTTGGAGCACGGTGGAATTCATGAATTCAATAATCTTATTATCTAAATATTCTTCGAGCGCAGTGGAATACATTGGGTATGGACTTTAAAATTTTGAGAACAACTGTGGAACCCTACTATTACAGTTACTACAGAGATTAGTGGGTAGGTAAGTGGGTTGGTACCTACAATTATTTTTTCGACTTTTTTCTACGTATTTCACTAAGTATGAAACTTAGACGATTTTTAAAACCTGTTTTGAATTGTCGAAATCCATACCTTTGATTTGATATTGCTCTCAATGAAATAGCCCCCATTGTATGAAAATTCGTTTTTTGACCATATTTCGAAAAGTATTGTTTTTACAGACTTCTCTATATTTTTCCTGTAAAATATAGACCTATATCTACAAACGCTTAGTACATTTTATATAGATCACTCTGCTATCTTCGGAGATAGAGGGGGGGGAACGGTCAAATTTTCGACCTTTTTCAAAATATTTCGAAAAGTATAAAACCTATCGAAATTTCAAAAACTGCATTAAAATGTACAAACTGATACCTTTCATTTGATACTTAACTCGGTGGGGTAGTCACCCCTTTAGAAATTTTTCCCGCCCTTTTTTGACCATATTTCAAAAAGTATTATTTTTACAGATTTCTCTATATTTTTCCTGTAAAATATAGATTAATACCTACAAAAACTTGGTACAAATTCAAAGTAAGAAGAGCTTGTTATGGATACTAGATTACTGATATGGTATATGTACTTATCAAATTATCATAATTTCCATATTCCCTCGATTCATCCCCGAAACTGTATTCAGCCGTCATTTATCCGCCCTTTAAACTTTTTATTTCAATCCTGTCGACCCTTCAGTCCCGTAGGGTCCGATTGTGACAAGCCAGTTATTTCGCGTCACTAAACTTATTAGAAGGGTTGTCCTGATTGGCTTCCGACCCTAGTTGACCGACGACGTGTATTTTAAATAGTTCTTTAAGAAAGGCCGAATTTTTTGGTTCGATAAATCGGTAAATTGGCGGGACCTTCGATTTGATTGAAGTTTATTAAAAGTATTAGTTTCCGGAATAAGTTTGTTAGGTTTGGTATTTGATTGAATTATTTCGTGGAATATGGCCAATTGAGATTAGTAACAGTATTTGCCTATGTAGATTTGATTGGATAGACTAGCTTTAACATCATCAGTAGGTTCCAAAGATATGTAACTTTTTACCCAATTACTCAGATATTATAAAAAGAAGACACCATAAAATAGAAAATGGTGGCAAATAAAAACATACTTACTCCTCCTTATAGTGTAATTTTTCTAGAGTTGCCTAAAGTTTCAAGTAGTGTAATATACTCAGACGAGACAAAGGAAATGTAAAAGCGATAGGAATGGAACAAAATTGACAATTCTACGCGATTTCGTCCAAACCGGCAAAAGACGTTCATATTCAGGAGATACGCAGTATGATGGTAAGCAGAAGCGAAACTGCAAGTTATTTTGTCTAAAAAACGATAATAAAATATTGGTTTACAAGATCATTTGGTTTTCTAAGTAGGTGGAGTGGAAGGTAGGTAAATTCAATAGTTTATTTATCTGGTGAAACAACCCTCACTCAGGTTCGACTTTGTTTTTCACTAAAATAATGTCACAAAGAATGATGATGTTGGTGATTGAACATAAATAACGAATAAATTAAAATGCGATGCGATATCATAATAATGGTAGGCTAAATTCGTCGTTAATATAATAATATGAGTAACCAGATTAATTTTGACTTGTTTTTTAAATATAATAAAAAATATAAATATGTATGTAATAATATTATTATGTATATCAATCATCTAGTACCTACCCATAACAGAAGCTCTGCTTAGCTTGGGGCTAGGTGATGCTGTGTGGACTGTCCAGCATTACTTATTATTATTATTTATTGTTTGAAAAATAACGCATGAGATGAGCCAAAATGTATACTGAAAGAACCTACCTTTTAATTTTAATCAATCAGTGCGTCTTTTCTGAATTTATTCCAAGTGTCTCTACCGCGGGTCCTTTGTGTTTGGTTAGGACCGAATCTTGAGGATTTGAATGTTGAATCGACTTAAAATTATCATAATCCTGCATTTGTGCCTTTAAGTTTTCTGCATTATTTGCAGCTTAGAATCCTGAGTGGATCGGGACATTGATCTGTTTACTTTGGAAGGAGGGGTTAGCCGGCGTATAACATGCATCTCTGCCAGATACTACCTAAGTAGATGGCAAGGCCACACCTTAAATGAAACTACTAATACTTATTAAAGTATTGGATAAGTATTGACGGATAAAACACGTGACCCATCCATCTGATGTGGAATACCACATCAGTTGGATGGGTCACTTAATCTACATAATAATGTAGGTACTTTGTAGTACACCGTGTGGAACACATACGTAAGGAATGCCCACTGCATTACACTGTCTCGAGCCTCGAACGTCAATCTGCTCCTATTATATTTTCCTTGATAAAATCATTGTTTAATAAATTAAATATGTTCTAAAATCTGACTGTTTTGAGTTGCAGTCTCACAATTCAGTTAAAACTTTTTTTTTATAATTGTAGTTTTGTATCTGGGTGCCTAACTAATTAGAATAATAACCCACGTCAAAGTAATCCCGACCTCATAACACGAACTACGAAAACGAGACAAATCTTACATACAGGGTGTAGGCATGTAATCACCAAGTTGTCTGACAATCGAGGCGACACAATATTTGCATATGCCCCCAGGCGCAGATGTGCACAGTGAATTCTAGACGGCTTACTTTCAATATCGTGATGGGCTACGGTTATCGTAGAGTGCTACGGTAACCGTAGGGCTACAAAATCGTAGCATTCTAAAAATTGGTATGTATAATACCGTACTAGATCTGTGGTGTCAAATAATTAACATTAATCCCGTAATAGATGCAGCACGGCATTCATTAAGCAGGTGTTTCTAAGATAACATTGAGAGAGAAAAAGAGTTACCTATGTGTTTGTCTTGTATATACGTTAATTTTTGAACAACGATACTATGGACAATGGACATTGCGGTTGACCATTTACATAATTATATTTTGTTCAAATATAAAACCAACAAACGTAGCAATAATAAGCACAGATTACGCTAAAGCCTTAAATTACACATTGAGAGTTCTATACGTTTAATATTCCCTGGCTATTTCTAATTTAGGCTGTGGCTGAAATGTAGAGGCGCGAACAACCGCCGACACTAACTTTCATTTACAAATCATTTGTTGTTGCATGTTGGGAACATCCTGTATACGGTATAGTGAATGTTTCAATTGGGATCACACATTTGCATTCATTTTGAAAATTATTTGAATACAGAGTTATTTAAATCATTTTGTCGTTGTTTATTGAGTTTTTCAGACAAATTGCTTTTTCTTTTTGAATGTTTGTATCACGTAAATTTTATACACGCGTTTATTGCATTGAAATGTTTGGTGATGTATTTTTAATATTTATTTGAAGGAGTACCAGAGGCTTCTATTAACAGACATACGAGTTGGCGTAACTATTGAAGGATTCTACGGATAAATAAAATAGTTATATATATATATAAAAGACTAGAATACGATTAGTCTACTTGCATCATCTGTTAAGTATCTATTTTATGTTACACATTTTTTACGAATATGTTTTATACAAAATCATCATAAAAAAAATCTGCTCAGCGGCACTTTTATTGAGAAAATAAATGTTAAATTTCTTTCTGAATTAGTTAAGCATTGTTGTATTTACTTTACTCAAAATAGGTATTTATTTAATAAGTAACATGGCTTTTGCTTTGTTTTTCTTGTAATTTCTAAAATATAGCTATTTGTGGAAACCTTTTAACGGTCACCTTGTGCTAAACGCTATATTTATTTACCTAAGGCGGAAATAAATAAACTCAATGAAACCTATATCTATCCAGCTGTGCGTCACTGTGCAGCCGAACACATAATAACAATGGTGTTCATATAGCACTATATCTACGAGGTACATTTATTTATTACACACTAGCTGGGTGCCCGCGGTTTCACCCGCGTTTCTCACGATAAAAAGTGGTCAACTTGTTATTCCAGGTCATAAACTATCTGTGTTAAAACGTACACAGATAGTTTATGACCGAGTTTCATCAAAATCCGTTTAAAGTTTTTGCGTGAAAGAGTAAAACACATCCATACTTAGAAACTTTCGCGTTTATGATACTAGTAGGATGGATGTCTGGTGATTGTGTTAATGAGGAAGACAGTAGGCAGGTATACACGAGCCACCCTTTACCTCTCCCCTTCACGTTGAATCGCCAAAGGCCCTAAATGAATTTTCATCTCATTTAAATATTGATTTAAAAGGTCGAAAATAAATATTGACGTTGCAATTGTCCACACTGATTGGGTGGACAGCAAAGACCACCCCGGATGGATGGATTCGGTTCGTTTGATGCCATTTGTTTGACGATCGAGGCGACCTCTGCATTACTACTATCGAATTTGTTAGCAAAGATGAAAGAACAAAAGATTTCCAAATTTTGAGCTACATATAAATTTTGAGATACTGGAGTCTACGACAAACTATCACTTATTGTATCTTCTCCCTTCTGTAGGAGATAAAAATGCTTGAAATTGTTATTGTTAAAATGTTTTGGAAGGTTGTTCCAGTTCAGCGAGTGTTTTCTTGATCCTTGTCTAGCCGCTAATTGCAACTACTTACTAGAAACTGGTAACAAAATTATCTTTTATCAAATCCATATCGAATACTCGCATCAGGCCATATCTTTTTAGACCAATTTTCTTTTGCTTGCATTCTTTTTCAACTTTCAAATCTATTAGGTTTAGAATTTGCCCCTCAACATAAAGCCGCGGGCTACACCACGGGTGACTTATCACAAAACCCTGTCAAAACACGTCACTATCATGATTAGCCGAACCATGGCCGAACCTCACAAAAGGGTGTCGCGCAAAAAGTTTGACAGCTCGTTACGCGGGGAGCGGGGGCTAATTGGGACACTACCTGGCTAGGGGAGACGGGGAAAAGCGAACTACTCGTATTGTGTGGATTTGTGTTTGAGATGACGCAGATCTTGTGTTTGACATCTGTGTGGGAAGACCCTATGCTACCAATATAAACACACATATGGATTCGAAACTAGAAGAGTATTTTCCTTGAAGTATTAACAGTTTTTTATTTTGTGTTTTTCTTTGGAAATAAGGAAGCATTTACTAACAACAATATAAAACTTTCAAAACATTTACACGAGAAATCTATTTTTGTAAGAAATATACATTTATTTTAAATTTTCCCTTGGGCTTATTTTCTTACAGACAGAAGTGGGACTGACTTATTTGTACGAGAACAACTAAAATATTATACTTAAACAACTTAAAATGTCTTGGCTTGACCACCCTTGGGGCGATATCTCCTTTCCATAGTGTACGGTGAAACCGCACTATTCTCTTACGTCAGCATTTTTACCTTATCAACATCGTATAATTTCTAAAGGCGCACACTAGCACCATGTCCACAGCTGAACCGCTAAAGATGAGGTTTGGCCAAAATTTGCACAGAAGTCCTATCTTCTTCTGGTAGAATTCCTTAGTTGACTCCTACGACAAACAAGGGCTGACAAGAACCGACTACCTAGATTGTAACAAAAATAACGCCGGGACCACCATGCTTAACTAAGTAGAGTATCTTTTCGTTTTTAGTGGACCAGTTGCACTTTGACTCGATATTAGTATTTTAGATCGGTTCTTATTGTCTCGCTTTTTTCGGTAGTGTATTCGAATTTTAATATCTCAGCAACAACTGCACCTATCTATTGACTTGAAATAATCATACATATCGTGCGCTTGTTTTAAGATATCAAGAAAAAAAAATTAAAAATCGAGTATGGAGATGTCTTATTAGGTAAGTACCTACTTTTTTTGAGATATCAAATAAAGGCATGGATAGTGACAATAAGTGGTACAAAGATGAAAACCTATTACAGATTTCAAAAGGGACGCAAAATACTTTTGCTCGAAATTTCTTAAAGCACTTTTCCAGACGCTATGTAGAATAAAATAATAAAGTTTATTAACAGATGTAAAAACCTACGTCGAATTAACCCTCAAATGCGCACGCATTAAGAAGCCCCAAGCCCGGCTGCATTTAATCTCTGTAATTGGTCGAAAGCTTATGAAACTTGTTATGAGTATTACGAATGCGGCTCGCCAGCCTCGGAATTAAATAACATTGGATAGCCTAACTTTGCCGCGGTTCTAACTACAGATGGACCATTTTGAAGCCTTTATGTGCTTCAGTGAGGCATCATTTTACTCAGAGTTAGTGGAAACTTTTGCAGTGGGAAATTCGATGCAATATCAAAATTAAACTAGAAAATCGATGAAAAACAACCTTCTTGATAGATACTACTAAAATTATCATGACACATTGAGACATTGTAAATTAATAAGGCAGGTAGATATTAATTCATATTATTGAAATCTATGTAGTTTTTAAAATTGTGAACACTCTGATGATTAGTAATTAACGGGTATTTATCGCGTTTCTTCTTGCTCCTTTCTTCTTCTTCTTCTTTTCTCGACGTTTCAACAGGTTTGCACTCTGTCGTGGTCACGAGATGACTGGAATCGCGTAAGTTTCAAAAACATGTGAACACTCTGTTTTTGTAAAATCTTTGCCTCGCAGGTAATACATGTTCCGATATTGCAGAAGAAGGCAAAGTTTTCCATTTTGCGTGAGGAGCGGTGTGTAGTTCTACCTTATTTTTTCGAGAAACCTGTATTTTACTTACGGGACGTTAGAATTTAATATTTTAAAATCAAGAAAACATGCCTGCACAGGCGAATTTAGACACACAATGTTTTGCGCAGAGTTTCGTACTGGAAAAAGTTGCATCAACCATTTCTGATTGGTAGAATGCATTCGTTTCCAGTCGAATGGACGCGCGCGTTCAATAACAGTCGCCAATCATGCGGCGTTCGAAATTTAAAAAAGCAAAATGGACGAATGCGACCGTTACTAATTTGACACGTGACGTCACATTTTCTCAGTTGCTGTCATTGGGCCATCGGGCACTGTTAATATTGCAAAATTAATTGAGTTTTTCGCACTAACTGGCAATTATTTCAAAAAATCGGGATCAAAAACCTTTGTCGCCGAATAGTGGCTATTGTCTCCGCTTGATTCGCGCGGTGGTTCTATTATAACGGCAGCCAATAGAGTTGACACCAATTATCAAGTGGGTTCGCTCAAAGTGCTTAATGGAAATTTAAACACTCGTTTCCGCGTTCACAATGCAGCGGCGACACCCCTAATTGTCACTTTTTTACACTTTATTCCTCACTTAAAGTGTCGAATTGGCTATTGTCGAGGTGCAATCGTGCGGGAGGACGGTCCTCTCGACGGCTTTTTAGTTTTTGTCACTGGCAATAGATAGAAAAGTGGAATTTTTGTTCGGCGATGCGTTGCGCAAGGAATGCTGGCTTTTGTGCCCTCGTGTAGTTTTGATTAACTTTTAAAAGACAATCAATGCCTGAAAATTGCCTGAATTCCAATTCAAAATTTTATTTAGGTTTCAGTAAAAATGTAGTTTTTCACAGTTTGACTTGTTTACCGTTAACTCACATGTAGTCTGTGACAACTGGTTGAGTGTTAAATAGATAGATTGAACGTTATCAATTAAAATACATACAGGTTCTTGTGATCATGATGCTTAGTGTAAAATCTCAGGTATTTTTTCTTTTTGTTAAAAATCTAAATTAACGATTATGAAAGAAGCACTACCTATTTTAAAAGTAAACATGAAAAATTTAATAGTAGGTCTAGTATGTACTATTAATCAGAATGCATTAATTTTCTTAACAGATTTTAAAAGTACTTATTATGGAGGTTTGAATGCGTCGCTGGTTTACAAGTCTTCGTTTACAAGTCTACCTAGCCTGCGCGTTGCAGAAGAATCGTCGGTGGCATTTTCTGTATTAATATAATTCGCTGCAATATAAATGCCATGCTCAAGTTTGTTAATCAAGAACCTATGATAAAACATTATAAACAACTGGAAATCCAAAACATTTGATTCACATTCATGATCTAAAGGCCGATGAATAGAAATCAATTCAGGGTGATTGGCATATTCGTTACTGTAATCCGCGATAATCCAGATATCTCTAATGAAATCGAAACATAGGGGCACCGGGCTTGTGACATCAACAGTTCGGATAGATTCCAGCAGTTAGGGGAGGGCTTATCGATATCTATTAGTAAACCGTTAATATGCTTCTTTAGGAGTTCTATCAAAAGTATAAACTTGGTATAAACTCACCTGTTTCTGCCCTCATCCATACGACCGGACTGGAGCCGACTTACCATTTCTGAAGGAAAGCAATTATAAATACATATGTATAAGTACAAAGTTAGGCTCTCGTAACATTTCAATATTTTAACTCCTAAACAGGCGCGGAGCCGTAATATAATATTTTTTTAATATTAATAATGCTGGACAGATGTGTTACAACTTCGGTTGTAATGTTACTTTCGAAGGTTTTCCTGATCCATGTAATGGAAAATGATCTATGCCTCCCTCCTCTTCGAATACGTAGAAAATTTCTTGCTGGTAAATTTTGGTTGCGATCTAGATCAGTTTCTAATAACACCACGATTAGTATAGTACAAGAACTGGAGTCCGTTAGTAAATCTCCTTATTGGACAAATAAAAAGCTACCGTTACTGATTTCTACCTTTACCGAACTCAAGTCATTAACAATACACAGCAGTTCTTATCTTGAAATGTTTACCTTAGATACTTGGGTAAGTAACATTGAATTACGCGATGTTATCTTCGATTCAATCCCGTTAATAGATCGCGCTAAAAGAACGTATAATAATCATGTTTTAAAACTTATAACTACTGATCATATAAATCAAACATATAACAACTTTTACAAAATGTTCACTGATGGATCAAAAGACGGTGAAAAAGGCGGGGCTGCCTTCCTAGACCCTTATCTTGACTGGAGTGGTAAGTTTAGAATTGATTCCAACACATCCATAATGCATATTGAGTTAATTGCCATAGCGGAAGCTTTGTCGTATACTGTCTCAATTAATTTCGATAAATTTGTCATACTGACTGATTCAAAAAGCGCTTTGCAACATTTGGCTCGTTGTACCTCTCAAGTGAGAGGAATACCGATTGCCTATAAGATATTGGAATTAATTCTAAAGCTGAAATCGCACAATAAAAAGGTGTGTCTCCAGTGGATCCCTTCTCACATACAGCTGAAAGAAAATGATGATGTGGATCTACTAGCAAAACAGGCGATCGGGGATGGCATCCCAATAAACCAGTCTCCTATATTTTCAGACTTTATAAACGTAGTGAAAAATCAGTGTATAGATTTGTGGCAAGAATACTTTGACGAGAGATCTAGGGAGAAGGGAATATGGTACAGAACTATCCAACCTTTGATATCTCGTTATCCATGGATTGATACCACCTTGTTTACAAGAAATGATTTAAAATCTTTACTTAGATTGCGCTCCGGACATATTCCTTCGAATAAATTCGCTTTTCTCATGAAAAAAGTAAATTCGCCAAATTGTGAGGAGTGTGGTGTTATTGAGGATATTCAGCATATAATAGTGGAATGTGTTCGGAATGCGACTTACAGATCCACCCTCTTTAATCAAAATAGCACGATGGATATCGGTTATGTAAATAGCCTTTTATCCGACCCATCTCGTGATAAGATTGTAGATCTGATAAGGTTATTAGAATTAGGTTTAGTTAAACAATAAGTTTTGTTTTGTATTTTTTTTCTTTCCATATTTGTGTTAAAATCTTACGGGCGATGTTATCGCTAAGCGATAAAGCCCTCAAATAAAAAAAAAAAAAAAAAAAAAAAAAAAAAGGTTTTCCTGTGGATATTTCGTTACAACACCACCCTGTATGTCAAATTTCTCTCTCTAATGGTCGAATCTGTATGTTACAGTACCTACTGGTGAATGCTACCGACGGCGGTGAGAGGCCATTTTGAGTTCAAAATTCAAATTCATAAGATACTGTAGCAGATAAAACATGCATAAGTTATACGTTAGTACGTAATCTAAAAAATCCACTTCTGTGCAAAGAATATTTGGATATTTTTAATTTGTATATGCATTATTTTACTATTCTGTTGACCAATTTGCTAAAGAAAAACTAAAATGATCTATTTCTGCCTTATAAATTGTATTTAATAATAATTTTCTATGCTGTAAACTTATCTAATTTCAAGAAATTTATTGAACTGTTTAAATTATGAGAGTGTTTTTAAGTCTATTTGACGTTTTGTAACTGCAAAGGCACTGTGCAAAACTGACCAAAACTTATTACTTACATATATAAATATTAAATATATTTTTGCTTACAAGTACATTCATTCTTAGGCCAATTGATTGGTTAGCTAAGTTGGCACTTACTACTATCGGCCACACTGCAAGGGCAATACAAAACTGACTTCGACGTTAGTAAATAATAAAGCTTCAAGTTTCTTAATTCCCAATCAATAGCCAAATTCTAATCTGCAAAGCTTTAATTACATTAATCAGTGCATAATCGTACACCCGTGCACACAAGTGCTGATCAAATGAAACACCGAGACAAGCAAACACAGACGCGTCTGTGCTTTGAGGTGTACTAACACAATTTACGCCCGGCAAGCGCAAACTCATTTATTGACATGGAAATTTAAGGTTTTAATACAATTTGTATTTAGATACGACCGTGTGTGATTCCGTTTGAACCTGACTTGGGTCGTGGATCGCTGCGGGTGTTGAACTTTCAACATACGCAATGAACAAATCTCAAAAAGATATTGTAAAAAAAGTTTCAAATTAATAAAGCAAGCGTCGCGTCGGTCCGCAAGAAGATATTTTTTCTCAACCTTTTAGAATTAACGTATTACGTTAGGTTGGTACCTACTTTTGACATGCACCATACTTTAAACAGAGCCTACGCATTTGCTCCCCTTGGAGTCGAGACCCTGGTTCTTAGGGTAGGTACTGAGGATCTCAGGGCTTTAAAAGTTCCTGAGCGTCTGGTCGAAGCGTGTGACCCGAAAGCCAGTATCTGGCCCAGTGCAAAAGCATTTTCATATCGGCGAGACAATGCTGCCAGCACCTTGAAGATACTTCCAACTGGTATTGATATGGATCAGTTCAGCTATCTGTAGTTTGTTTGCAACATTGTGCAGTTGTTTAAATTAACTCAATTATTCAAATTGTAAATACGAGTTATAATTTGTATTTTGATTGTTATTTTCTTTATTAATATAGGTTTTAATAATTACATTAAACTATTTACATTGTTGACGCCATGTACGACCTCAGCGGTGCAATGGGTGAAGATCCGCGGCAAGAGGTTGCGGGTTCGATTGCAGCCTCGGTACAATTTTGCCATGATACAATTTAATATAATATTAACTTAGATAGCACAAAGATCTCTAGCGACGAAAATAACAATCCTTACTATAATATAATATCTTTGTTTTGTAATTGACTAGCTGTAAGTTTTCCTAAAATTCGAAAATAAATAAATAAATATAAAAAATGCGAAAGTAACTCTGTCTGTTTGTCTGTCCGTTTTTCACGCCTAAACTACAGAACCATTTTGATGAAATTTGGCTCGTTGTTGTCCAGACCGGGAGAAAGGACTGAGTTTTTATCCCGGCTTCATGTTCCCGTGGGACTGTAACAGGGATACGCTATATAATCGAAACCGAATTTAATAAACATAGTTTTTACTAATTGATAGAATGATTCAAGAGGAAGATGTATAACATGCATCAGGACTGAACCCGTGCGAAACCGGGATGGGTCGCTAGTATTCTTATATTTCATACAACTTTATCAACAAAAAATTCCTCGTTTATTGTACTGAATTTAGTTGAAATCAGATTGAAAATAAATAACTAAATCTAGTAACTTCATTGCCATACAGCGTGGCAAGGTACACTTCCAACTGATGGATCAGTTGAGCTACCTGTAGTTTGTTTGCAACAGTCTGCAGTTAGCTCAATTGTTTCAATTGTAAATACTAGTTTTTATTTAGTTAGATAATTGTAATTTTCTTTTTTAATAAAGGCTTTTTACCCTGTTAGTCTAGTAACCTTATTAAATTTCTGAAATAGAGAGGCACAATGTTTGTTAATATCAGTAAACCTTTATATTCCCTGGCCCAATTTTTCCTGCGTCCTTTGCAAAAATCACGGAAGAAGGCAGTTCCTGATTTCAAAATCCCATGTCCAGCGCACATAGGTTTACAGAGATGGGCTTCTGATACGGGAAATCAAAGCAGGAAGGGTTTACGTCAATAAGCCCCGTCCGAGGGTCAACTTATTTAGGAATTGATAAACCCTTGCCTTCGCTGACAATAGTGAGGAATGTCTGATTATTCTGACAGGCCAGTGGAACTTGAACTCTTTGGATAGACTGTGAATTAAGTCTTCTTGAGTGATCACTTCATCTTAGCCCGTAAATGCAGGTGAATATGGCAGAAACCTTCTAGCTCGGGGGAGAGATCAAAAAACTGCATGCTTTTAAAACCTTATTGCACCAAAACGATTATTTTGTCCGCATACAAAGTTTCCATTTGTCTTTTCCATTTCAGTTCAATCGACGCCACGCAGTATCCACCTCTTTCTCAAACAAACTCTTTACCAAAACAATAGTTCTTCCTACGCTGGTTCACCTACTGCCCAACCCCAAGAGAGAGCCCTTTTGAAACTGCTAATAAAATTCGTGACCTCCAGATAAGTAGGTCCTGCTTAATACATCTTTATCAACAAAACTCGTAAAACCGTTTTATAGAGTTTCTAGATAGTCTTCGGTTTTGGTAAGCGATTACAGCGGTGATAGGCTCGCAACCTGTCACTCCAAATGATAACTTAAATAAAGGAACATAAAGATGAAAGTTGTATATGCCTTTGGCTGCCTAGCTACAAAATATTTGCAGTAGAAGGAATAACATTATAATAAATAAATTCTCATTTATCATACATCAAAATTTGATGTATGAAATCGTATGAAACCCCAGACATTTGTCTGCATCGTGTCGGGCCTTAAAGATCTGAAGCAATTTGAATTAGTATTTAATACTAATTCAAATTCCTTCAGATCCATTTTGACGCGTTCCCAGAAAGGTTCGTCCAGCAGTATCAGAGCATCAGAGCAAATATAACTATTGTTGTTCTCTGCAAGCACATAGAAGATAGAACACAAGCACAACAGGCTTGAGTTTTGGTTGACAGTTTATTTACCAAGTGAGCGAACTAATAAAAATCTTTTGAAATATACCTACCTACATAAGTAATTGACAATAGTAAAAAAGTGAGCGTGGGAATCAAAATCTGTGAAAGACTTGAAGTATGAAGTACCCGCCTGTACCGGACAAACTAGCAGAAGAAATATTTACGTCAAAAAATTATTAGTATTTTAGAACAGTAGGTACCAAAGTTCAGTGCGTCAAATCAGCTTACTCGCTTATTACATCGCATTGCACCCCGCCATGTGACCAATCAGGGGCCGTGACACGTGTCATTTCGCACCCCTTTGATGCGCATTCCTCTGTGGGGTGCGTGCGGACGGGCGAGAGTAACGCGGCGTTTTGCTGATGTCTGTATTGATCAATTGAACGTAATATATGCCTGAAGTAATACCCGATCGAAACCTACTTTACTAATCCAGCACATTAAATATCAGCAGAAATATGTGTATTTATTTTTCTGCAGCATGCTTGCGGTGCTTACACAGATGTTAGCTAGTTTGCTTGTGTTGACAGAGAAAGTACTTTCTCTCTTTTTAGGACTTGTTAAGATCCATACCTACTTCTAGGATACGTAAGGACCAAAGTACTTCTACGCTCGGTCAGCACAATTATTACTTTAATCTGAGTTCTCAAATTTATAGACTTCTAAAAAGTACACCACTTCCTGTGTAACATAGGTAGGTAAGGTAACCTTTTGTTGGTGACGCGAGCATGCCCAATAAAGCACAAAATATGCAAATTAATATAACCTGACAAAACAATCGTCAATGTAATGTTAGATAAATAACAAGCACTGAAGGAATAAAATTAGGTACAGGATTGCAATATCAATTGTTTTCAAGATGAACACATCAAAACTAGGAAAGACTAAGGACCCAGTTTAAAGAACTGGAAACATTTAACAAATACGAGTATGTGATCGCCCCTAGCGTGTTTTTCCCTCTGGTCTGCCACAGCGCAATAAACCCCGTGGGACGCGCGCAGAGCACATTGCCTGTGACGGATCAGCATTATCGTTTGACACTGCATTTATTTAACTGGACCTTTGTTCATTATTTTATACTGTGTTGGTCCACCAGTCTGAGTGATTTATGTTGGGTAAAAACATCTATTTTTTTATGAACGTTTTCGAGCGAGATTGACCAGCAGGTTTTTGTATAGGCATTAAAAATTAAATCGAGGACTACGTACCTAATTTATTCCAATAACATTTGATTATGTAATATTTTAATTAAAAAAAAACCCTACTTAGTACATAGGTTCTGATTAAGACAGATTTTAAGGTTCTGTAAATTGAAATTTACCAATAGCTAAAAAGTGGTTTATATAGGTACCAAGAAATAAGAACATAAAGGTACAAAGCACGATGAAACACTCGATTGTTATCAATAAGATAGTTTTTAATACGACGTTTACCTAAAGTCATAGACGTAGATATATTTGGATCGCAAGTCTGAACTAGATAGGGGCATGACACTTGACTAGATGGAAATACGTAAGATGGACCACAGCCGTTACAGAATGGTGGCGCAGCGATGCTCGAAGACTGAGACAACCAGCAACCCGATGGTGAGACGATATTGTTAGGACTGGACTGGAGTGGATTAGGTAGCAAAAAACTACATCCTAACTACTATTATAAATGCGAAAGTAGCGCTCCTAGTCTGTCTGACCGTCTTTTACGCCTAAAATACTTAACTGATTTGATGGAATTTGACACATGCATTGTCTAAACCACCCCGGGAGAAAGAACATGTTCCCGCGGGATAGTACAGGGGACACGCAGTATAACGCGGTTGATTTTTTTTATTTTCTACACGGACGAAGTCCCGGGCAAAAGCTAGTGTACATATCCTGTATACCCACTACCCCACTACCCAGCAATGGGTGCTCACAGGCTGAGAAGATAGATAGAAATAAAGAATTAGATATTTTCAAAGCTTAATCGAAAAAAAAATAATCGTTTAACCTTATAAAGATTGAAAATCAAAGAGATCACGACTTTACTTTATTATTTATTTATATCGTGTTGTGTGACTTGTAAAGTCTAAAGGAAATAAAGCTCTTTGATTTTGGTTCTTGCGTAACCATTCATGTCACAGGGTATAATTTTACAGGGCCCTGTCCATCTTCATTCAAATAACATTTATAAACATAAGGACAGTCAGAGAACAACACAATAAATATGAACTCAAGCGCATCAGCGTATGAAATCTAAACATGGCTCCGCTGATTTACGATATTGGACGCGAGAGGGCGCGACCACCGGAACCGAACGTTTTCTGCTCTCCACTGAACTCTATTTATTTGTAGTACCTAGTATTATACTCGTTTTTACTATAATAGTAGTTTTTTTATAGAATTTAAGATTTTGAATATTGCTTTATATTAAATTTAGCTTTTCGTATGTGGAGGAACCAAGCAAACACTAAAATTATAACGGAATCTTTGATAAATGAATTTTATTGCTATATACTAGGTGGTAATATGTACATTGGTCTTAAATTAATCTATTTTATTTCTAGTCTGCAATGGTCTGGCTTACAGCCTTACACTTTTAAGATGCAATTCCACAAAAAGTTAGCAAATACTAACTAGAGTCGTAGTACTTATATGATTATAGATATAGATTCGTACATACACAGAGGCAAGCCACTGCTTTCTTTAGGTAGGATCAACATACATCGGTGGTCCCAGAGCAAGAATCGACGCCTCTACATCAATCTGTGGATGTCGTAAGAGACGACTAATTCCTCAGTTATTGATGTAGACGCGTCGATTCTTTCTCTGGGACCACCGATGTACGTTGATTGATAAGCACCAGCTACCTGTTACCAGGTGCTTATCTTTGTAGGTATGCCTTCATTAATAAGTATTCTTATGCTCAGCTTTCTCCATGAGCAAAAAATACATAAACTGAGTAAAATTCAATGCTTTTCCCATTTTCGTTATTCGTTTTATGTTGAAAACGATATGGTTTATCAATGTACCTAACTAGGATCGATACAATGCTATTTTACAGACATGTATTTTATTCAATTGAAAACTGTGATATTATGATCTGGTTGGAAACGTAATCCTCTTTACAAATGACAAAGGCCCAGTTCCTGGAGCCGTACAATGGCCGAGTTGGGCAAATCCTACATTTTGCGAAATATCCAAAGTTGTTTCAGCATTGCATGACTTCACACTTTATTGTTTCTGAGCTCTGTCGCTTCGCTAAGTAGCAGAGAAGTAAGTAGATCGACGTAATAATAGTTGATTTTGTCAAATGGTAGAATATGGTTTTTATTATTGCTTGTTCTTCTAATTATTCAAGTACAGTAGTAAGTAGTAAGTAGATTCTTAGAGGCTTTGCCAACATTTTGTGGAAGCGAACTCATGGTATGGACTGTCTGATAGGCTCAATAGTCGATATCTCGAGGGATGTTTTCAAACCAATCCATATACTGCCACCAAATTAAGAAAAATCTGCCGGAACTTCGTACTGTGACGTTCGATTCGATACGTCGTCATCGAATCGACTATCAAATTGAGACAGTTAAATATAGCCTAGTTGGAGGCCTAGAGAAACTTCGGGTTGTTGTGGCATGTTAGTAAATAAATAATTGTATAAATAAATGCTAGAAAATTTGCACGGCATCATCTAGCGTCAAGCAAAAGCGAAGCTTATATAAATGTAACTATAACTTCTAGAAATTAATTTATAATTTCTGACATACATTTATTTATGCTATGGTTTACTTTCAAACCCTATGCTGAAAAACCTATGAAAATCTATAGGTGTATCTTTATACATGGAAAAGTAATAATGTTTTAATCAGAGCGAAAAGCAATGCAATGAATTTTCATACAACCAGATAGGGGAGGTGGGGGAAACAGCCAGCGTTATGGAAATTTAATTATTTTATAGTGCGCACAATATAACGGGTTTTAGGGGTTCTGGCGGGATGTAATGTATTGTAACTGTTCACAGGCAAGTTTCTAGGAATTATTCAGATGATGGGCAATGTGAACATGGAAGGAACAGCTTTTAGTGACAAGTATGTAGTGTGTGATAATAAAGGCGTAATTGGCAGATTCTGAGAATTCAAAATATAAAGCTTGCTTTATAAGCTTCTTTAACATTTTTTTTTAACAAAATATGTACCTATAAGTGTTTTTGTGTTTGAAAATAATACCTCTGTTATTTTGTAATAACGAATCATAATATTAAGAACCCGTCATTATTTCATCCTTGGTATTGTTCATTTATTCTGGTGTATCATTTCGAATCCGGAGTCTGCGTAGCTCAATGTATACTATATGTATACTATTGTTACTTACTTTGCTCTGCTTTCATTTGCTTAGTATCAATAAAAAATATAAGAATTGAGGTAAGTACTATAATTCGGAGGTTCAAAACATCTTCAGTATAAACGAATTAAAACTCTTTCAAATTCCAAATTCAATTCGCCTATTTACAAACAATTAAGAGCCAAGAAATTAATTGTGAATTTCACGTAAAGCCTAAATTATAAACACAATCGACAATTAAACAAATCCGGGATCCGGATGAGCGCAGTCGGGCGGGGAACGAAGACTGCCGGTGTTGTTTCCCAGCGCCTTCGCCCGGCCGGACCTAGGGCGGGGGCACTGGGGCACAGAACTGGCCCGGAATTCCGACAAAAGTATTGTATTAGACATATTTCTGGCATTTTGCCTTTGATTAAAGAAACTACAGATTCAGGGACGTGTCATTGATATTCTTGATATTGTTATTTTTAAGACATAAGTGCATTGTATGTAATGTGCCTATAAGAAATAAATGTATGAAAGTGAAAAAAAAACTGTCGCAAGTGTCTAGGTTAAAATCAATCTATCAATATCCCCGTTCAAAAAGCACCGTACACACTAGCTAGAGTTTCTTTTATCTATGGACGATTCTGCGTGACTGCTGTGACTTCAGACCTAATGATTATTATTAATGCTAAAGTTTGGATGCATCAAAACGCACAGCAGATGGGAGTAAAATGTTCCATAAATGTTTTTCTAGATATAGAATATTAAAAAGGCTAGGTATTCTCAATATTTTTATTATATCATGTTTGTTGTAGGAATTCCAACTTTGATTCAACTGAAAAAAATTTGTTTATATTATTATCATGTTAACATGATACCACGAGTGGTGTAAAAAAAACACAAAGAGAAAGAAAATATACATATAATTTTTTCAAAACATTAAAAAATATTAAAAGTTTCAAAAAATCCTTTACACTCACTTTCGGTTTAGTACACTTGAAACATGGCACCCTTTATAGTTATTCTATAGGATACTTTACGGTCCTTAGTACGTCCCTTAGTGCCACCCATGCAAGTAATCAGATGAAATCCGTCAACCGGACAAAAATTAACCGGCATTTTCATATTCAAACTTAGAAACTGGCTAATTTAAGGAAATTATTAATTCGAGAGCTTGCCCAAAGTTGAATTATTTTAGGAAGGACCTTCTTTAGTATGAAGTAATTAACAAGTCCGTTGATTAGCCTTTTCTTTATTTTAAGTTCAAGATCTATGATCAAGAAAACCTAATACAAAATTTACTTTCTTATGCAATTACTTTTTTACTTTTTATTTTTAAATTACAATTTCCTAGGCAAACTTCTAAGGCGTCAGATTTGTGTTCGTTATGCAGCAGAGACTTTGTTGGTAGTGTGGTTTTTATTTTAAAAGTTCAGACAATTTATATTTGTCATTGGAGTTCACGACCAGAAACTACAATACAAAAAATGAATCCAGACTCCCAGATTCAGCAACTCCGAAAGCACCACAAAATGCTTGAATGCTTCAATCAGTGCACAACACATCAATCGCGGCTAATAACCGACAGGAATAATTACGTCGTTGTAAAAGCGCATGCGGGGCGGGGCGGGGCGAGGCGGGCGGCGGGGCGGCGGGGCGGTCGGCTGCGTGAGCGCTGACGCGGCAAATTTGATCGCGCGGTTTTGGCTTACCGGGTACGTTTAGTTGTTCTCATACAGGCTGCTGCGCTTGAAACTCGATTGTTACCTTTCCTCCAGTGTTTCAGGTGGACTTTAGTGACTTTTTCTTGAAAATAATAGTCAGCTTTGAAAAAATACATACCAAACGCTTTACTAAACCAGCTATAGCATTTGTCAGAACCAATCGTTACAAATCAGAACAAATAATAATAACAAAAACCGGTTTTTTGTTCCTTCAATTTTTTTTGCAATACCTAGTCTCTACAACTGACGGATATCATCTCCAAGTGTACCATGTGTATGTATGTGTACTGTATGTGAACTGTATGTGTACTATAATGTGTACTGTATGTGTACTGTATGTGTACTGTATGTGTACTGTATGTGTACTGTATGTGTACTGTATGTGTACTGTATGTGTACTGTATGTGTACTGTATGTGTACTGTATGTGTACTGTATGTGTACTGTATGTGTACTGTATGTGTACTGTATGTGTAGTGTATTATGCAACCTAAGGTGATCCATCTATGAGGAGCCCTCACTTTTAGATTAACACTCGTATATTATAGCCTATGTACTGATGGCTGCGCCGCCACGCATCCTCCCGAAAGGACTGGGTCACTTTATGGCCCGAGGACCTATGATCTCTATAACTCGTTTCCATAAACCATTTATAATAATAATAATCCTGGGAATTCATGCATTCAGACAGCATAGCTCTTAAGAAAAATTGCAAATAAAATCATCATTTAGATATTTTACCATAATTACTATATCGCGCATTCAAAATTAAAATATTAAACGACATGTGAAAGATGGACGAGCAAATTTCCCTAAGACAGCGAGCTTCATCCCAAGCCCTCCGCGGCCGCCCCCTGTATAAGTGCAGCGGCTGAGCGCTTCGCGCGCAAAGAACCGTGAAATTGGTATATTCGACGATCCAATGAATAATTAATATTGTTACGTGCTGCCATATCTAGATTAAAGCAGATCGCATCTGCATGCATCAAATATGTGGGAAACTCAACCTGCTAGCTAGGCTTAAAGGAGTAATGGATTGCTCTCGGCGATATCAAAATGTTCTTTAAAACTTTTAAAATTATCATATATCGGATTTCAGAGGGAAGCTGCATCTACATAATCCATTTAGGTGCTTTCAAAAGTTTTGTTGTACAAAATGCTATCTTTCGTTGTCAATTTAAAATTGCCACCGTGCATAATCAACGTAGTTTTTGTCCTGCGTTGTTCTATAACGTTTACCATATTTTTAAATACAATGTAAAATACAATTTGAAATGCAACAATTCTGATTTTGAAAAGGAAAATATCACATTACTTTTTTACTTAATTCTCCATCTTCAGAAAACCATTTACCTGATTTTACTTTCCGGATCTTTAAAATTAACCTTTTGTGTGTCCTTGTGTCTTAAAGGCAAGTTACCTGTAGTCACCATTCATGATCACTATTTTCATCAAATACAGAGAACTGAGGTAAATAAAACCCTTCGTGAAACAATTGATAGATAACGTCCCTTCAGGCAGGGGACGAATGGGGCCATGAATCACGCGCGCGGGTAATCTGCCATCGATTGCGATTAATTCCGCGCTTACCTTCGATTTTTACAACGCACTAATTAGTCAACCTTTTTGGGATTTGAATAAAAATGTGCCTTATTTAAAAATTCCTTTAAAACGTGAATAAAGTTAAATAGGAAACGATTGGTTTCTTGTTTCTGTTTTGCTTAGAATAGATTTATTGTAAGTAGTTGTGTAGGTATAATTTTAAAATAAGTAGAGTTCAGATTTTCATAACTGTATTTCTTGAGGCTTGCAAAAAAGACCAAAACATGTCAAAATTAGTTTGATCCTTGGTTTTTTATTTACCCTAGTTATATTGATACCACAAAATGTTTTTTTTTTGTTTGTATTTTTTCCATTCGAATCTATAAACAATTATTTGGAAGCGTAAACTAGATCTGTATCATCGTTTTTAATCTGCCGCCAAGGGCATTCTCTCCCATATTCCTCTTATCAAAAATATAGCATATGTATTATCATTATCAATTATTATATAAAAATTTAAAAGACAAAAATCTCATATAAAGGTACATAACGAGTATAACGTCTAAATTACGTATTATTTAGGTAAACCAAATAACGCAATAGAAGGTTAACCTAAACTTAATAAACCCGTGGCACGATGAAAACATGTAATTATTAAGACAATATTCTGGTCGGTCCGACGTTAAGGTCCCGCTGATTGGGCCTGCGGATTTCATTAACTTAAGAATTGGCCAAGTTGAATGTTGGCTTGAAGTTTCAATTGAATATCGAGAAATAACTGCCAGATACTGCTTTAACTTTTAACTACTTGTATCGGGTTTATGGGAATTGGACGATTGTATTTAATTGAGTTTATTTCATTTTCGTTTTAGTGAGATATTTTTTCTGAAGATTTTTGGATAATAATGATGATAATAATAATGCAAGGATTTTAAGCATGCAAGGACTTTAAGTAATAACACAAAATAACTATATACTACTAACGTAATATGTAGGTTTTAAGTAGTATTGACGACCTCTATGGCGCGCTGAGCGAAGGTCCGCCGGCGATGCAAGAGGTTGTGGGTTCGACTCCCGCTTCGGAACAAATATTTGGACAATCTGCCGATATTTATTCAGGGTGTATAAAATTGTATTATGTATATCAGTCATCTACAACCCATACATATATAACACAAGCTCTTCTTAGTTTGGGCTAGATGATGCTGTGTGAATTGTCCAGCATTATTTATTAATTATTTATTTAGGAAGAAAATCTTTTCAGCCGCTTTGAATTTCACCATTTTCAAACGTTCCTTTTATAATGCCTATCTTATTCTTTATACTTACATCTAAAAGGTTGGTATTAAAAAGGTAAAAGTGTTCACTGGCGCAATTTCAATTCATGTCTAAAAACTTATTTAAAGAGTCTTCAATGAAAGTCAACTAGCGAGCGCGGAGGCGGCGCGAGGTGACAATATTATTGGAGCCAGAATTGGGGATCCCCCGCATTTATTAAAGAGAAAACCACCAACAAAGGGATGATATTGAATTGTAGGAAAGGGACGTGGATGGCTGAAAGCTAGATATGGTATTCTTAAGCCCGCTTGTAGGTACCTACATGACTAGTTTTATTGGTAATTTTAATTTAACTAGGATTTGTAGCTGACCAAAAGTTTCAGAAACAAAACAAAAATTTCGAAAAAATATGAAATTTTATTTTTTAGATCTGTATGTACCCTTTACACACGAAAGTGATAATGGTGCCTTTAATAACACTAGTGACTAATATACTATACGTGACATATTCGTGAAAAGTGCGCAGAAGACTTTACGAAATCCGTCCACTCGAAGATACTGTATGACACCTCACACCATCATCAGCCTATAATAGTCCACTGCTGGACATAGGCTTCCCCTAATGAGCCCATAGATGGCGTTATTTATCATTTGGGGGTCAATGCCCATAACGGGTTAGGGATCTCAGTTCGATGGAGTTGTTCTGCAGAGGGCGCTGCTGCCCAACCCTCCGGTGTGTCTCCCTTAGTCGCCTTTTACGACACCCACGGGAAGAGTGGGGGTGGTGAAATTCTATGCCGGCACCACACGGCGGACACCTCAGCTACCTTTAAAAATCCCTTTCTTCGTAGCTCCCTGTGCACGGCAGTAGGTTCCGAGGGTCGGCGGGCGGTGACACGCACAAAGAAGCGCCAACTTTCTTTCATTGTAGATTAAATTCTTTACTTCCCGCACACCTTGATGTGTGATTGATGTCCAGCGAAAGCGACTCGCAACTGCTCACTCAATTTTATTTAGTGATTCTTTAGTACTTATTGAGGTGAGGCTAGTTCACATCGAATGTTCATAAATAAAAAGAATTTCGGTTTGTATTATTGTGAGGCTCCTGAATACACTAAACGTCTTACTTCAATATAACGATCCCTTGAACCAGCCTACTTTTTTACTCTTCTCAACATCCGTCATGTACCCATTCTTAGTAGTATTCTGTACCCATAGTAAGGTACCTACAGTAAGAAAATCCGAGTGGCCATCTTTGTTACACCGAATCATGCATTTGCCGCAAGCTTTGAGAATAACATATCCTAAATTGGATGAATTGATAATGGATACCATAGACATGGACCTGTGAGATGGAATCTATAAAGCACGGCGTCGCATAGCTTTCTCTACGTCTCTTTCATCTGCAATATCGCTCACAGCAGCTTAATCTCCTTGCTCAGGATTTAATACATATATTTCATTGGAATATTTCACAAAGTAAAACCTTTCTCTCGCCACTTGTTTGTCAAATGCCAGTTTATTAACGCCAGCTTTCTTTGAATTTTATGAGTTTCTGAAAACGGAATTTGGGTTAGTAAGCCTTTTGCAGCGCGTAGACGGAGGCTGAATTACGAGTACCTATGTACAGTGGCGTTCACATTTTGCTAAACCCCTTATTGCTAAAATATGTCATTAATATAATACTATAGAACATCAATCTAAAGTGTATGTAAATAATAGTTATATATAATAGTAATAATAGTTAATAATTGTTTTATTCCGATAAGTATTGAAATTTCCCTTGTTAATAAACGGTGAAGAAGATTACACATTGTATTTATGCAAAAATAAATTTTATTTATGCAAGAAAAGCAAAAATTTACTAATTTCAAGATTTAACCTGGTACCTTCCAGGACAAAAAGCAAAAGCTGAATCAGCCTCATCATCCAAACATAGTTTTCACGTTAAAAAAAATATTCACAATATTGTATCAAACTTTTACAACTTACTCTTTAAAAATACATTTAACATTACTGTTTTTTACCAATATTCTTATTATAAGTGTGTATTGAGTTGGTAACTAACGTAAGCCTTCAAGTTACTCTCTCAAAGCGCCCCAAGCTCCTTATCAACTTTTCAAACAAAAACAAGAGCTCCCTTAATTTCTTAATATCAAAATCGATCCCATCCTCAATTACTTACTAAACATCTTATCAATAGACAAAGATCATCCATTAGAACTTTCTTTGGAGGAGGGTGAAAGGGGGCGCGAGGGGGTCGTAAACACAATTGTTGCGAGTTTAAATCAAACAGTTCGCTACAGTCATTACCGCCACGTGCGACTTTATGTACTCAGCCTAGAGTTTAGGTTAGTGTTCCACTGATGCACGATACCATAAAAATAGACAAAATTACAAGTTTAAAATATTGTCGTATAGGACCACATTAAATATTCCTGTGAGATAACATTTTATCTGCGCTATCTACGTAAAAACCAATAGAAATGGTGGATATCCATCCAACCTATACAATACAATATTTAATGTCAAGACAAACCATCCGGTTTGTTACTAATTATGTTGTTATGAAGGGTTTTATGTTATTGCTGGCAAGTATCATAAAAAACCGATTGATATATAAATATTAAATACGATTGATAATTCTAACCATCTAATGAAACTGTGCTCCAATGAACTTACAGAAAAAAGTTCTTTGTCTTATTTACCCAATTCACCTTTAAGAGGTTATTGATTATCTGCATTTAACCCTGTATATATATTATAAATGTATAAGTAAAATACATATTCTTACTCTTAATCTTATTCTTTTGAAAGTTGGATTTTACAGACGCCCATCAGGGAACTATGAGGGTACCTTGTTGACTATGGAACCCTAAAAAGATTACTGAACACGTTAAACCTACATAATACCAAGAAAGTTTTACGTTAGAGTAATTCACGATTTAATTCGGTTTCGGTTTTTTCGGACACCGAGGCCAAAGGTTCGGTTACGGTTCGGCAGAAAATCCAGAAACGGTCGAACACTAATCGTATGCCAATGGAAACAAGCGCCTGAGAATAATGAAAGTACAAAAGGACGGACACCCCAGTGCCGTCAGTATCGCTCGAAGTTTGTATGTCTGTTAATTTATCGTTTGCTCTTTTACTAATAACTTGAACTGATTCTGTGCAGATACATGCAAACTCACGTGAAGTCGGGGCGGGAAGGTGTCCCCTAAGTGTTCGGGGAATTGATAACTTTAAATTGAGGTGGAAGTGAAGCAGGAGGCTTTCGGATGTTATGTTACCTACCTATGATTAATTTTTGGCGATGTGCCAAAAATT
The DNA here is from genome assembly GCA_963931895.1 of Eupithecia pulchellata. Classification (NCBI taxonomy): domain Eukaryota; kingdom Metazoa; phylum Arthropoda; class Insecta; order Lepidoptera; family Geometridae; genus Eupithecia; species Eupithecia pulchellata. The sequence goes on from OZ007524.1 coordinate 14,205,655, forward strand.
ATATTTAATTTAAATTTGAACACTTGAGCGTCATCTCATCATTACGTAAATTTAAAGATGAAAGCAAAATTACAAAATTAAATTTAATTTTGCTTCAATCCTTCTCCCAAATCACTAATGTTTTTTAAATGCTAAAAAGTGCTTAATGGTCTATACACTTATTTATTAGTTACCTGCCTACATAATATTATTTATTACTTTTATATACCTAATAAAGTATTTTATTTTATCTGAAAATTGCTAGTTTATCTTGTGTTTTGAATGTTCTTAATAACTAAGTATTGAGTCTAAGCTAGAGCACAAGTGCCCTCATTGACAAAATCGTCCTCACTTAGTCTTTGTTGCAACTCGACGTATACATACCGGGATGTAAACGATACTCAAGTAAAAACTAGTTTAGAATAACCGCCACAGGTTCACTTATAAAGTGCGGAACCTTATGCAAACTCCCAAAGTTTCTAAATCTCAAAGCCGAAATCCTATTTCCATTTGGAGCCAACTCCCTGTTAAGCAGGATGTATTATTATTTCAGCAATAACCGAGGCACCAAGTTAAAGTCTAGTACCTACCTTACCTAGTAATACTCCGTACGCGATGAGAAAGGGATAGAACTGCGTCAAACTAAATGGTTCGATTTGAAAATTACAGTTCTGAAAAGAAGTTCGTTAGGTTTTTTAATCGGTATATTATTAATTTCGATACCAACACCAAACAATAAACAAATGACTAAGGATAAATCGCACCCCTAGAACAACACGGGATTATGTCGAAAAATCTCAAAATCGACTTTATTACATATTTGAATCCGCCAAGTTTTTCCGCGCACACCAATAACACACGATTATTTATATTCGCACAGACGCCCAAGAGATGGCGTCGTACTTCGCTCTTATTGAATGAATGTGTGAAAGGTCATACCACAAATAATAATCTATATCCAGTTACAACATGTTCGCCGTCGGGGCAAACCGTATTGCGCTTACACAAGAGCAAATTATTAAGGAATAATCTGGTATTATTGAAGTTATTGAACTTTTTTTGGTTGGTGTTTTATTGGTATTCCGAGATACGACGGTATTATTAAAGAAGGTATTTAAATTTATTTTTATTTTTCCAAAATAGTGCAGTATTGTTCGAAATAGGTGAAAATTTCTTAAATAATGCTCTATTGATGATACATTTTCATTTAGCCATAGTTTATTAAAAAATAGTTTAAATTAAATTTAGGATACTTTCAATTCTTATAATAGTTCTATATTATAAAAAAAATGTTTTTGAGCAGTATTTATCTCATCATAATAGGAAAAAAAAATCAAGATTTTCAGATAATGCTCTATTGTTGAATTAATTTAGTATACTCTCATTTTCTGGTAGATGACTCGAAAAGGCAATTGGAACACCCATAGAAGACCAGTCTACTGTCCAAGGTATCAAAATGGAAAATAAAGCGGAACTTTCCTCTGTGGCGGCACCAGTCATCGCATCAACAGCGGTTGAAGCATTAGTTGTCGAAGAATCAGATAGTGTTTTGTCACAAAATAAGCAGTCAACAGAAATAGCAAGTTGGTAATGGATTTTAAGTTAGACAATAAGGCTGCTGGTCCGAGTGATAGAAGTAATTTTTTATACGATTCAGATGAAGAACCTATTTTTTATCTCCCTGCTAAACAAAAAACTCGGCCTATTGTAATAGTCATATTATTCTAACCTTAGAAGTAACCAAAATAATAATATTAAAAAATTCCAACGGTTAGTTCAACATCCAGAGATCATTGAATAATAAAGCTTTGGAAAAGAGACCCTAATGTTCTCAACGTAAGTCTGAAAAGCAACACAGGTTGAAGTGTTCCATATGGAACCATTCGACTTCAAAAGGTGTTTATACTTTAATTTTACTTGATTTTACCTTTGATATATGTATTGATTTGTTATTATGAAGGTACTTGTTGATTCTGTGAGATTTAAGTAAATTAATATTATATAACGTAAGGTTTTATTTTTCATTTAAATGGAAATAAAAGATAGGTTATCGTAAGTTACCATGATACTCGTAGTACAAAATAGTAAAGCTTTTTTTTTACAATTTATACCTGCTTGTGTTGTTTGTTTCATATTATAATAATCACTATATCCAAAACCACACTGCGGTTTTCGGATGATTTTGTTGGTTTTGTTAAACAAACTTTAATAAATATGCCGATTTTCGTAATTTAATGTCTTTAATTTTAATAACAACAGGAAAATGCCTGAAAACAAATCATTAGTCCTTATTGTCTATTTACTCTTAACCAATGGATGATAAAATATAAGAGTATTATTTCAGAATCATTCAACAAGAAGGACGTATTTCGACATAGTTATATTTTTTTTCATGAGATAATTAGACAATAGAGAATTAAAACGAAAAATGCACATTATCGCTTGATCGACGTTTATTGAGGGGAATAAACGACATAATATTGATTCACATTAGATACGTTACATAAAACATTCAAGACTTGGGCAATAACTTCGATAAAAAAGCAGATAACGGTTTTTTGACGATCCTGAAAAAAGTAGTTTTTCGACATAATCCCGTGTTGTTCTAGAGGTGCGAAATATATTATACAAAAACCCTTAGCACATCCTATGGTTATGTCTTCCATAAAAGATGACTTCTGGAGTTCTGGCGTGATGGGGAATTATTATAAACATTATTGATTCCTCAAAGCACAACACCTGCAGTCTTCTACCTGCAGCAACAAGAGCAACATCGCTAGTTTTCAGACCATAGTGTCTGATAGTGCATGAACTGCTGCCTTAGTTCGCAAAGGTCCCATCCCGAACTGGTCGTGCGCGAAATGTACCTATAACTGAGTCTGAGTCTAGACCCAGGTCCAGCGCCTATGCAACGGCTGTAATCAGCAATTCCTATGCTAATTCGCCCTGAACCAACTATGGCTGTATGTAAGGTGTGGAGTCTAGTTAAGTAATTGTGCATTGGACTTTTCGCGACCTATGAAAGTCATTTTGTTCTTGGTTGAAGGGGATCATTATTTTACCCTGTAACATGTAGAACGCAATATGTACCACCATATTCTGTAACAAAAAGGTGAACGTCTGGATATAATAAATAATAACATAAGGTGACGAGAGATAGCTAGTTTTGTAATATCCCTTGTCTAGCAATGATTTCTCCACCGCTCATCGCTATCAGGCAATGATAAAAGACTACAAAGATATGACATTTTGTCAAAAGATTCGGAGAATTCTTGGATTATAAGCGTCAAATGTAGTTTCAACAGCGCGAATGCAGCCTCATCCAATATTTGGAAACGCCCATAGAAGTAAGTGAATTTTCCTTTTATGCAGCCACTTGCCGCCTCCAGCAGGTTACCTTTGATTACCACGCGATCACAGATCTGTGCCCGTCATTTGCACATTATGGTTATTACGCTGGTTCAGACATTGCAGAATGCACAAATATCCGTTCACACGTCGCAGTGTCCTTATCCTATTATTTTGACTCATGTGTTCGCTTTTAACTAGGTACCTTACACGTACAAAAAAAAGAATAATACAATTCTTAAAATCGTGTTCTTGTAAAGCTTGGACTAACGATATTACATTCATTTGTTTATGAATTAGTATACTTATTTTACAGTTGTAAAAGAAGCGTGGACGGTTTGGTAGAAAAAAAATTAAGTACTTATAGCAGTCGAAAATATTAATAATCAATAAGGTGTCAGGTGTCTTCCGTTGCTTCTCTAAAAGGAGCGTTTCTTCAATGTGCTTCGTATATTAGCTAGAGATATTCAATTCAATGCGTATATTGCAGCTTAACAAGGTAAGGTCGGCACATATTTCAGCCATGGATTAAACATCTATAAAAATATATAAATAAGCTAAACAATCTGAGGTCTGAGTCCTTGCGCATCAGGGGTTATCAGGGGTATTGAGTTCATATGGATATGATTCATATGGGTTCATACTGTATCGTTATCATACTACGACATGTAGTTCCTCGATCAGGAGCGCTGCAAAGAGGGGAATGTACTCAAAAACTAAGGAAATATTCTGAAGATGTTTCTCACATCCTAGTTGATGAACGAAAGACAAGTTTTCTTTGTTGATATCAAAATCATCACATCACATGCGAATTATTCCGGCAGTCACAATTAAAATTTTTTATTAAAAAAATTACCTAAAAACAAATTTACCATGACAACTGCGGTTGACCGTTAAATTGTTAATTTTTTTCTGGGTTTGAGAGTGACAGGCATAGAGGTTCTTACAGGAATCAAGAGCGAGTCGCTCGATGGGGCCCGCGATGCTGATCCGCGCAATTGTCTTAAAAACGGTGAAACTTTGTGTTTACGCGTCTACGAATGAGATGAGTTCTGGACCCCGACTCTGGCAGACGATAAATGAGGCACGTGTAAATCATATGCAAACTAAATTTTAAGTTTGGCAATTGTTTTGTTATACCAACGATTCTCCGTCATCATCATCTAAACCCATTGACACTGCAGATGGTTTTGCCTGATGATCGCCTCCATTGGCTGTATCGTCATAACTCGTGGTCCTTCGATCGGCGCCCCGCTATAAGTCAATAGTAAAAAGAAGTCCTAGTTTCCGCCAGCAAACGAAGATGTTATTTAAATAGCAACATATCTTTTTATCGAACTCGTTTGCCAGAGTCGAGGCCCTATGCAATTTCGTTTGGTTGCTCGTGTCTGGTGTGTGATTGCAGATTTGCTTTGATTAGTTTCTTATGACTTCTGTTGAGGGGATAAATGAAAGAAGTTCAGCTCGCTAATACAATACCATGAATACTCTGATCTTTGTGTTTTAAACCTTTGTGAGTAAGTTTTAGGATCCTACTATGTCTGTTTACCAGTGCACAGAAAACTTTCTTCAGTTTTGTGAGTGGGTGTGACTCTTTAAAACTATTCTATGAACTATATTCATTAAGGATATTAAAGGATTCTAATGGTAAAACAATTTTTTCGAATCGGTCCAGTAGTTTCAGGGCATATTCAATCCAAACAAACAAACAATAAAATCTTTCCTCTTTATAATATATTATTAGCATAGACTGATGATCTGTCAAAACGCAAGATCAAAATAATTAGGAAAGCCCCGCTAAAGAACGCTACAAAATATACATATTGCATGCATTTTATTTCATTTATATTGCAATGTAATATGAATGCTACAGTTTACGGGTACCTAAGTTGATAACTGAAATCTTCTAAAATGTTCATACTTTTGTTGTCCGTGTTCCAAGTCATGCTATAAGATAACCAGATAACTGTGGCGCTGTTTATATTCTGCACTAGTACAAAGCGACACAGTTTCGTGTCGTCTACTTCTTAGGCGACTCACGTATGTAGCTCCCAACGAAAACCAAAAATTGTAGAAACAACGCTTGCCAACTGTCTTCATTAGGAGCTGTAGAGGCTGCAGCCAAGGTAAATATCCGAGTGACAAACTGTAAGTGAATTACTAGTTAAAAACAACTGAGCTACCCGAAAAGTGTAACTTTGGACGAGAGTTCTATTATTGCTACAAATAAATCTGATAGACTCTTTTAATTTTTGACCAATCCGTCAAGGTTCGAATACTGAATTAAATAACTATTAGCTTTAATCAACTAAGGAATGAAGAACTTGATTGTGTTGATTGTGATGTACATAATAAGGTATAGGTGTATGATAGTGTTCAAACTTACCAGCACACACACATTCACTGCTGAAAATGACTCCCACAAGCTGCTGCGTTAGCTCCCTTATAAATGCGACTGCGTTTACAGGAAGTCGCGACCGCAACTACCATGGTCTTCCAAGTTATACAAAGTCAGTTTTTGGTACCTGACAGTCTCGAAAGTGACGGAGACAGATGATAGGTTTACCAGTCTACTTACTCGATAAACATAGGACTAATGCAAAGGAACAAGTCAAACATTGGGCGTCACTTGGGCGCGGTGATAAGGGCGGGTGGTTATTGGAAGAGCAAACTACAATCACAACTGGACGGTTTGAGGGTCAGATGTAGAGAAGGTGGTCTAGAAAGGACACAAGGGCTACACTGACTGATTGAAGGACAAGATCTCTATTATTATATGTTTTTATCGCATTATAGAATATTTTATTAGCAGGTATGTCATTAATTCGTAACCTTTCAACTATTATAGAATGGTAGGTAGAATGTACATTATATTTCAAGTTAAAAGACTTTTAAAATGAACGATTATTGACTCTGGTTAAATGACAAAACTTTAATTTGATTGTGGAAAAAGCGAAATTTATGGGAATAATTTCTCCTCTGCTTTATGTTAGCCTGACAGACATACCCCCAATACTCAAACACAACTTTTATATAGGTTTATAAAACCGCTCATAAAATATAATGGGAGTGGGAGATGGAATGGAGAGGGAAAAGTACGCCATTTTCTCCCATTGACCCCCGGAGTGAATCCCGTGCGCGCGCATGTCTTTTCGCCTCAAGTCGCGGTTTTTTTTGACAGTTCTATGAAAATCAAAATTTTACAAAAATTTGCCATTTGAATCTCGAATTTTAGCAGTGCTAAAATTTAAGATGCGTTTGAGTATACGGACGATAGAGAGTGAAGAAACAAGTCACGAACTCTTTTCTAATAATAAAATACAAATAAAATAAAATAAATAAATAATAAAATACAATACAAACCAACCTACATATTCTATTTCGTGACAGAGCAGTTAGTAAACATTAAATAAAAAAAATTGTACTCAACATCCATCAAAGATCGCTCTATGGTTCTTTTAAAAAGCTACTCATGTGCGCTACAGATGACGAAGTGTTCTTTTGATCAAGTGTCCTCTCTGTACGATCCCTATCCATATAGTTTGATAGGCCGTTTGGTCAACTATTTGCATTGGTAATTCATATTAACGTCATTGTCCGCCTCCGTTTGATTTTAGCAGTATATAATTGTATTTCCTTATTGATTTTTGTCATCAAACAAAACTTTTAGGGGCTTTCAAAAGGTCCGTAATCTAAATTAGATTTGATACAACTTGATTGGACGGCTGGGTTTTCGTGTTTTTGTTTAGTTTTGTTTAAAGGGATGGACTAAAGGGACTCGAGCAATAAATATGATATAATATTCAATTACAACCAAATCAGATCAATCCAAAGAATTTGAAGTGAAGACAAAAAATTCAAATCATTTATTTTTTTAACATAAATTCACAGGGAATACTTGGCCATGTCATTTGCTACAAATTATAATATAGGTAGGTACAAAACAAAATAGTAAGGACATGCACGGGTTGATTTAGTTAGAGGGTAGATTCTACAAGCACCAGGGCTAAGATACGGACTTAGAGCATTGCCAAATATTCAAATTAATAATAAGAAATTGTAGTTCAGAGGAATAATAAACGGTTTGTGTAAAGTAACGTGTATCAAACACAAGTTCTTTCTTGTTACTTTTCTCTAGTTGATCTTAGGACTTCTGGATAAAAGGCCAGTTGAATCAGCAGAAATAATCCTCTGTTAGCATTTAAAGTGTTCGGAGGCAGCGAGCCGCAATCATGAGCAGATAGGCTCCATCCCCAACCGTCTAGTAAATAACGTCAAGAGCCGGCAGTGAACCCGCGTACTTTACTGCAGCATTGTCACAACCCACACGTGACAATATAACACTTCGCGGACCGTGACGTCATGGATATGTATCACGCACTACCCTCCTGCTTGCAGTTTATGGGAGTTAGGTTAGTGATAGGGAAAAGGCCTCTTTACTATTTATACTTAATGGAATTACTCTAATCACATTTAATATAAATATGAAAATTTGAATGATAGATAGATAAAATTTTATTTTCTTCTGCAACACACAGTAGTTCAGTATATGGGTAGCATGAAATATAATAAAAAGTAGGTACAAAGCAGTGTGTACTACAGCACAGCAAAAAGGCAATAACTCAGAGTACCTATAGTTCGAATGGATTGATAGAGAGGTAGATAATTTATTCATCATGATATTAAATGATAATTTGTGATTGATTTAGATGGATTAATAATATGTATGCTTGCGTTACGCTAACACCGTCTATTCCCAATGGCGAGTGCCATTTCCGGCACCACTGGGTGCCATACCTATCGGATCGGTCTAAAATTTAGGTCTACGCCTGGTGTTGACTATATACAAGCGGAGAAAACTAATAAAGGACTTATCTTATCAGCTTAAATAAATATATTCTCCCCACTCGTACATTCACACGTTTATATATTTTTTTACCCCTAATGCAACAGACAATCATCGACTCTTATTTATGCCCCTCGTCCAACTCAGGCAGGCTAACTCAAAGTTCCACGTTAACGGAAAATTCCTATAAATTGGTTCCTATAGGATTTAAGTTTAAACGTTTAGTGAAATGTGCTAATTTGAAATACTTGAGATTGAAGAAAAGGACAGACAGTAAGACCAAATAATAATAATAATGCTGGACAATCCACATAGCATCATCAAACCCCAAGATAAGCAGAGCTTTATAGTAATGTACTAGTTATCTGGTACCATTTTGGTACCCATAAGACGTGCTCGGCTTCGCACGTGCGATGTCGTTGTATGAGATGCAGCATTACAGAATAGAAAATAATATACATTATCTTTAAATCACACAAAATTTCCGTTTCATTCAATGACTGTGTTTCTCTTACGCCTTCCAATCAAGTATTAATCAAGCAAAATTATCAATTAGTTAAAAGCAAAGGGTGCCTTCCACCTCTTACTAATTCCCAGATGGATTTTTTCAAACTGACCGCAAAGGGGAAGGGCCTTCAATGAATAAGGTAAGCCATAATAACTAGGGTTTGAAAAATATAAAAAATATACCTACGCAAACGCGCATAATTATTTAATAAGTACATGTGTATTTGATAACATTAAATAACCAGGCCTTAGGTAATATAATATAGGTATTTACCATAATACCTAATAAGAGAAAAGTGCTAGAGATAATTGGATTAATCCCGTTCCAAATTACTGCTGCTAGAGGAAACGTCATAAAAATCTCACGAATTTCAGTTCGGGCGAATAGTTTCAACGTTTACGACGCCGATGCGTCCATCGGTAGCACGTGCTCACCTACTCAAAAGCTCTCGAGCTACTATTATTAGTCTTATTGTGACTAGACACTTGTGTTGTCTCTTTTACTCTAAGCTTACGATTAGACTCACTATAGTATGTATAGTTGACCGACATCAAGAAAGGGGAAGTGCTCAATTCATGTAGGTACCTATTTGTAAGTAGTATCTCTTATCTATACTAATATTATAAAGAGGAAAGATTTGATTGTTTGTATGTTTGTTTGTTTGTTTGTTTGAATTGAATAGGCTCCGAAACTACTGGACCGAGTTAAAAAATTCTTTCACCATTAGAATCCTTAATTTTCCGTGATGAACATAGGCTATATAATATTTTCAAAAAAGTTAGGGATCCGCATGAAAAATTCAATAATTGAACCGTGGGCTGTATATTTAACCTCTTTTTCTATTATGGCGCGTCAGAATAGAAAAAGAGGTTGTATAGCGCACGGTGCTTGCTTTTTCTCTACGGCCAGTGTCAGTTTTGGAATGTCGAGTCAATTTCAAAAACCCCAATGCTGTTAAAAAAAGTAAAGATCCGTATGAAAACTGTGAAACCCATCGTTTTAGTGTGTATAATTTCTGAAATTTTTGTTTAATACCCGTGCGAAGCCGGGGCGGGCCGCTAGTAGCTTATATATTGGGTATAAGTAATTGTTTTTAAAATGAACTCTAGAAGAAAACTTGGTAAAACAATAATGATCACAAAGTTATCGAAAGAACGACAGACTTCTTTATTTATTTATTAACTAGCGGTCCGCCCCGGCTTCGCACGGGTATTAAACAAAAATTTCAGAAATTATTCATTCTAACACGATGATTTTCACAGTTTTCATTTTCGTTGGGGTTTTTGACATTGACTCGACACTCCATAATTGACACTGGCCGTAGAGAAAAAGCAAGCACCGTGCGCTAATATTCAACCTCTTTTTCTATTATGACGCGCCATAATATAAAAAGAGGTTGAATATACAGCGCACGGTTCAATTATTGAATTTTTCATGGGGATCCCTAAATTTTTTGAAAATATTATATTTATAGCCTATAAATAAAAAATAAAATAAATAAAAATTGTTTATTTCGAGTACCATGACTCATACAGAAATTACATTTAAATACACAATAATAAAAATAAAAGTACAATGAAATATTAATTAAAATGTGAAGCATATTATCAAATCCTATAGAAAATTTAACTACAAATAAAATATAATTTAATTTAAGTACACTTACAGACAAAAATAATAATAATAATATGCGGACACGAGGGACCCTCAGTGACCGGGACACCGCCCTTTAAAAAGGGTTGTATGCAAGTTTATCCAGTGCCCGATAAACGGAGAGTCCCACCTATCCGCCAATGTGCTCAGAATGGTGTTGGAGCTGCCACGCAGGCGTTTCAAGAGCGACGCACAGCGCTTTCTTATAATGGCGTGAAAGCCATCAGTGTGCGCCTCACTGAACATACCTGATGCACTGCAGAATCGTGGCAACCCCATCAGCACTCTGAACCCATTGTTATATTGCACGCGCAGCGCATTGTACGCCTTTTGTGTATAAGTAACCCACAGGCTGCCGGTATATAGTGATTGACAGTATGATCTGAATAGCGTCGCCTTCACTTCGCTGGAACTGCGAGCAAACCTGCGAGCTACCATGTTACAACGGACGGCCAACGCCCTGCGCTCCCTCTCTATATCGTCATTGTCCACTAGGTCCTCGTTGACCCAGTGACCCAGATATTTAAATTTAGTTACGCGTTTAAGAGGAGTTCCGTCTAGGGTGATGGGTGGTACATCCACATAGGTCTTGGAGCCTGCCCTGAACACCATGAACTCGCTCTTTTTCGCATTATACCTGAGTCCATGGGCCCTCGCATAGGACTCACATGTCTGCAGCAGCTTGCGTAAGGCTCCGATCGAGGGGCTCAGCAACACCATATCGTCGGCGTAGCTGATGTTATTGATACAGATCCCGTCTATGTGACAGCCGACTTTGCTGCCACTGAGCTCCTCAATCAAGCTGTTCATGTACAGGTTGAAAAGACTCGGAGAAGAGACCCCCCCCTGCCTCACCCCACATTCGAGCCTGTACATGTCTGAGTATGAGTCAGCCCACTTCACAATATTGGTTTGGTGACTATACCAATAACGGAACAGTGACGCTAACTCTCCTGGGAAGGCAGACTCAATCGACAGCTTCCTCCAAAGCAAGTCATACGACACCAGGTCGAATGCCTTGGACAGGTCCAAATAACAGGCGTACACCGGAGTTTTTCTAGCCGTATAATACTGAACAGTTTGCTTGAGAGACAGGATAGCACTTTCTGTTGATAACCCTGATCGAAACCCAAATTGAGCATCGTTCAGTTTCAAATGCGCCCTTAGGTGTCTGTCAAGCAAACTATCCAGCACCTTAGCCACGATAGTAGCCAGTGAAATAGGTCTGTAGTTGGACAGGTCCGAAACATCGCCTGTCTTGTTTTTCACAATAGGCACTACAGTTGTATGCATCAGGTTATCAGGTAAGTATGAATGACTTAGACAAAGATTAAATAATATAGATAGCACCCTGGGTAGATGGCTGCCGGCACACTGCAGGTGTTCGATGCTGAGATAATCGTAGCCCGGTGATTTACCACGTACCATGCTTTTAATTACACTTTTAACGTCCTTTTCAGAAAATCTTACTATCGGGTTATGAGTACGACACTCATCATCGAACACCGCAGCGGACGACGGTCCGAGGGGCGAGCAGACTTTAAAATGTGCCTGAAAGGCCCTAGCTATGCCAGCGGGATCGTGCACTCCAGCGACGCTCACGGGAAGGCTCGACTTCGGACTAAGTCTGTTTGTCGTTTTCCAGAAGAGTTTAAAATCCTTGTTAGAATGATGTTGCGAAATAATGTCCATTTTCAGTTGTTGCTGGTTGTTTTGGCACCATTTCAACTTAGACTTGAAAACTCTTCTCGACTCCAACATCTGATTATAAACTTGCCCAGCTTTAGGTTTACCGTGAAGCTGCCACATATGAAAACAAAGACGAGACCTCTCGTGCGCGGCCCTGACGTGCCTATTCCACCCCGCTACTTGTTTATACTTCTTACGCTTCGTCTTATTACAACAGGTTTTGGCACCCTCGCTCAAAATATTAATGATAACATTATAAAACGTATTAATTAACAATTTGTGAGTGCTGTCATTACAATTTATATCGATACAGTCTACACATTCTACTGGACAATGAATATTTATTAATTTAGAATTACAAAAATCATAATATTTATTTACTTGAGAGTGATCTCTTTCTCCCCATATTACATCATTGTGATAATTATCAGAAAACATGATTTTAGGTTTTATTAACTTAATGTCACAATTTATCTGCAAGGGATAGTGATCCGACCAATAGGTATCATATAAAACCTTAACACTAACAACGGTCTGCCGCGCGGCACCGGTCACTATGCAGTGATCTAGCCAGCGCAGGCTGCCATGGGCGTCACTGATGAATGTATGTGTAGCCGCCGGTAAAAAGTCTAAGTCGACGCATGACCAACTTTGTTCTGCACAAAAGTTCGAAAGTTCCAAACAAAACAACTCACCAGGATGTGCGTTATAGTCACCTAGCATATACACTGAGTCTACATTTTGATTCTCCACTATGGCATTCATCTCACTTAGGCACTGTGTAAACTCTGTTAAGTTTTCCATTGAATCAGTTGGCATATAAATCGAGAAAACCACCAATGACCGATCGTGTAGCGTTATTTTAATAGCGGTAAGCCTCACACTACTACACGGTATCACTGACACACAGGTGAAGAGAGTTTTTCGCCACAATAGCGCGACACCACCGTAGGGCCGCCCGCGCAGCACGCCGGCCGCTGTATCCACCGCAGATGTAGCAGTGAACGCGAAGTTTTCATCTATTGTTCCCAAGTACGAAATGTCATGAGGTAGCAACCACGTCTCTTGTAACGCGATCACGTCACTGGTGCGACATAATCTCCTTACACACTCGACTGACCTTTTTACATTTTTACAGTTGAAACTTACGAAGTTGACTGTATTTATTGTGTTATCCATTATAATTTTAACTGATTTAAGCTGTTAACACGATCATAATTCTTATAGCCAAGATTGTGGAAGCGACGAAAAGCTATCCCATCAGGCCAAAAATCATCTCTAAGAAATATTTCTTCTTTACTCTTAGGTACAAAAATCTTATATGCATCATAATCTTTAGATTTTTTCATAATCATTTTAAGTAGCGTTACCTCAATATTAGTTTTATTCTGAACGTATGCCTATGTTCATCACGGAAAATTTAGTATTCTAATGGTAAAAGAATTTTTCAAATTGGTTCAGTAGTTTCAGAGCCTATTCAATTCAAACAAACAAACAATCAAATCTTTCCTCATTATAATATTAGTATAGATTAGTATAGATAAGGCAATGCCAACAATATACACAATAAAACATAAACAATTAATACGTCGTTATAAAAATCTTAGTATACTAGAGATATATCTTAGTATAATAGAGATACTTATAATAGGCATGCACAACATTTACAGAGGGTGAACACAAACAACAGCAAAAAATTATGACTTCTTCGGTCCGCACAGATTTATCGTTTTACCAGAAAACAGTTATTCTCAAATGAGCAGTAACCAACACTAGACTCTCCAAAACAAACCTATGATTACCGGATGTAAAGGCAGCCGCTGCCATCTTCCCAGGAGATGGCTGCCTCGGGTAGATAACTTCCTACTCCGTCCATCGTACACTGCTAGACATGGAATTGTCACAACCACGTGTTAAATTAATTAAATTGAGAATTATGGATAATGGTTGAAAAAAAAATAATGTATCTTTATTTCTACATACTTAAGGTAACATACAACAAGTTTTATGAGTTACTAATATTACATAAATCAATAACATATAGTTATATTTACAGCGATGGCATTGAAGATTAATGAATCGCGCGTTTAAATTGGAATAACGAATTAAAATTCAATTCAAATACCTATAATGGATTTTTTAAGCACTACATGATAATGAATTCTCAAACGAAATAGTGCGAATAATCTTACTTTTTTCCGTCCTCAAGTGTAAATATACAGAAGTGTACCTGATTCTTGGTAATTCTTTTTTTAATTAAAGTTCAAGTCCCCATGAAAAAGTTCCCGTATGCAAATGAACGTCCCAGGAGAGTCTTAGCCTTCCGATTTCATTCCACGACGGTAAGCGAGCTGCCTGTAAGAAGCCGCTACTTTAATATAATACTATTTTCTTTTAATAATAGGTTAACTCATGCATAGCAAAAATATGTACATGTATAAAAATTTACCTTGCTCTATACGACACAGAACATTTGGAGCATCCTCGGTGCGTTTGTAAACCATAAATTTTTGATCCGTTAATGTTTCAAACGAGGTTCTTTTATCATAATTTACTTGATCGTTTAAATTGTGTGACTCAGTGAAACGCGTTGACTTCTCTACTTCATAAGGCCAAACAAAAAGTATAGTTTATTTGCGGTAGGTACCAGACGGACCACCTACTAACACCGTCTTATTTTATTTTGAAAGCCTTATTCCAAAGCAATGTGGAAAGTTAGACGTTTCATTAAATCTGCTCATATTTTCTGATTTTATCTCAATAATAGAGGTTGGCCATTTTCAGAGACGTTGTTTATTTGTCGTTCTGTTCCCCTCCGCTCAAATGAAAATGTACGGCCCTGACTCACACACTGTGTACTGCACCACTGCATAGTATGAAACTTTCTGTTGATCGCATATACGAGCTATAATTGCATCATCAAACATCAGAGTGCAGGCCCGCACCTTTGGCTAAAATGTGCCTTATGTACTTTCTTTCCTTATTATTCTTCTTTCGATATACATAATTTAAATACTAGAAATAAGAACAAACTGGCTGTGCCCACTACTAGGCTACGTAAGATTAATGTATCTTTTAAAGGGCAATGTATACGCTTCTACAACAAAATTCCAAGTGAGTTGCAAAAATTATCTATAAATAAATTCAAACGGATTGTCAAAAATATACTTTGTAAAAAAGCTTACTATAAAATATCAGATTATCTAGACGACAAAAAAGTTTGGGACGAGTTATGCTCCAACTCTAAAACTAACAATCTAACAAGGTAAAGGTTTCTTGTTCGCTTCTTTACTTTACCTAAAAAAGATTGAAGTGAACAATTAATCAAAGTGATCACTTTATTTCCCATTTTTATTTCTTATTTAACTTGTATTTTGTGACGTGTCCAAGAGTCCTGTAAGGTCTAAAGGAAATAAAGCACTTTGATTTTGATTTTGATTTTGATTATTTAACTGATATGGTTTAAGAGGAACGCGACTTTGGTATGAGCTTGAGCTACTACAGCAAGTATAGAAGTCGAGCAGTAGTACTAACATAATTATGTAGTTAGAATATCGGCGAGCTATTTTTTTTATAAATTATACAGGAGATAATTTCTCATATACTCCAGCTTTATTATAAATGTAAACCGTTGTTTGTACCTACCTACTACCTATCAGCCGGATGGTAAAAAGTTCTATCTAGATGTATATCGGTTTGGATTCGGTATTGGGCAAACCATTTTCTTTTTTATTTCGCAAAAGTTTCCGATTACATATACTTCGGCATTCTTCTATACCTGAGGTGGATATAGTAGCATTGTTATATTCCTACGCGTGTGTATAAATTTGCCAGTTGGTATATATTGGGTAACTACTGCGTACGTATATAATTACTACCGAGTTACATAGGCACATTGCTACACGATAAAACTACTTATATTCTAAATTGCTTTCATATGCTTTAAAAACAAATAAATCTTCCATGTTAACAGATCTTTTCCACATATTTTCAGGATTCACAATATTCTCAAGCTTTCTATTTCCCCAACATATTCCCAGAATGTCAAATATACTCGTAGTTGCAAGTCTCAAGAGGATCAGGTAATTGGTAGGAAAATCGCCAAGTTTCGGCGGCTGGCCCTATTCGAGGAAAGAAACGTGTATCCCACAAGATTTTTTCGATTTAATTATTATTAGGATCCTTGAGAGTTCACTAAGAAAAGTTCAACTGAACACAGTACATTGTCAGAAAATGAATAATAAAATAGGAATCTTTTTGACAAAAATTGTTAAGATGTGTTGATGTTTCTTTGAATAGGCCGCTGGTTATTTATTTCGACATTTTTACTGCACATTTTAATGGCCAGTAGGTACTCAAGCTGAGCTTAGTTTACTTGGTTTGAATTTTACCGGCATATGGGTTTAAGAAACTTGAGATATATAAACTGAAGAGTGGTCAGGCAGGTCAAACCTTGCATAATGTTATGAAATATAAACAAAATTGACTCAATGAGCCAAGAGGAGGACTATTTTTGCTAAGCACCGAATACTGACTCACACCTAATATTTGAGTACACATTTTTGGAATTTCTGACAATTTGCAATCAACCTCTGTGCTCGGCAGCAAAATCCACTGCCGCTGTCCACAGAACATGAAACGTACGCAATGGAAGCTAGCCAACTGATTGTAGTACAGATAGCAATGTTTTGTTCAGAGCTAGGATCGTAGATCTTAGCAAGTAATAAATGTTTAAGTTTCACGTCTAAAGAAAGTCGTCAATCGCGGTATAACCGACCCCTGAAACAATCGTACCTACACCGCTGAAATTACATTTCCAATTCATGAACTTATCCAAGTTTTCCCTTCCTTACCTTTCTCCCACTTTGCACCTTTTCTATGAATAACTTTTGGAGGGACTTGTTGACTTAATTTTATATCGGTTTCTTTATTTTAATGGAGGTGAGGGCTCCCCCGCGGGCTATTGAATGCTAAACTTACGATTTGAGATAAGATGGATTGGACCCGACCAATCTATTTCTTAAATGTACTTACTCATGAACCTTTTTACCTACAGAAAATGTAATAAATCCAATACTGATTCAAAATCATAATTTACATAAAGAGATACTTGGCGAATTAGAAGTTCAACTTCCGTGGGCCAGCCCAAGGTAGCTAGAGACCGGTAAATCTTGGAAAACACGGAATTTAGACTTTTCAGTACGAAAATACACGCTGAAAAAAATATTATACACAGTTCAAAGCTTTATAATATAAGATATTTGTGACGCTCGATGTTATAAAAAGGAATTGCTACCAAAACATACACTCATCTACCAATTAACTAGTTAATGCTGCGACTCTGCATTCATTAAACTTGAAAACCACACAGTCTCAGCTAATCGCTATAATATCTAAGTACTAATTAGGCAGCATCCCAGCGCATCAATTACGATCACGTCAAGTTAAGTGAGAGTTAAGTTTTAAGTTTAGACGATAGGTTCGGTTAATAGCTTAACTTTAGACGCTTTGACAAACGACGCCGATAGCTTTGTGATATGATAGTCGATAGTCGGCTGAGGAAAAGTTGTGAAGAGCAGTCAAGTAGATACTGAGAGCCTGGAGGAAAAGGTGATTAGTTATCGATTCTGGTGATACCTTGGCTGCAAAGCGTTTAGTGTTTCAGTAAATGAGATATCTTAGGTTGCATTCGGTAGTGGATTACAAATACAAAAATGCTTTATTGTACACCAGAAATAGAACAATAAAAAAGATTACACAAGACATGTACAATGGGTGGCCTTATCGCTTAAAGCGCTTAAGGTCTTCCAGGCAACCTTTGGATAGAAATAATTATTTGGATATAAAAAGGCAGGGGGTGTACCAGAATAATACATATATTACTACCAATACCTAAAAAGAAATAATAAATAAATATATAAGTAAAACCTAACTACACTATACATATACTACACAGATAAAAATTTACATATTTAATATACTACTAAGATTCATAAATAAATAGTAGGTACCAATATTCAATTTTTGGAATGGTGCGAATGTAACCTAACAAGGAAGTATTTTGAATACTATATTTACATAGAAGCAGTTTTAAACCCCATTGATATATCAGTTCCCGCGGTATAGAAATAACCTTAAAACGTTTCCAAAGATCTTTGATGACATGGAAAAACTAATCATGATATTTTGTCCGAGACACAACTCGTGCGTAGCCGCGAGCAGAAACTTTTTGTAATAAAAATACCCACTTTCCAACAATAAACTTCACACTCACTGCTTTAGCGCCATAATTAAAACAAATTCCATTAATCTGGGATTCCAGCAATTAGGTGGCAGGTCGCTGGTGCGCATGACGAGGCATCAGCTCGGCTTACGGCAGCTGACGACGTATCTCCATTACTGCCACCTGCTGGCTCCCAACCCCTGAGGATCAACAGCTTCTTAGAATAAACACTTTATACTCAAGTTAGATAGAAAGAAAGATAATTACATAGACAGCACAAAACAAAAACCAAGCATAGAAAATAAAGTAAATCAATTTTCGTTTGTCAAAGCTTTTTCAATTCAATTAAATGTATTCATATAAGATAAACTTACATTATAAACGGTAAATATGTATCGTTATTTATGTACAACAAATAAATAAAATTATGCTGAAAAATTCACACAGCATTATCTAGCCCCAAGCTTAGCAGAGCTTGTGCTATGGGTTCTAGATAACTGATATACATAATAATATACGAGTACCTAAATAGATATAAACATAGAAAACGACTACACACCCTGAACAAATATTTGCACATCGTACAAATATTTGTTCTGAAGCTGCAATCGAACCCGCAACCTTCGGAAAGTAGTTGGTCTAGACGTACTGAAAACTGTTTATCACAGCTATGTTTGTTCAAAATTACGCTATGGCATTATGTTTTTCGGAAACTGTACTGAAAGAGAAACAATCTTTAAGGCACAAAAGCGGTGCATAAGAGCAATGTACGGCCTGAAGACGACCGATAGTTGTAGACCCTATTTTTTATCTTCAAAAATATTAACCGTTCCGGCACTGTACATATAGAAATAGCTGTATTTGTAAAAAAAAACAGCAATATGTTTGAAAAATCAATTAATACCCGCAGTAGACGAGATCAACAACGTCTCTGTTCTACAACTAGTAAAACCGCACTTGTTCGGAAAAGCTTTTGGGGTATGGCACCAAAAATTTATAATAAACTGCCCAAAAATATTAAGTTGTTACCATTGACATTATTTAAATATAAACTTAATAAACTATTGACATCAAAATGCTATTATAATATAAATGACTTTTTATTAGATAACAACATAAATATTGATAAATCAGTGAAATGAATGTATTAATTAATTATTATTTAACCACTTTATGACTTTTAATGTAATACTCTTATTGTGTTTTATATCATTATTTTCATTTATACTTAGCATATTAAAATTTGCATGCCCTAGATCTAAAACTAAAATCTAAAAAACATGTATGGTGCTTACCTTTTACTACTCATCTCTGTGACCCATGTTTGCAAAAAAAAAAAAAAAAAAACCTCCTGCGTTGCACACGGACCTTCGCCCAGCGCACCACATTGGTCGTCAATATAACAACAGGTCACTTAGAAATAATAAATAAAACAAATGTATGTAGTTATCTATGTCGTTTATCTTATATTATTATATGAAATTCCTTCATTTCAATTTACTAAATGTAATTCACACATAAAATTGAAACAATACTGGAAAAATGTAACTGGGAAAACATTGATTAAGTTTAAAACAATTGAAGTAGGTAGTGTAGGTACACAGTAATTATCACAAGCGAAACTCTATCCCATCCATTTTAATCTGTCGACCAATGTATGGAGATAAAACAGTTAAACATCGACTGTATAGTTAAACAGTTACCTGCGTGTACAGGGTGCTACGGAAATACTAAACAATATAACATTTTCCGTCTGGTGACTGTCACATGCGGCCAATTTATGAGCGCCACGCCACTAGAGGTAAATAATCAAACATCAGTGTATTAGGTAGGTACCTAGTATCTTTTACTGATTTAAATATTTCTTATTTTGGTAGGTAAGCGAGTCAGTTTAGTTAACTTCTTAACTGACTGACTAATCTGATTACTGTTTGCGTATGGAGCTTACGATTTCTGTTCGACTTAAGAATGTATTTAATGGAATAAAGAGAATTGTTCAATAATAATAGTATTGTAATAAAAAAAATCATAGAACATAGAAAACAAGATACAAAAACATTTTCTGTTAGAGACTTAATTTAGATACCTACCTAAAATACTCGTAAAAAATTGTGAGCCCTGGCCTACCTACCAGCGCGCAAAATGTATTGCCCTGCCGAACATTGTGACTTCGCCTGGCGCATCCTGTACAGTAGAACAGTAGCAGCACACAGCTCGGCTTTATCCGGTAAATACGAACGGATTAAAAGTTCACGGTTAATTTAACCGCCTCCGAAACAGCTTATTTTAATTCCAGTAATTAATGTTCGATTGTTTTGTTGTTGGACTTTCATAATAAAATTGTTGCGTGGATTCCGAATTAATGTACGAGTAATTAATTGTATCGAAGAAAAAATATTTACGTGGAGAATGCTGGGTTGTTATTTTAGCATTAAACTTATGTACGTACTTAGTGGCAAATTAAAAGTAAGTATCGGATTTCGCTTTGATCTCTGATTTTCTTCTCAGTTATCATTATTTCTCTTTTATTTCATATTTCAAGCATAAGTTCTCCTTGATGAAACAAATCAACAAAGTTACATATTGTTGCGTCATAAAATTTTACAACTAAAACAAAGAGCTAGCTAGCTGGATCTACCTACCTACGTCCAAATCACAAAAATAACCATACCTACAAACCATAATAAAACCGGCCAAGTGCGATTCAACTCAAACTTCGGTGCCATCTGGTACATAACAATTTAATCGCAACGAGAAGGCCAAAAAAAAATTTTTTTAAAGGCAAAAAACACGACGCGACGTCGTTACCCATCTGCATCGATATCTCAATGAACGGTTCTCAACTTGGTTAGGGACGTGGATGTTAATTGTTAATAATTTTTTATGTTTAATATGTGTGTTATTCCAGCAGCAAGAGAATTAACACTCAGTGATATTTTCAACTCCCTGCCTACGGTTCTTTGGATAGAGCCCGGGTCCCTAAAAACCAACACGTTTGGAAGTCCATGGATCATCGGGAACCAAACTAAAAACTCACATTGAATCGTACGAAAACACATAAAACGTGTAGAACCTTTGGAACCTTTAGGGTCGCGGGGCCTTAGGGGCCGTTGGGGCGGAATATCGCGCATTAACATATGAATTCAGTGAGAGTAATAAAGGAATAATATGCAAATAGAACCCGCGTGGCACAAGTGGATGAGCGGTTGTAGTAATCACAAGTTCAGTGACTAGACTTCCAGTTAACAAAGCCTGTTTTCCGTAAAAACTATTATATCAATAGGAATCCCACATCTCGTGTAGTACAGATAATATAATAATACATTTTAGGGGAGGCCTGTGTGGCCGGCTGGGATAGTGGTTACTAAAAATCTGTCGTCCTATGTTGACGTCAGCTTAGATAAGGCTAGGATGTTAGATATTTAAAAAATATTATAGTGTTCGTTCTTCGATTTTGTGCAATAGCTGCCTTTTTTACCACCGATTTTAGGTCAGATCAGACACCCATGATACAAAATCTGATTTAACTCAACATTCTGGTGATTACTTGGTTGTTCAGCTACTTTCGCCCCATACCATTGTTGAAATGCCAACACAACACCATAAAGTCGTGTTCCTGTTATGATTATCGTGTGCTCGCATAAATCTAGACTTTACACTTGTTTATAACGGCTATTGCCCCCGGAGGACTATGTTGCAATGAATTGCCCAGTTTTGTTTGTTAAATGTTAGTTTAGAGGATTAGCATGCAAAAACCGCGATACCGTCACTCCCGTGGGTTGCTCTGCTTGTTTTGGTTGTTTGTTTGCCACTTTTGGAGTATTTACGCATTATAAAATAAGATAAGCTGGTGTTTTATTAACTATGTTGGAATTGATTCGCAAACGGGTACCTATATTTCTTGAGTAATGCTGTCTGCGAGGGTCTACGAAATACATCCTCTACGAAGTGCTACGAGGAGTGCTACACGGCAATATGCTACGAAATTATTTTTTTCTTTTTCTATACATATTATTTACACTAGCGTGTACTGGATGATTATTCCAGATTTAAAAAAATACTCTTGCTGAGCTATGCTATGCTATGCTAAACACACTTTTTGAGAGAAGAGTGAAAGTTTTATTTTATAATAATTTTGTACAATGAAAAATTTAAGTAAGGTTTTTAACATTATAGAAACAAATTGTGATAAGGTTTTTCAATGGAAACATCTATTGATAAAAAATATATTTTTGTTTCCAAATAGGTACCTACCCGGTCAGTAGGTACTTACAACTTTCACGGGTTTCACAAAGGCCCCAATTCAAATTATAATATATAGACTTGTAACATAAACGCACCTGATATCGGCTAAATGCAACAATATCTTCGGTGCCTCACAAATCCTTCAAAACCAACAGCGCTCGGCGCGGGCGGCGGGCGGCGGCGGCGGCGCATGAAATTGCCCGCTCCGTCCCGACCATAAACAACTGACAGCTCATGATAGATGGCGCTAGCCGACGCAAGCTGGATAAATACCGAGTAATTGCCGATAGCTCGGAGATACAATATAAGATACATGACGGAAAGGGAAGGTGAAACTTGGTTAGGCAATATTGATTTATGAAAAAAGTCAATTGTTTCACAACGTACCTATTGGTTCATTATGCTACTTCTGTTTTGTTTATAATGCAGCGAATGACTTGTTAAATAGTATGAGTGAAACACTAGGTACATCTGATTCAACCAGCATGGGTCAGATGCCGTGTCTTATATACCACATAGGCCGTGTGGTGCCGGCATAGAATTTCACCACCCCAACTCTTCCCGTGGGTGTCGTAAGAGGCGACTAAGGGAAACACACCGGGGGGCGGGCAGCAGCGCCTTCTGCAGAACAACTACACCGAACTGCGATCCCCAACCCGCATGCCCAGCGTGGGGATTATGGGCAATAACCCCCAAATAATGATGCCATCTATGGCGCTCATTAGGGGAGGCCTATGTCCAGCAGTGGACTATTATAGGCTGGTGATGATGATGATGGGTCAGATTATGTATGTGGACTTTCTCCACAGTAGGTAAGTAGGAACGTGGGTAGCCTATGGAATAAGGTTTCGGGGCGCATCTTAGAACTTTTCTTTTCTTGTGTTTAAAGCAAACCTTACCCAGCTGAAGCTCGAAAAAAGTTTATCAAGTGGTACAAAACCCCTTAACACAAATTGTTGGAAGAAACGTTTCTCATAACGTTAATCTTCAGGTAGCGGTTGAAAAACCTCTATGAAACACAATATTGCATAAAATCGTGAACTGAAATAATCACTGACACGCAAGTGTCTGAAAATTCTTCGAAAGTTTATTCGGATCACAATCGAAATATGGCAATTCTGTTTATATCTACAGACAATTAACGATCATCAGTACAATGTCAACAGTGAACATTTTGTAAGTATAGTGATGACCGACCGAAGAAAGAAATTTATCAAACTCTGAGTTTAATTATAACCTGCAACGTCTCCTTTAGCTAAATTCTGTTAAAAATGTAGATTATTCCTTTTTCCCAAAGTAAGACCAATATAAATCAAGCCTCCGTTGGGTCCATTGAAAAAGTCGTTAAATCATTATCAGTGTTTCTTAATTCTTACCTTTGTTGGTTCTCGGTTCGTCGTTTGCATTTTTATTACTTTTTAATTTTATCGCCAGGAGCAGACTTTCTACATTCAGACAGGAAGCAGGTTGCAGCTGAAGTCTAAAAAATCTGTACGACGACTGAAGACGGCAGAATTTATAATTGCAGTGTCTTCGGTGTAAATGCCGTCTTCATTCTGTAGCTTCAGGTAATTAGAACCAACCCCGTCTTGGGCTACTGGGAAATTCGTGACAGAATCTTTATGAAATTGATTATCTACCTACTTGTCTCAATGTTAATTATTCCCTTTAGACTTACGTTCTCGCTGGATGCTCCAGCGAGAACGGTGATCGTATGAACAATATGATGAAGGTAAGATAATAACCGAATATTTTATTTATCATAGTCATCATCATCGTCGAAAACGGAGTTTTGAGAGACGATCACATCGATGGAGCGACGTTTTTGTAACGTTCGCTGCGTCAATGGATGGCGGCCCAGGAGCGATGTTTGTGCCGTCGCATGGGAGAGACAATCCAGCAGTTGAAAATTGGCATCTTATTTTACAACCAATTAGAAAATGCTTAGGTTTCTTTAATATTTATTTCGTTGTCGTTCGTCCGCCCGCCTATGCAAGGGTATTTAACAAAAAATATATAATACAAGTTGAGTTACACTATTGAAGTTTTATACCACTCGGTAGCTTTTATGAAAATATTCTATCGCCTATGTTATGAGGAATAAAGACGGAATTTATTGGTGAAATATTTTTTCAAATCGGTCTAGTAGTTTCGGATGCTATTGAATTCAAACAATGCAATCTTTCCTCTTTATAATATTACTAGCGGTCCGCCCCACCCTCGCAAGGGTATTTAACAAAAATTAAATTTTTCAAATTGGTTAAGTAGTTTGGGAGCCTATTCAATTCAAACAAACAAATAATCAAATCTTTCCTCTTTATAATATTAGAATATATAATTCAATAGATTCTAGAGCATTACAAGAGTGTTTTAGTCGCTATCCGAGAGTCTTGAATAACAACTAAAACGCATGACCACGGAGAAAATCATACATATTTATGCTAAATCCTCTGCTTACCTTGCAAGTCCTCGTAAGCACACCTCAGTGCCACCTCTCCAGTGTGTGTGCAATCACAAATGCATTAAGCACTCGATCCGAGTGTCCGGTACAAACTTGCCTGCGCGCCGTCTCAAGTGGGCCTATGCTAATGCCCAATTCTACGCATTTGGATACTGATATATTATCTGGTACTGGGGGTACATTGGGTGGGGATGAGATGGGCTTTTGAGACGTATTACAGTAAGTACTAGTATTATGTTATCTGTGGACAGTAGTATCGCTATAGTAAAAGTATATAAATAAGTAAGCTATCTGTGACAAGTAGCGGGGTGCCGGCCGTGGATGGATATGCCACCGACATTGTTGCGGGCGGACATAGACTGCTTCCCATCAGGCGAACCGGACGCCAGTTTTCTACCTTCGTAATATTTTTTAAAAACAATATGTTATGTATGTCACAAGAAGTCAGCAGACACTAACTATCACCAGCCTGGTCCCGTAGTACTCGTAAAAACGTAATTTCTGATAAGTTTTTTGTAAACACTATAGCTAATGTAAGTGACATAAGAGTGGGTTTTGCGCGATAAAGAAAGAGACTCATTGACTTTCCATAGCCGAGTAGGCCTCCAGATTTTATTCTTGACAAATTGAGGAGCAAGATTCTTGCACGCAAGAGCCACCTTTCGATAATATTGTAAGCGACGCTGCCAACATCAACGTTTTGTGCCTATAATTTTGCGTCCAAGAGTCCTGTAAGGCCTAAAAGAAAATAAATCACTTTGATTTTAAACGCAAGGATTATGCAGAATCTATCAAAGCCTTACAAAAGAGCCATTTTATAAAAATAAGTACCTACCTCAATCAACTGAAAAATCGGCCCAATAAAATGACCGCAAAATTAACAAACTTTTTAAACTAGTTTCCAACCAATCAGCGAAGAAGAATGGCTCGACTAATGACCCTTACAATATCAAGCGTGCCTAATCAAGACTAATACCCTAAGATAAGGGAAGGGGTAAGAACTTTGGACTTTGATGGAGCTGCTGTATTAAGATTTGATCATTTTGCTCAGAGGGCTTGAAGAGAAAACATTAAAATAGGTAAGCACGCAAGCCATTATCATGGTAGAGATAACACGAACACTCATTTACAATTCTTATGGTTACCATTATTTCAAGAACTTATTGTAAGCTAAGGTATAAGGTCAAAAAAACTATGCTGTAAAAGGAGAGTTTAAAAGTTTGTTTTTATCTTATGATTTGCGATACCTACTACTGGATGTATTGTGAAAAATATTTCAACTATAACATTTTCCATGCTTTTATACAAGCAACAATAGTCTTTCCCTTGCGAGTGAATGCACGGATAGAATTTATTTTTTAAAACCCGAAACTAAAATAATTACTTTTTGTTCACCCACAAATAATGCTTTACAGCGACAATGACAGGACCATCTTGTTAAAAACTTTTTCAAGTAAAATAACATAGCTCCAATCCAATAAAAAACCTCATCAGCTTCAACAATCAGATGTCAGGGCAACTTTAATCACCTTATCCGACTGTTAAAGCAACACTTGACATAACAATAACGGTCCCCTAGCTCTAAATCCTGATTATGGCTAATTTCGAGGGAGTTTCTTTAAAAGTTTGCCGAGTTGCTTGTATCGCATTGTGGTGGCTCTAATCAAGTTCTAACGAGGTTGGGAGTAGGGATGCTGAAAAAATATCGATATATCGATATTTTTTATTCGATATATCGATATTTTTAGCCGATATATTGATATATCGATATATTTTGATCCGATATATCGATACAAAATATCTAATATCGAAAAAAGTATCAAAAACGATATTTTTTCCATATTTCATTTATCTTATTTACTTATTAGTTATTAGCATCAATCACTATCTAAATGTGAACCTATAGTTATATGGACCTTGTCTGAAATAAACGATTATTATTATTATTATAAATAAAGTCACTAGCATTCAAATCAAAACCGTAAATGCTTCGTTCATAAATGCGTAATATTTTTCTTCACGACACATGGAGATTTCATCGCATTTCACGCGGGGGCCGGCGCTTTCAGCCGCGGGCGCAGCTAGTACGTATATTTATCAGGCAAACCAGTATTTGTGTAATCTTGAGTTGGTGTGCTGGGAGGTGCGACACAGTTTTAAGCTTATGGTTATGATCTTTCCAGTGTTTCATTGTATTGTATTTTAACTATATTAGTTTTTGTTTCTTTATTCTTAGAATATTGCATATTTTTTACGAGGGGTTCAAGACTTTGGAGGAGGAAAAATTCTACTTTTAGTAGTTGTAGTTTCCAATTTGCATAAATAAAAATTGTCTATAAAAATAATTCCTTCGTTTTATTAAGGTTATTGTGTATTAAAATAATATGCATTGTAGGGGAAGGGCGGGCAAGATGGATATAGTTAGAAAGAACGCATGTAAACATAAATAATCTGTGTATTAAACTTGAACACTTTACTTAGAAAAATCGTTAACTTAATAAACTACCATTGGCAACAATGAGATCAATTAAATCTTAAACAAATATTGTGTAACTCTTACATTTATAAAAAAGTTGAAATTATCCATCTTGCCCGCCCAGGGTTGGTAAGATGGATAACCTATGAGGGCAAGATGGATCATGGATTATAAGTAGTATTCTTGTCATCACACTCATCGCAAAAGTACGATCCATAACCCATATAGGAGGAGCAGAGCTCGTGTGTCCAATTCTGGTATCCTGAACATTCTATCCAGTCTTCAACTATAGGTGTTTTGTAGGGTTCTGATATGGGTCTGATATGGGCCGGTGTGATTAGTTTTTCTGCAATAAATCTTGCCTGTAGTGTCTCGGTAACCTGTGATTGCTTATCAGGATTTGGTGAATGGTGATTTGTCGATTTAGAAGAATCAGTAGATAGATGTCGTGGGAGGAGTACACTGCATAGGTTCTGGAGCTGGAACCAAATTGGATGGCGATGTTGAGAGTTCGTCAGTTGATTATTTTTATTGTGTAGGTTCTTGGACTGGAATTCTAATAGATGATGATGCTGAGAGACAATCTAACTGATCATTAGCATCTGGTTCTGGAGGAGCCAATGAAGCTGCTGCGAACATTTCATCTTCAGAGAAGCTTGGCGTATAGACGAAGTTTTTGCTTCCACCATGGCCTTCGCTAGGGTTTCCGAAGACCACGATCCACGTTGGGACTTTCTTTTATACGTATTAACCATCTGAAAAAACAATAACATCCATAAAATTAGGTTTTACTCATGGGCGGGCAAGATGGATATATCAAAAAAACGTGATCCATCTTGCCCACTCGGCTTATGATGAACTAAAATGAAAATATCTCTTAAAATAAAACTAATAAACAACAATCCATTCCAAGCAAGCATGGTCAATGGTAAATAAAGTAAAATAACAACAACACATATCTATTTACAAGAAAACAATAGAAATATTCAACTTTACTTACTTTCAAAACATCGAAAGCTTGAAACACAAAACATAAACAAGCTTCTCCAAAGACCGTCGCGCGCAGGAGACTGGCAGGCACTGAGCGGGGGGACGCAGCCGGTGGCTAGGCACACTGTTGTTATGCCGCGATCGTAAAATTTCGCTGCGTCTTTGGGATATTTCGAGTATCCATCTTGCCCGCCCTATCCATCTTACCCGCCCTTCCCCTATATTATTATTTTAAATTGCAAACTTCTCTGAAAATTTGATCGATATATCGATATTTTTTCCTCGATATATCGAGGCCGATATTGATATTTTTAAAAAGAAAAATACCGATATATCGGTATTTTTCTTCACTTCCGACATCCCTAGTTGGGAGAGCTTTTGCATTGGTTTGGGGCTGCGTTTGGAATTAGAATATTATTGAACGAATGGTTTAGACTATGGTTTCGCTGTTGCATTGATAGAGTCCCCATTCCGTACGCAGGTATATAATGTAGGTATTTATAGTAAATCTATTAACTTTGTGGACAACTACTACTAAAGGTAAATGTTACTTTTCAGTCATAACATAACTCAAAGCTACACATTTAAACAAGAAGCTAAATCACATTCATGGAGATTGTAGAAAAAAAAACCCTTGCAAGGAGCAAAATACAAAGTTCTAAGATCGATACCTAGCTCTATCGTGAAGGAAGGCATTAATGTAGGTATCAATGGGTTGTTGCGACATTTCGGTCAATGAATATTGTAGGATAATGTTTTTTCGATTATCAGCGGCCCGGCAACCTTGGTGTAGCCTCTGATCAGAAGATGTAAGCCTCTACGCCGGATGTACCGCCGAGTTGTGTGTGGACTTAATTACGACAAATTATCACATCAAAAAACAATTATGTTTGTTGTAGCCGTTTGAATACAAATATGAAAATCAACAGAACACCTTTGGAAACCTATTAATACTTTATACTAGGTACTTATAACCAAGATATTACCAATGCTTTGAAGATCTGTAGAAACTAGCCATGCCTATCACCCTAAACTAATCCCTTTCTAAAACGATAAATATCTTCTTAAATGCCAATCACCATTTCTATAAGATCCACCACTTCATAAGATCTCGTACTCTAAGTAGGTAACGCATAAAGCTCATTTCAGAAGCTCAGTGCAAATCCTCTCCCGTCGTAATCAGGTGTCGGCGCTAATAATAAGAATCGCCGGGTGATACTGAACGTGCCACAATTTAAATGGCTTCTCCGCCCGAGATGTAAATTGCAATTGTAAAGAGTCTGCGAAAAGGTTTAAAATTGTGTAAAGCAACTTGGTAAAAGTGCAATGTGAAAATGATTGTTGATCTAAGTTCTGTTCTTATATTTCTAAAAACATGTGGGTGTAGACCTTTATGAACTGTAATTAGGAGGTCTCTACATTAAAACCTGTTGCCATCCTATTTATTACATTGATAAACTTGTATTGACATGCTATAAACTAGGTTCCTACCACAAATTTCGTGTATATCGATTGCTTTAGTGGTAAATCGTATGTATGAGATATTATAGCGTCTTCGATTTAAGCAACCTGTTATATCTATAACGTTCTAACTAAGTAAAAAATTTTGTTTTATTTATGATTTTTATAACCTTTTTTTATTGCAGACACAATTACACGTTACACAAAATAAAATCACGAGTAGGATAAAAATGGCATACTAGTGTTTAAATCATATCCCTAAGATTTATGGGCATTTTACTCAAGTCAGGTTACTCAATAACTCTTTCCAACTACATTTCCATGATCTTAAACCTCGCCGAAGAGTCAATAATAATAAATCCTTGCTATTGAAGAGCGGGAACAATTTCATAGTTGATGCACAATACCTTCTTGCAGAAGCAAAGGTCACTACGGTTGCATTATTGAGTCTACGAGGGTTGGATTTTTCACGATTTACGTATGTAATAGCGTAAACAGAGAGAAAACGGCCTTCGACGGAGAATAGCGTGGTGGTTTCTGTACCGTCACGCTCGGATCGGTTACGTTGAATCACTGGTATTTTGTTTTGCTATTTCTTATTTAAAAATAACATTTTCAAAGTGCTTCCAAAATATAATAGGATTGAAGTTCGTTTAAACATAGTTCTAAGTTTACGATTTCCTACAAATAAGTTTTCCGATAGTTTTATTCCTTAGAAAAAAAAGACAATAATATAAAAATCAAGAAACATAAAAAAATATTAAAATATCACCTTATATAAAAATATAAAGTTATGACAACAGATAGTAACTTTTGTTATCATATTATACATTATTCTTTATATTGAAATAATTATGCCTAAGTACAATTATTCCGATATAGTACATTTCATGCGCAGATCGCAGGACGCGCACGCAGCGAAGCCTTCGATCTACTTTTTGTACACTTGCGTCGATGGCGCTAACCATGCTGCGTACCCGCGGCGTGTCGCCGCCGCGTCGTCGTCATGCCCGCTGCATCATCGCAGAGTGCTTGTTTGTCGCGGCGCGGCGTGCTCGCCGCAGTCGCATCGCTTTAAAATCGCTCGCAAATCGTCAATATAATAAGGCTTTAAGTACCTTCTGTAAAAAGGATATCGTGCTAAAGGCATCGAATCGACGCCGATAAAAATACGAAATCCTCTTGCAACGAATGGAATTGCGTATTGGGGCTCAGACAGGGTGTAATCTGCCTGCCTACGGTACCCTAACTGTCCCGAGAGTTCCGTGCCACGAGTACTCTGCACTTACTGCCATAGACTAGGCAGTGAGTGATGATGGCACGTCATAAAAGTAATGCTCTAAAGATTACTGCCAAAGTTTTTAGCGTTGTCTGTCCAGCCTCAGTAACGCCGCTAGTTGGACAATTCTTTGTGAGTGTATTAGGTAGGTAACCATTCTATTTTTGCCACACATCATCGGTTTAAGTTTTGTTCTTATTATGTACATATTTTATGAGTTTAGACGAAAATAGTACCTATACATTATTATGTAGGCTACACATACAAATATGTTACCGCAGGGCGCGCGGCGGCGCCTGCTCTATGCAATATAGTACATTGTTTTACTAGGAACTAAACCACCCCATTATACTTATTGTTTACCTAAAAGATGTTGTTATTATAAGATTACAAAACTGAACTATAATGTGTGGTTATGACCCTCATACCACACTTTATAGTTGAGAGAAATAACAAAGTATTTATAATGGTAGAATATAAATAGACCTAGTAACCTTGCACCTACTCTACCATCATCATCATCATCATCATCATCAGCCTATACTAGTCCACTGCTGGACATAGGCCTCCCCTAATGAGCGCCATTGCCCCTGTCTTCAGCTTGTCCATCCAGCATCTGCCAGCAGTCTTTCGCAGATCGTCATCCCACCTGGCCGGAGAGCATCCCACACTACGTTTACCAAGTCGCGGTCTCCACTCAAGAACACGTTTACTTTAACGGTTATCGGTTACTCGACCATACAAGTTTTAAAGTACTATCATCTAATGTTTTGTCATGGTTTTGTCATTGAACTCTCTATATGTAGGTACATTACATTCATAAAAACACCTAACAAGTTACGTGAAGTACAAATCAAAAAGATCATTAGTTGTTGTGCTACGAGGATTACCTACCTAGGTATTTGACTTCTGCACGGATTCCTGAACGGATTTTTTCGAGATGCAATCACAACACGAAAAACAAACAAAGAATTTCATTTGGTTAAATTGGCTTTCTTTGATTGGATTTTGATTGCAATTTGTAAAAGTAAGAACAAAATGACATTGACATTGTATTTCCCTCTCCGCAGTGTCACGTCTGCAAGCACGCCTGCTCTATGCCGGTGCATGGAATCGCGCCAGAACTAAATGAAATTGAAATTAGCTTTCTCTCCCCTGAGCCACTAGCGGAATTTTCCAAAATAAAAGCGTATTATATTTTAAAATACGATTCCAGTCGCTCTCGTAAATGGGAAAGTCCGGAAACTTAGGGCGTCTGGGCGGAGATAAAAATGGAGTTAACCGACGCTACTAGAAATGTATATAATAGACTAATATTTTCGAAATAGGTACAAGACAATATGAACTTTTGTTTGGTTTAGGAAATGACACGTTCAATTTAGTGATCTTTAAAGAGTTTCATGTTTGGGCGTAAATAGGACTCATCCCACAATAAACAATTATGTTTCAAATATTGCTTTCCTCGTCTTACAATATCTATAGCACCTGTAACAAAAAACTTATTCAAAACTATAGTTTATTGTGCATCTTTCAAATAATTCTAGCAGAAGGTTTTTATTTGTGAATATCCGAACTAAATGCGCTTGGTAGGTACGTAAAGGCTTACGGGCCATGTTTGCGTTCGGATACACGCGCCCAGAGCTGAGCGCGACGCATACTCGATGAGGAGCGTGGGAAACCGACAACCAGCCACTGTTGGAATCCTCTACGGGAATAGTTTTATTTCCCAAATATTCCAAATATTTTTAGGGTGCGGCAATTTCAATAGTATGTAACTATGTAAGTTACATAGATACTTACTGAATTAAATGCGCGATACAGGG
The DNA here is from genome assembly GCA_963931895.1 of Eupithecia pulchellata. NCBI lineage: Eukaryota > Metazoa > Arthropoda > Insecta > Lepidoptera > Geometridae > Eupithecia > Eupithecia pulchellata. Next base: position 14,238,636 of record OZ007524.1, read on the forward strand.
ATCTTTCGTTTTATATTTGGTGGCCTGTAAAAAATAGCTTCTAGCGAGGCCGGCAATTTCCAAACCAACTTCTATACAGGGTTATAGGTAGATGATCAATAACCTTTTAAAGGCGACTTGGGTACATCAAGACGAACAACTTTTGTTCTATGACTAATTCAATGATTGTTTTCCATACATAAAATAAATACCTAAGTAATTTTCCAGTTCTGATCTTCTTAGCTCTATGTAGCTGGTCACAGATAAAAGCCATAATATGAACACAGCACAAGTCACAGTACCAGTAAGACAATTCGATACATGACGAGGCACGCGATGGCGCTTGTATGTCGATACCTATGTATTAGCAAAAAAGAAAGGGGTTGCGTTAATGAAAGGGGTGGCGTGTTCGCAAAAACAAAAGTTGTTCGTCTTGATATACGCAAGTCGCTTTTAAGAGGTTATTGATCATAGGAGATGACCAATAACCTCTTAACCCTGTTTAAAATGATGTACCTATCTGAAATAAATAATAGATAGGTACTTACCGAATATACATATTATATAAATGTATACCTAATGTCCGCAATTTCATCATGATCATTTTCATGTAAAAATCAGGAAACTTGGTGCATTTTTCTCGTCCGTTCAACTTTAAGGTCTCCTTCATATAACTACTATCTTTCTCGATTCCTCCCTCAGAACCGTTCTAGCCCGGCCAGCACGCACGGACGCGTCGCGAGCGCGCCTTGGAGCAAACACTAGCTCTGCTGACCAAACGTGCAGCAAACACATGGATTCACTACTACTTACATGCTGGAGAAGGTTTTCCCGACTTTCGTGCAAAGCTCATGTCTTGAAAACTTATTCACATATATCACGTTGTAAGCCGATTATGTAAACTTTTGTCCAGTTAATAAATGTCGGACGACCGCCATTTATTAAAGATATGAATCTTCGAATTAATTTAGACTACTAAACTCGCAGAACACCAGTCTAAGTGGATGACAAACAGGACTAAAATATGGAGATGTTTAGGTGCCCTGTGTTGAATAACTAATATTAATTACTGAGTACAGTTTACAAACGTTAATTTTAACGATATCTAACACGTCAGGATGGCCGAGCGGTCTAAGGCGCTGCGTTCAGGTCGCAGTCCACTTCTGTGGGCGTGGGTTCGAATCCCACTTCTGACAAATAATTTTGCTCTCCTGTCCAGCAAGACATCTCTATCTATCAGCAGATTTAAGATAGGCGGCTGATCTCGGATTTTCACACTGAAGCAACTTCAGGCGCTCAATGTCTAGATTATCCCGAAATATTAACCAAACATTTTACTTATTTTAGTTCCTTTAAATAGTCGTCCAGAGAAGAAAATCTTTCTTTGTTGTAAATACGTGGCATATTATCATCCGCATTATCTCACGTGGCACCTGATAAATACATAAATTGGTATTTTTAATTTTTGTGTGCCAAATAAAATAAATAAAATCGCTTGATTACATACTTGGACCGACAGAATAGGGGCTTAGAGATGACACAAGACCAAAACAAAAGGCGTGAAATGAGGGAGCTCTTTGCCCAGGAGTGAGATAAGGTCAGTCTAAGGTCTTAAAATAAACCGTTAACTAGAATGTAGTAAGTGTACCACATCCAAAGTCTCCTCTAAGAAGCCAGGAGTTAAATTAGTACCATGTTTGGTATTCAGCGCGCGAACGTTGGTTTTTTCCTCGCTTGGCGCGCGGCCGTGCGTGTTCCACCTTCTATTGTTCGCATCGCCATTAGATAAATAGAATACTGAATGGCAGACTGTTTACTTACATATAACTACCCCCGTTACCTTACCCTACCTAAACGTTGACATTATTGAAAGGAGAAAGGATTTTTTTCCTGCTCAGTTTCTGAAGATAACGTAAAAGTTAGGGCATAGAGAGATATGAGACGTAGTATTCAGGTCCCTGTTTAGCAAGATGTCAGGTTTTATGTGGATTCTAAGATGTTCCTGCTTTTTCTCAAAAATGTTTTATTTGCCTTAGCGTAACTAACCACCTACCTACACTAGCCTTAGTTTAGCTTTATTTTCTTTGACATTCCTAATGAAAAAACACAAATTGAAATGCTGATTTCTACTTTTATTATTTATCTCGGTCAAGTTAAAAAGTACTAAAAGCTTTAAAGTCGTCGAGGATGTGCATCAGAATCGGATCTTTGTCTAGCCTTTTCTAGTCGGTATGGAACCACCGCCCTTAGCCTCCCTCCGTTTGCGGGAGGGGGGTGGTGGGGGTGTCATGTCATCCGGGTTAGGCGGAGCCATTGGAGGCGGCGGCGGCGGCGGCGGCGGCGGTGGTGGCGGCGCCTGTCTTGCCACCTGATATTACCAGAAAACATTTTTTTACCATTTTAAGCTTTAAAAAGGAATTATTATTGAATAGCGTTATTTAACTTCTATGAGGATAATGGTTTTCGTGTACTCACTCTGTTCAAAACATGGTATTTTTCACGATTGGCAAGCGTCAATTCAGCGCGAGGCGGAACTGCAACCGATTGCCCGACGCCGAGCCAAAGGGCCACACAAATAACAAAGACAGCCAAATGAAACGACTGTCTCATCTTCACTTATCACTGCAGATTGAATTTCAACGAGACCATTGCATTTTATATCATACACAAGGCATGTTACCTCGCATGACAGGTGCGATGATAAAAAAACTCTTGAAAACAATACAACAACAACTTCCTGCGCTGCGCGATGCACGCATCAGATAACTGCTCTAAAAATGCATTAAATGCAATCTCCGTAACAAAGGAAATGTACCTAATGTGATTAAGTTATGTAGCCTTACCACAGATAATATAATACTACACGTCTAACCCAGGGCTGCCATTCCTCTACCAATTGCTGAATGTGCCTGCCTATAAATTCATTTTCCCCATAGATCTACCTGGATATAGTTTTGGTTTTTTCCCTAAAAAATATCAATAACAAAGACAGAGATACAGGATCAGTTCGTGTTGGAAAACTGGCGGAAGAGAACCTTTCTAAACCAAAAATTGTTTCAAACTTTTATGATTTACCCTGACGCTACCTACTAAATAATAAGCAGGCTTTCAGAACCTATTATAGAGCTCACAGTCTGACAACTATGTCAGACTTATATTAGAGGCTCATAGTAGTTAAAATGAATAGGACCAAACGCAAACATTCAAAATTGAAATGAAACACACACCAAAATAAAATGTGATGATGATAATGTCCTAGCCTATTTCGGTTACGGCGATGTGTGCCTGGACAGGCATTTTAACTTTTAACTTTTACCTGTGAAAAGCACCATCGTAAGATTTGAACACTTCAGTTCCTTTGGTCAAATTCGAGTATGTGCCATCTTTTAAGGCGTTTTATGTGGTCTTTGTCCTGTAGAAGGTCTTTAGCTAATGAGTTGATGACCACATCTAATTATGGCTACACAGCCGATTGTAGATACAAAAGGGAAAAAAGAGAAAAAAAAAAACTTTGACCTCAGCTTCTAGGAAACACCCCAGAGCCTGAAAGCCTGTGGTTTTCGACCCTTTTGTGCGCTCTCTCATGGCTTTCATACCCAAGTTTGTTACAAAAAGTACCATACTATGCTGTTGTAACGGGTAGGTATAGATAAGAACCCGTTTTGTACTAAGAAATAGCGATTGCTCATTTGACCAACAAATAATGTGAAAATGTTATGATAGCCTATACCTGCCAATACTAGCCCTAGCTCGTAAACCTACCGACTAATTATTTACATCGCACATGTTCTTTTTATCTCAAAATCTAGACACCCTCGGAATACAGAAAACAAGATACGAACAATCAACACGCCGTTAACACGTTCGCAGTAGGTTTATTTTGTATTAGAAAAGTTTCCATACTTTAATAAAATTGCAAATTCTGCAGCAAGCCCTCTTCCTTAGAAGTCGTGACCAATGCTCATTATGAAAATTAAAGACAAATACTCAACAACGACATTTATTTACAGATATAACATTGTATTTATGTACATATAGTTTGATTAAATAAAATAATCACTTTGAAACTACTATTTTTGCATATAGTGCAATATAACTATGACTAGGGTGTACCTATAGGACGATTTGTATTAATATTTGCACATGAGTTAATAAAGCGTTTATTTTAAACCCGCATAGCTAGTGAGCAATTTATGTAAATGGAGATTAGCTTTATATCGATCACTCTATATTACTCTACTACACACAATAATAAAATTATTATGACATGAGATTAATTTACCTACTCTAAGAACACAGGAAGCATACCCAAGTGTCGACATAACGTATCGATCGCTATATTCACAACCTAATTACCTACAGTTTTCTATTGAGATAACATTTTTAATGTATCTCAAGTGATTTTTTTATTAATATTTTTTTCTAAGATTCAAAGAATAAAAATAATATCCTAAACAATGCGGCTCCAAGTCCCTTCGAGGTGACTTGAGGAGTTTTATTTGAACTCTAAAGTTTCCCCGAGTTTGTAAAAGCACTATAACACCAAAAAGAAAATATTTTGATGAATATCTTGTAAAATTTGGGTATCTACCTATTTAAAATGGACTTGTTGAAGGTCATCTTATTTTGAAAACCAATGAAATAAATTATTTAAAATTTTAATATTGATCTTACATCATATTCACTGGCTGCAGAACGAGATAGATTCAGATTCAATAACTGTATTTCTTTAGGCTTACAAAATAAGCACCTAGACAAGTCAAATTTCATACAGATAATTATATTATATATAGCTTAATTACCACTCACTGACTGACTGACATAATTGTTCTCCTTGATGGTGGAGGGGGAGGTATGTTTTTTTTTACGGAATCGTATAGAGGGTATCGGGGGGACCTAGGGAAAATTCCGACTTTTCCAAATTTGCCCCCCCTTCTCCCCCCCCTTTAGGGGGGCTCCCAAACAGAGCCATACTGAATGTTCTTTTTTATGGGGTTGTATAGAGGGGGTCAAATGGTTTTAAGGCAGGTAAAAATTTCCCCCCCCCTTTGCCCCCTGACCCCCCCTTTTGAAGTTGCTACCGAAATGAGTCGAAATAGAAAAAAAATGATTGCAGCACCGTATAGAGGGTTCCTTCTCGTGTTGAAAAATAAAAAAAAAACACCCCCCCTCCATGCCCATTTTCACCCCCCCTTTTTGTATCTCCCAAACGGATCGACCTAGAAGAAAAAATTTTTCACAGTCATGTAGAGGGGAAAAAGTCATTTTGAATGCCAAAAAAAGTTTGAACCCTTTGACCCCCTAGACCCCCTTTTTTAATAAAAAACCGAAAATTGGCCAAATTTTGACCTTTTTTTTCGGGTGGAGCATTGCGGCGAGCGAAGCGAGCTGCAATGCGACTACGGGGAACAGCACGGCGAGCGAAGCGAGCTGTGCTGTGACCCCCCATGACCCCCCACGACCCCCCAAAAACCCACTCTCTCAGCAGGCGGGGGAGCATTGCGGCGAGCGAAGCGAGCTGCAATGCGACTAAGGGGAACAGCAAGGCGAGCGAAGCGAGCCGTGCTGTGACCCCCACGACCCCCTCATGACCCCCCCAGCAAGCGGATGGAGCATTGCAGCGAGCGAAGCGAGCTGCAATGCGACTAAGGGGAACAGCACGGCGAGCGAAGCGAGCCGTGCTGTGACCCCTCTCTTCCAGCAGGCGGTGAGCATTGCGGCGAGCGAAGCGAGCTGCAATGCGACTAAGGGGAACAGCAAGGCGAGCGAAGCGAGCCGTGCTGTGACCCCCACGACCCCCTCATGACCCCCCCAGCAAGCGGATGGAGCATTGCGGCGAGCGAAGCGAGCTGCAATGCGACCAAGGGGAACAGCACGGCGAGCGAAGCGAGCCGTGCTGTGACCCCCACGACCACTCTGTTCCAGTAGGCGGTGAGCATTGCGGCGAGCGAAGCGAGCTGCAATGCGACTAAGGGGAACAGCAAGGCGAGCGAAGCGAGCCGTGCTGTGACCCTTACGACCCCCATGACCCCCCCAGCAAGCGGATGGAGCATTGCGGCGAGCGAAGCGAGCTGCAATGCGACTAAGGGGAACAGCACGGCGAGCGAAGCGAGCCGTGCTGTGACCCCCACGACCACTCTGTTCCAGTAGGCGGGGAGCATTGCGGCGAGCGAAGCGAGCTGCAATGCGACTAAGGGGAACAGCAAGGCGAGCGAAGCGAGCCGTGCTGTGACCCCCACGACCCCCTCATGACCCCCCCAGCAAGCGGATGGAGCATTGCGGCGAGCGAAGCGAGCTGCAATGCGACCAAGGGGAACAGCACGGCGAGCGAAGCGAGCCGTGCTGTGACCCCCACGACCACTCTGTTCCAGTAGGCGGGGAGCATTGCGGCGAGCGAAGCGAGCTGCAATGCGACTAAGGGGAACAGCACGGCGAGCGAAGCGAGCCGTGCTGTGACCTCCCACGACCATCCTCTTCCAGCAGGCGGGGAGCATTGCGGCGAGCGAAGCGAGCTGCAATGCGACTACGGGGAACAGCACGGCGAGCGAAGCGAGCCGTGCTGTGACCCCTCATGACCACTCTCTCCCAGCAGGCGGGGAGCATTGCGGCGAGCGAAGCGAGCTGCAATGCGACCAAGGGGAACAGCACGGCCAGCGAAGCGAGCCGTGCTGTGACCCCCACGAACCCCCACTCCCAGCAAGCGGATGGAGCATTGCGGCGAGCGAAGCGAGCTGCAATGCGACTAAGAGGAACAGCATGGCGAGCGAAGCGAGCCGTGCTGTGACTCCCCTCTTCTAGCAGGCGGGGAGCATTGCGGCGAGCGAAGCGAGCTGCAATGCGACTAAGGGGAACAGCACGGCGAGCGAAGCGAGCCGTGCTGTGACCCCCACGACTCCCCATGAGGAGGGTCGGATTGCAATTCGACAACTGTCACACTGCAAGGCGAGCGAAGCGAGCCTTGCTGTGTGACCCAACACCCCTACATATGGGTATCGTTTTCGACTAAATCAAACACGTAGATTACGAAATAGATGTCCATTTTCAAATCCAAGATGGCTGACAGTTTATTATCGCAGATTTTACACATGATATCGATTTCCATCAAATCAAAGACGTTTTAGTTTATGAAAAGTAAAAACTCCAATGCAATAAGGCCGCCTAAGGCGAAGCACAACCCCCGAGCTGCTTGCAGCTCGGGCACATATACCCTCTAGTTATATTATATAAAGCTTAAAAACCACTCACTCACTGACTGACTGACATAATTGTTCTCCTTGATGGTGGAGGGGGAGGTATGGTTTTTTTTACAGAATCATATACTAGGTGTCGGGGGGACCTAGGGAAAATTCCGACTTTTCCAAATTTGCCCCCCCTTCTCCCCCCCTTTAGGGGGGCTCCCAAACAGAGCCATACTGAATGTTCTTTTTTGTGGGGTTGTATAGAGGGGGTCAAATAGTTCAAAGGCAGGTAAAAACTTTCCCCCCCCTTTGCCCCCAGACTCCCCCCTTTTGAAGTTGCTACCGGAAAGAGTCGTTATAGAAAAATTTGGATTGCGGGGTCGTATAGAGGGTTTCTTCTCGTGTTGAAAAATAAAAAAAATCACCCCCCCCCTTCACCCACATTTTCACCCCCCCTTTTTGTATCTCCCAAACGGATCGACCTAGAAGAAAATTTTTTTCACTGTCATGTAGAGGAGAAAAAGTCGTTTTGAACGCCAAAAAAGGTTTGAACCCCCTGACCCCCCAGACCCCCTTTTTTTATAAAAAACCGAAAATTGGCCAAATTTTGACCTTTTTTTTCGGGTGGAGCATTGCGGCGAGCGAAGCGAGCTGCAATGCGACTACGGGGAACAGCACGGCGAGCGAAGCGAGCTGTGCTGTGACCCCCCATGACCCCCTCCGACCCCCCAAAAACCCCCTCTCCCAGCAGGCAGGGAGCATTGCGGCGAGCGAAGCGAGCTGCAATGCGACCAAGGGGAACAGCATGGCGAGCGAAGCGAGCCGTGCTGTGACTCCCACGACCCCCATGACCCCCCCAGCAAACGGATGGAGCATTGCGGCGAGCGAAGCGAGCTGCAATGCGACCAAGGGGAACAGCATGGCGAGCGAAGCGAGCCGTGCTGTGACTCCCACGACCCCCATGACCCCCCCAGCAAACGGATGGAGCATTGCGGCGAGCGAAGCGAGCTGCAATGCGACCAAGGGGAACAGCACGGCGAGCGAAGCGAGCCGTGCTGTTACCCCCACCCTCTTCCAGCAGGCGGGGAGCATTGCGGCGAGCGAAGCGAGCTGCAATGCGACCAAGGGGAACAGCATGGCGAGCCAAGCGAGCCGTGCTGTGACTCCCACGACCCCCATGACCCCCCCAGCAAACGGATGGAGCATTGCGGCGAGCGAAGCGAGCTGCAATGCGACCAAGGGGAACAGCACGGCGAGCGAAGCGAGCCGTGCTGTTACCCCCACCCTCTTCCAGCAGGCGGGGAGCATTGCGGCGAGCGAAGCGAGCTGCAATGCGCCAAGGGGAACAGCACGGCGAGCGAAGCGAGCCGTGCTGTGACCACCACCCTCTTCCAGCAGGCAGGGAGCATTGCGGCGAGCGAAGCGAGCTGCAATGCGACTAATAGAACAGCACGGCGAGCGAAGCGAGCCGTGCTGTGACCACCACCCTCTTCCAGTAGGCGGGGAGCATTGCGGCGAGCGAAGCGAGCTGCAATGCGACCAAGGGGAACAGCACGGCGAGCGAAGCGAGCCGTGCTGTGACCCCCACTCCCTTCTATGAGGTGGGTCGGATTGCGGTGAGCGTAGCGAACCGCAATTCGACAACTGTCACACTGCAAGGCGAGCGAAGCGAGCCTTGCTGTGTGACCAAACACCCACACATATGGGTATCGTTTTCGACTAAATCAAACACGTAGATTACGAAAAAGATTTCCATTTTCAAATCCAAGATGGCTGACAGTTTACTATCGCAGATTTTACACATGGATATCGATTTCCATCAAATCAAAGACGTTTTAGGTTATGAAAAGTAAAAACTCCAATGCAATAAGGCCGCCTAAGGCGAAGCACAACCCCCGAGCTGCTTGCAGCTCGGGCAAATATACCCTCTAGTTATATTATATAAAGCTTAAAAACCACTCACTCACTGACTGACTGACATAATTGTTCTCCTTGATGGTGGAGAGGGAGGTATGGTTTTTTTTACAGAATCGTATAGAGGGTATCGGGGGGACCTAGGGAAAATTCCGACTTTTCCAAATTTGCCCCCCCTTCTCCCCCCCCTTTAGGGGGGCTCCCAAACAGAGCCATACTGAATGTTCTTTTTTGTGGGGTTGTATAGAGGGGGTCAAATGGTTCAAAGGCAGGTAAATTTTTTTCCCCCCCTTTGCCCCCAGACCCCCCCTTTTGAAGTTGCTACCGGAAAGAGTCGTTATAGAAAAATTTGGATTGCGGGGTCGTATAGAGGGTTACTTCTTGTGTTGAAAAATAAAAAAAAAACACCCCCCCTCCACGCCCATTTTCACCCCCCCCTTTTTGTATCTCCCAAACGGATCGACCTAGAAGAAAAATTTTTTCACAGTCATGTAGAGGGGAAAAAGTCATTTTGAATGCCAAAAAAAGTTTGAACCCTTTGACCCCCCAGACCCCCTTTTTTAATAAAAAACCGAAAATTGGCCAAATTTTGACCTTTTTTTTCGGGTGGAGCATTGCGGCGAGCGAAGCGAGCTGCAATGCGACTACGGGGAACAGCACGGCGAGCGTAGCGAGCTGTGCTGTGACCCCCCATGACCCCCTACGACCCCCCAAAAACCCCCTCTCCTAGGAGGCGGGGGAGCATTGCGGCGAGCGAAGCGAGCTGCAATGCGACTAAGGGGAACAGCAAGGCGAGCGAAGCGAGCCGTGCTGTGACCCCCTCATGACCCCCCCAGCAAGCAGATGGAGCATTGCGGCGAGCGAAGCGAGTTGCAATGCGACTAAGAGGAACAGCATGGCGAGCGAAGCGAGCCGTGCTGTGACCCCCCTCTTCCAGCAGGCGTGGAGCATTGCGGCGAGCGAAGCGAGCTGCAATGCGACTAAGGGGAACAGCACGGCGAGCGAAGCGAGCCGTGCTGTGACCCCCCTCTTCCAGCAGGCGTGGAGCATTGCGGCGAGCGAAGCGAGCTGCAATGCGACTAAGGGGAACAGCACGGCGAGCGAAGCGAGCCGTGCTGTGACCCCCACGACTCCCCATGAGGAGGGTCGGATTGCGGTGAGCGAAGCGAACCGCAATTCGACAACTGTCACCCCCCTCTTCCAGCAGGTGTGGAGCATTGCGGCGAGCGAAGCGAGCTGCAATGCGACTACGGGGAACAGCACGGCGAGCGAAGCGAGCCGTGCTGTGACCTCCCACGACCATCCTCTTCCAACAGGCGGGGAGCATTGCGGCGAGCGAAGCGAGCTGCAATGCGACTTCGGGGAACAGCACGGCGAGCGAAGCGAGCCGTGCTGTGACCTACCACGACCACCCTCTTCCAGCAGGCGTGGAGCATTGCGGCGAGCGAAGCGAGCTGCAATGCGACTAAGGGGAACAGCATGGCGAGCGAAGCGAGCCGTGCTGTGATCCCCCTCTTCCAGCAGGCGTGGAGCATTGCGGCGAGCGAAGCGAGCTGCAATGCGACTACGGGGAACAGCACGGCGAGCGAAGTGAGCCGTGCTGTGAGCTACCACGACCACCCTCTTCCAGCAGGCGGGGAGCATTGCGGCGAGCGAAGCGAGCTGCAATGCGACCAAGGGGAACAGCACGGCGAGCGAAGCGAGCCGTGCTGTGACCACCACCCTCTTCCAGCAGGCAGGGAGCATTGCGGCGAGCGAAGCGAGCTGCAATGCGACTAATGGAACAGCACGGTGAGCGAAGCGAGCCGTGCTGTGACCACCACCTTCTTCCAGCAGGCGGGGAGCATTGCGGCGAGCGAAGCGAGCTGCAATGCGACCAAGGGGAACTGTGACCACCACCCTCTTCCAGCAGGCAGGGAGCATTGCGGCGAGCGAAGCGAGCTGCAATGCGACTAATGGAACAGCACGGTGAGCGAAGCGAGCCGTGCTGTGACCACCACCTTCTTCCAGCAGGCGGGGAGCATTGCGGCGAGCGAAGCGAGCTGCAATGCGAGCAAGGGGAACAGTACGGCGAGCGAAGCGAGCCGTGCTGTGACCCCCACTCTCTTCTATGAGGTGGGTCGGATTGCGGTGAGCGAAGCGAACCGCAATTTGACAACTGTCACACTGCAAGGCGAGCGAAGCGAGCCTTGCTGTGTGACCAAACACCCACACATATGGGTATCATTTTCGACTAAATCAAACACGTAGATTACGAAAAAGATGTCCATTTTCAAATCCAAGATGGCTGACAGTTTACTATCGCAGATTTTACACATGGATATCGATTTCCATCAAGTCAAAGACGTTTTAGGTTATGAAAAGTAAAAACTCCAATGCAATAAGGCCGCCTAAGGCGAAGCACTCCCCCCGAGCTGCTTGCAGCTCGGGCACATATACCCTCTAGTTATATTATATATAGCTTAATTACCACTGACTCACTGACTGACTGACATAATTGTTCTCCTTGATGGTGGAGGGGGAGGTATGGTTTTTTTTACAGAATCATATACTAGGTGTCGGGGGGACCTAGGGAAAATTCCGACTTTTCCAAATTTGCCCCCCCTTCTCCCCCCCCTTTAGGGGGGCTCCCAAACAGAGCCATACTGAATGTTCTTTTTTGTGGGGTTGTATAGAGGGGGTCAAATGGTTTTAAGGCAGGTAAAAATTTCCCCCCCCCCTTTGCCCCCTGACCCCCCCTTTTCAAGTTGCTACCGAAAAGAGTCGAAATAAAAAAAAAATTACTGCGGGGTCGTATAGAGGGTTTCTTCTCGTGTTGAAAAATAAAATAAAACACCCCCCCTCCACCCACCTTTTCACCCCCCCTTTTTGTATCTCCCAAACGGGTCGACCTAGAAGAAAAATTTTTTCACAGTCAAGTAGAGGAGGAAAAGTCGTTTTAAACGCCAAAAAAAGTTTGAACCCTTTGACCCCCCAGACCCCCTTTTTTAATAAAAAACCGAAAATTGGCCAAATTTTGACCTTTTTTTTCGGGTGGAGCATTGCGGCGAGCGAAGCGAGCTGCAATGCGACTACGGGGAACAGCACGGCGAGCGAAGCGAGCTGTGCTGTGACCCCCTACGACCCCCCAAAAACCCCCTCACTGGAGGCGGGGGAGCATTGCGGCGAGCGAAGCGAGCTGCAATGCGACTAAAGGGAACAGCAAGGCGAGCGAAGCGAGCCGTGCTGTGACCCCCACGACCCCCTCATGACCCCCCTCTTCCAGCAGGCGTGGAGCATTGCGGCGAGCGAAGCGAGCTGCAATGCGAAAGGGGAACAGCGCGGCGAGCGAAGCGAGCCGTGCTGTGACCTCCCACGACCATCCTCTTCCAGCAGGCTGGGAGCATTGCGGCGAGCGAAGCGAGCTGCAATGCGACTAAGAGGAACAGCATGGCGAGCGAAGCGAGCCGTGCTGTTACCCCCCTCTTCCAGCAGGCGTGGAGCATTGCGGCGAGCGAAGCGAGCTGCAATGCGACTACGGGGAACAGCACGGCGAGCGAAGCGAGCCGTGCTGTGACCTACCACGACCATCCTCTTCCAGCAGGCGGGGAGCATTGCGGCGAGCGAAGCGAGCTGCAATGCGACTACGGGGAACAGCACGGCGAGCGAAGCGAGCTGTGCTGTGACCCCCCTCTTCCAGCAGGCGTGGAGCATTGCGGCGAGCGAAGCAAGCTGCAATGCGACTAAGGGGAACAGCAAGGCGAGCGAAGCGAGCCGTGCTGTGACCCCCACGACCCACTCATGACCCCCCTCTTCCAGCAGGCGTGGAGCATTGCGGCGAGCGAAGCGAGCTGCAATGCGAAAGGGGAACAGCACGGCGAGCGAAGCGAGCCGTGCTGTGACCTCCCACGACCATCCTCTTCCAGCAGGCTGGGAGCATTGCGGCGAGCGAAGCGAGCTGCAATGCGACAAAGAGGAACAGCATGGCGAGCGAAGCGAGCCGTGCTGTGACCCCCCTCTTCCAGCAGGCGTGGAGCATTGCGGCGAGCGAAGCGAGCTGCAATGCGACTACGGGGAACAGCACGGCGAGCGAAGCGAGCCGTGCTGTGACCTACCACTACCATCCTCTTCCAGCTGGCGGGGAGCATTGCGGCGAGCGAAGCGAGCTGCAATGCGACTACGGGGAACAGCACGGCGAGCGAAGCGAGCCGTGCTGTGACCTACCACTACCATCCTCTTCCAGCAGGCGGGGAGCATTGCGGCGAGCGAAGCGAGCTGCAATGCGACCAAGGGGAACAGCACGGCGAGCGAAGCGAGCCGTGCTGTGACCCCCACTCTCTTTTAAGAGGTGGGTCGGATTGCGGTGAGCGAAGCGAACCGCAATTCGACAACTGTCACACTGCAAGGCGAGCGAAGCGAGCCTTGCTGTGTGACCAAACACCCAAATATATGGGTATCGTTTTCGACTAAATCAAACACGTAGATTACGAAAAAGATGTCTATTTTCAAATCCAAGATGGCTGACAGTTTACTATCGCAGTTTTTACACATGGATATCGATTTCCGTCAAATCAAAGACGTTTTAGGTTATGAAAAGTAAAAACTCCAATGCGATAAGGCCGCCTAAGGCGAAGCACAACCCCCGAGCTGCTTGCAGCTCGGGCACATATACCCTCTAGTTATATTATATAAAGCTTAAAAACCACTCACTCACTGACTGACTGACATAATTGTTCTCCTTGATGGTGGAGGGGGAGGTATGGTTTTTTTCACAGAATCGTATAGAGGGTATCGGGGGGACCTAGGGAAAATTCCGACTTTTCCAAATTTGCCCCCCCTTCTCCCCCCCCTTTAGGGGGGCTCCCGAACGGAGCCATACTGAATGTTCTTTTTTGTGGGGTTGTATAGAGGGGGTCAAATGGTTCAAAGGCAGGTAAAAATTTCCCCCCCCCCTTTGCCCCCGGACCCCCCCTTTTGAAGTTGCTACCGAAAAGAGTCGAAATAAAAAAAAATTGATTGCAGCACCGTATAGAGGGTTCGTTCTCGTGTTGAAAAATAAAAAAAAACACCCCCCCCTCCATGCCCATTTTCACCCCCCCTTTTTGTATCTCCCAAACGGATCGACCTAGAAGAAAAATTTTTTCACAGTCATGTAGAGGAGAAATAGTCATTTTGAACGCCAAAAAAAGTTTGACCCCCCTGACCCCCCAGACCCACTTTTTTTATAAAAAACCGAAAATTGGCCAAATTTTGACCTTTTTTTTCGGGTGGAGCATTGCGGCGAGCGAAGCGAGCTGCAATGCGACTACGGGGAACAGCACGGCGAGCGAAGCGAGACGTGCTGTGACCCCCACAACCCCCCAATAACCCCCCACGACCCCCATCTTTCAGAAGGCAGGGAGCATTGCGGCGAGCGAAGCGAGCTGCAATGCGACTACGGGGAACAGCACGGCGAGCGAAGCGAGCCGTGCTGTGACCCCCCTCTTCCAGCAGGCGTGGAGCATTGCGGCGAGCGAAGCGAGCTGCAATGCGAAAGGGGAACAGCACTGTGACCTCTGTGTGACGCTGTGACCTCCCACGACCATCCTCTTCCAGCAGGCTGGGAGCATTGCGGCGAGCGAAGCTAATTTGCCCCCCCTTCTCCCCCCCCCCTTTAGGGGGGCTCCCGAACAGAGCCATACTGAATGTTCTTTTTTGTGGGGTTGTATAGAGGGGGTCAAATGGTTTTAAGGCAGGTAAAAATTCCCACCCCCCCCCTTTGCCCCCTGACCCCCCTTTTGAAGTTGCTACCGAAAAGAGTTGAAATAGAAAAAAAATGATTGCAGCACCGTATAGAGGGTTCCTTCTCGTGTTGAAAAATAAAAAAAACATCCCCCCCCTCCATGCCCATTTTCACCCCTCCTTTTTGTATCTCCCAAACGGATCGACCTAGAAGAAAATTTTTTTCACAGTCATGTAGAGGAGAAAAAGTCATTTTGAACGCCAAAAAAGTTTGACCCCCCTGACCCCCCAGACCACCTTTTTTGATAAAAAACCGAAAATTGGCCAAATTTTGACCTTTTTTTTCGGGTGGAGCATTGCGGCGAGCGAAGCGAGCTGCAATGCGACTACGGGGAACAGCACGGCGAGCGAAGCGAGCTGTGCTGTGACCCCCCATGACCCCCCACGACCCCCGAAAAACCCCCTCTCCCAGCAGGCGGGGGAGCATTGCGGCGAGCGAAGCGAGCTGCAATGCGACTTAGGGGAACAGCAAGGCGAGCGAAGCGAGCCGTGCTGTGACCCCCATGACCCCCCCAGCAAGCGGATGGAGCATTGCGGCGAGCGAAGCGAGCTAAGAGGAACAGCATGGCGAGCGAAGCGAGCCGTGCTGTGACCATGAATTTCTCCTTGATGGTGGAGGGGGAGGTATAGTTTTTTTTACAGAATCATATACTAGGTGTGGCGGGGACCTAGGGAAAATTCCGACTTTTCCAAATATGCCCCCCCTTCTCCCCCCTTTTAGGGGGGTTCCCGAACGGAGCCATACTGAATGTTCTTTTTTGTGGGGTTGTATAGAGGGGGTCAAATTGTTCAAAGGCAGGTAAATTTTTTCCCCCCCTATGCCCCCGGACCCCCCCTTTTGAAGTTGCTACCCGAAAGAGTCGTTATAAAAAAATTTGGATTGCGGGGTCGTATAGAGGGTTCCTTCTTGTGTTGAAAAATAAAAAAAAACACCCCCCCTTCTACGCCCATTTTCACCCCCCTTTTTGTATATCCCAAACGGATCGACCAAGAAGAAAAATTTTTTCACTGTCGTATAGAGGAGAAAAAGTCATTTTGAACGCCAAAAAAAGTTTGAAACTTTTGACCCCCAGACCCCCTTTTTTTAATAAAAAACCGAAAATTGGCCAAATTTTGACCTTTTTTTTTCGGGCGGAGCGAAGCGAGCTGCAATACGACTAAGGGGAACAGCAGGGCGAGCGAAGCGAGCCGTGCTGTTACCATGAACAAATATCTCCAGATCGCACAATCATTTATCCCGTGACAGGAATCGAACCCACAGTAATGAGTGATGATGTTGATGACTAAGAATAGGGACCAAAAACAGAGACAAATATCTCCAGATCGCACAATCATTTATCCCGTGACAGGAATCAAACCCACAGTAATGAGTGATGATGTTGATGACTAAGAATAGGGACCAAAAACAGAGACCGAACGCACTGCAGTTGACCAACCTGATCATTCATCGACACACAATCAAGAACCAGACAATAATGCACTGAATCACCTTCGAGATCTATGTCACCAATAGATAATGGAGAGGAACCTATCAGGAGTAGCTTTGTTTGATGAGAATATTTGTACTAGAAAACAAGCTGCTGGGTTTTTGATTAGAAAACTTTAACTTTATTATTTCTATTTATAAATTTATTAATTCTTAGTGAATATAATATTTTCACATTTGATTCTTTTTTTATGTGCCATAGGTAAATAGGTTTAAAAAAAAGCTTTACATTAGTCACTGTAAACTTAAATATAAATTGAAATGTAAATATTTGATTTACAGCGAGGTCATCAATAAAAAGTTAACTTATATACCT
Organism: Eupithecia pulchellata; assembly: GCA_963931895.1. NCBI lineage: Eukaryota > Metazoa > Arthropoda > Insecta > Lepidoptera > Geometridae > Eupithecia > Eupithecia pulchellata. Next base: position 14,255,269 of record OZ007524.1, read on the forward strand.
AAAATATTACATTCTTCATGAATAAAATGGTATCTGTGTAAGTACTGGACTGAAGTAATCTAATTTTTAGTTAAATTTTAAAGAAATTGATGCATTTATTGTTGTTGTACCAGCGGTCAGCCCCGGCTTCACATGGGTGTTTACCAAATTAATTATTGTTCATGTAGCTCCCTAATTTTTTTTAAATATTCTTTAGCATAAGTCCATTAAGGAAAATTTAGGATTCTTATAGTGAATGAGTTTTTCAAATTGGCCCAGTACTTTCAAAGCTAAAGCAATGTGTATGTAAAAAGTTCTTATACAAGTTAGATAATTATCTACCAAAAGGAAACTTTAATAAAATAAACTGTAAAGTTACATAGTATTTTATATTTATTCATAAATAAATAAATTATGCTGGACAACCACACAGCAATATAATGTACAAAAAATATTAACATTTAAAACTTACTTATAGCTATCAACTAAGTGTCACATGGTAGTAAAAGTCTGGTAATTTTACACTTTTTATGGTTAATCAACAAGGCACATTTTAATCTCGGGTTTAAAATGGGTCAAGTTGGGAGCCATAGTAATAGAACTTTGTATCACATTGTAGAAGCATTTTTGATCATATGAGTAAGCTTTTTGATTTAGCATATTTTCAAGTAGGTTCTTTGGACAAGACTTGTACGATGTAGATCCATTGACAATTTTGATTCAAGTAAATCCACAGTTTCATTTTAATGATAGGTTTGCAGGTATGTAGTTATTTGCGGTCTGAAAATAAGATTAAAGGATCATTATGTTTTATTGACAAGTTCTTTTTTTGCTAATATGAATGAACAACAGTAACTGAGTGTGAAGTATTAAAATAATATTATTACTAAAGAGATACTCCACAACTTACGGGTTTTTTGGTTTTTCCGTACTAAGCTTCACTCGATCAATTAGAAGATAGATTCCAAATACATTATTATAGAAAGCAATGAGAAGTTTCTATTATTTATTATTAAGGTAGTTGACTTTCAACATCAATAAAACACATTATCACATTACAGAATTCGTTTGTTAGCACGGGCACAATACAATATAGATATTGATAATACTTATCACAGATACATATCGACTTAAGTTTTAATGCATAATGTGCAATGGTTTTTTATTGGATACTTTCGTAAAATAGAACGACCGACATGTTTTGTTTTCGGTAAATGTAAACAAAAACATAATATTGTCTATGTATAGAATTAAAGGTGAGAACAGACAGTCAGATGGGCGGCAGGCCAACGACGGTGGCGCGGTGCAACTCGATACTTGATAAACCCTTGAATAACATATAAATATTTATTTGCTACAAGGTGGTATGCTCTTTTTATTTAGCATGTTCTGGTATGTTTACATCGGCTGAAATAAATTATCAACAGACATTACGACTTTCTATCACGTCATGCTCAATATTTGGCATAGGCAGACATTGTACAATATCAAAATAATCAAATGCAATGAAAGTTAGTTTGCTCGGAGAGAATGCGTTCAGAATCCCCTTCTTTTAGGTTGGTAGGTACCTACTTAGCGTGCTTTCTGGTAATTTTTTTATATTTAGTTTAATTTCCTTAAAATTATGCATGATATGATAAGTGCGTAATTATGCATAATATGCAAGTGCGTTTCAGAAACAATGGCAGCTAAATAATAACTTTATACGCTTTTTTGTAGAAAATTATTTACTACGAAAACAATGCTAATATCGTAAATATTGTGTAGGTGTTGTCTTTTTTATTTTAGGATTTTATAAATTTAAGCGTTCATATTTCAAAATCTATTATATTTCTATATCACTTCACACCTACTCTTCCAGCGTTTACGTCATGTATACGACCAGTGTGTTTCAAGCTTTAATGTCCAAAGACAATAGAATGTTTGAAAGTCCAAAGTTATCCTTTTGAATCTGTTTTTCAAATGCTGTGCTAAGATTGGTTAAAAGTTTGTATGGCGCTAAGTAATTTAAAACTTTTTAGTCAAACCAATAACACAATTTAAGGAAATAATGTTTATTCAACCCGTAAATCAACTACAACTACGACAAATAGGTATAATTTAAAATAAAACAATTTATCCATGATTACAGTCGGATACGAATATAAATAAAAACCATTTGTCGCATAAGCGAGAAGAGTAACGACTCTGAAACAAAAGGATTCCAAAAGCGGAAATAAAATGGACGGACAGCCTCAAACGGATCTGACGTCAGTAGGCGCACGAAAACATATCATTGGTTGTTACTACCCAAAATAGTGATGCGAAAAAAGTTGGATAAGTAATTATTAACTAAGTATCGATTCTACTTAACAAATATTTACGCTGACTTATATCTATCTAAAATTTCATCAAATAAAACAATAGCAATCTTATTAGAATTAACCAGGAACGGAAAACCAGTTTTTAAAATGCTCCTTCAGTGATAAATATGATCACTATTCATTATAATACCATATATTAAACCTTTTTAATTTACTATTTCAAACGAACTTAAAAATAAAAGAGGAGGATATGTCGCACCCTTAATAATAAAACGCATTAATTCGAAATTACGGGTTTTTAGTTTTTGTCATAAAGTGCATTAACTTTGAAACGAGAATACGCTCGCTCCAACAGCCGTTTCAATACGACGTAAATAAAGGAGATAGATGGTCATCCGTCTCTTTTTGATTAACGATCGCTGTCAACTCAGCAATCATAAAACGACGAATTCAGTGATGCGCCGGCACTGTTCAAGGACACACCCTAGTTTCGAGATATTAAAACGAAATAAAATGGAAAGTTTCATTGTTTGACTACAAGGTAAGACATTTTATTTACTTTGGCTTAATCATAAAGTGACGATTGTTAGTTTTAGTGCACTTTATTAGAAAAATGTTTGCAGATATTTTTGTATCATTAGGATAAATTTCATTTTATTTTTAAAAATATTGCAGTTAGTGTGAATGATTTCAGTTTAACGCAGTTTAATATTAAAAGTTTATGTTATTACTTGGTTCGAATGTGATTTGTTTCATTATTGTATTAAAATTTGTATGAAGACAAGATTCTTATGAGTTTTAATGCTGTTTATGATTAAAATACAAACAAAATCTGTGTGTTATTGTGAATTGATTTACTTTAATATTAGGATAATAATGATTTTGGCTAAAAATATTTATTATTGAACTGCGTCTTATTAAATAAAATAGGTTTTGCTACCTATTACATTAGTAATTGTTTTATTGATCTTGCTCCCGACGACACAACAAATTTAATATAATCTTCTTATAGTTTTAGGATGGATTCAAGGGCGAGTAAGATATTAAGATTAGTAACAAGCCAGAATGATTCGCCAGGTCTTATTTCAAAAGCCGAGAATCAACATAATAATGTAAACAATCTTTATGACGGGGTGAGATACATTTTTATAACATTGTTTCGCTTTCTATGTTTAGGTAGGTAGTTAGGTACCTACTTTGCATGTTCTAATCAAACATTTTTTTTAGTTGCAAACAGAAATATATGATGGTCCGGGTTATATGGAAATAGACAAAGAATTACTAACCCAAGAATCAACATGCTGCAAAAATGCAAATAATGAAGAAAATAAAGAGGTATGGAACTAAAAAAATATATTTATTTCAACCTATTGCAGGCTGTTGCTAACCTGCGATTATTTTATATTATTTAGGTAAGTAATCATGGATGTTTGTGACTGTCACTTTAAGATCTTGCTGGAAGCCCAAAAACATGAAAACAATAGGTACCTTTCATCTACTGAAATGTGATTTAGTAAAAGGTGTTTGATTATTAATTTTTGTTACAGAATTCCCATTCGGAGGTTATTCAACTTGAAGGAATTGTTAAAGAAACAACAAATGTAGAAGCTGTAGAGGTATGAAGCCAAATATTATTTATTTATTTAATCCTATCGTTGTCAACCTGCAAATAGTGAAATTTGTCTGTTCATCTGTCTGATATTTTGTCTGTTTGTCTGTCTATGTGTTCTGATCTTGATGAAAATTGATAGAGAAGTTGCCAAAACCCCGAGAACGGACATAAGATACATGCAAAGCGGGCGATACTGCTGTACAGTCGACCGCACATCAATTAATACTTATTACAAGGGACGTAGGGGTTGATTTTATAAAATAGTAAATAAAATGTTTTTCTAATTACAGACTTACCACTTGGAAGGTGAAAAAATTGAAAGTAGTTTGGTGCCTTATGACGATAGCGACACTACCTTGAGCGAAGACGATGCTTTGACAGCAACTCTGAGAGCCTCGGAAGTTAATAAATCTTCCTCAAGTTCGAGTTTGTCTCGCTCCAGCTCAACATCTTCCAGCTCTTCGTCGAGCTCTAGCTCTTCTTCAGACTCTGACAGCTCTCAATCTCCAAAAGTACCGCCTCGGCCATCAACATCAACTAAAGACAATCGTGACCTCTATGAAGCGAATGACGAAAACTTTATAGAACAGACATCTCCGCAACAACAAAATGAGGAAAGAGTAAGTACTTTACTGCTTTTTATATTATTAGTTATTGGATTAAATTGAAAATTGTAAGACTAATTCATTATTATATTTTTAGGATACTGGTACGCGTCACTCAAGAAAGTCTCAAGAACATCATGATTATCAAATATCTCCGCTTAATTCTGACGAAAGTGAAGCCGACTTAAGCGATGGAGATCCTACTTTTGTGAGTGATGAACCGGCAAGAAGACGAAATTATATATTTGCGGCATCAGACACTTCTTCTAGCAGTTCCGTTACTTCAGAAAGTACGCCCCGGCCAGTAAGAGGCCGCAAGCGTACAAGAAAACCTGAAAAATGGAAGCAAAACAAAGCTAAACGCTTGAGAAACAAAGGAAAATCGTATGTATCTTTGTCCGAAACCAAAAAAAAAATTGAAGCTCGTTGCCTCAAGCCTCCTTGCCCAGATACATGCCGACAAAACTGCACTAAGAAAATTGATACGGAGACCAGATACGAAATCTTTAGCCGGTTTTGGGAACTGGGAGATGTAGTAAGGCAAAGAGCTTACATCAGTGCGTGTATGCTCGATGTTGTGCCAAAATACAAGTACACCAATGCTGAGACACCTAGACGCAACAACAAAGCATTCCATTTTGTTGTTGGTAGCATCCAAATTCGGGTATGCAAAGCTTTTTTCAAAGCTACACTAGATATAACGGACCGTATGATACTTACGACACAGACTAAAGTCGACGAGAATGGGTTTTTGCTTGAAGATTTAAGGGGAAAACACCAGAACCACAAGACACTCGCCCCGCAATTAAAAGCTGACATAAGGGCACATATTAATTCCATACCTCGGATTGAATCGCACTACTTAAGAGCTTCTACTACAAGAGAATACATAGACGGCAGTAAAAATATAAAAGATTTATACAAAGATTTTGAATCAGATCAGAAGGAAAAAGGACAAGATCCCGGTACATACAGTGCATACTACAAAATATTTACAACTGAATTCAACCTTGGCTTTTTCCAACCCAAAAAAGACCAGTGCGATTTATGCAACGCTTACAGTAACGCCAATGCTGACCAAAAGAAAGAAATGGAAGACAAATACCAAAAGCATATTGAACAGAAATTTGCAAGTCGAATAGAAAAGCAAAATGATCGCAAAAAGGTAAACGCAAATACCAAAGTAGCTATTTATGATTTGGAAGCAGTATTGCAATGTCCCAAAGGTGAATCTTCATCGTTTTACTACAAATCTAAGCTTAATTGCCACAATTTAACAGTCACGGAATTAACTGATGATAAATCGAAGGTGGCCTATAAAAACGTTCATTGCTATTTTTGGACGGAGTCAGATGCAAAACGGGGAGCTAATGAAATTGGCTCGTGTATATGGAAATACCTGAAAGCTTTAAGCGATGAAGTGGAAGGAGAAGAAGTGGAAGTGATATTCTATTCTGACAATTGCTGCGGGCAAAACAAAAATAAGTACATCACCACTTTGTACATGTTCGCCGTTCACACTTTGAACATAAAGAGTATAACGCACAATTTTTTGATCCGAGGACACACCCAAAACGAAGCCGACAGTGTTCATAGCCTCATAGAAAAAGAAGTTAAAAAGAACCTCAAATCCGGACCGATTTATACCCCCGATCAATACATAGCTCTTATCAAAAATGCTAAAAAGTCGCAGCCCGCTCTTAATGTTCACGAGTTGAGTTTCGAATCATTTTATGATTTGAAATTACTTCAGGAAGAGTGGGGGTATAACTTTTCAAAGAACACAGAAGGCGGTAATGTCAATTGGAACGAAATAAAAAGTCTTAAAATAACTAAAGAGAGTACAAAATTTTTCTACAAGACGTCGTATCTGGACGACAGTTACAAGGAAGTAAACGTCAGAAATAAGAGAAAGAAACTGGAACCCATCACTGCTGTTAGGCTTTCAGCAGCTTACACAGAGAAACAAAAATTGAGTGCGAACAAGACCAAAGACCTGAAGGAGCTTATTTCAAAAGCATTGATACCTTCCTTCTATACAAGTTTTTACGATTCAATATTGTAGGATTATCTAAAAAAAAAATGTAGGTTTGTAAGCTTACTTTATTTTTTTAAGTTACGCCCGAATTGTGGCAAGCTTTAAATAATTTTGTTGATTTTGTGATAAAAATTGTGCCTTTAAATACTTAAAAATAAAAGTTCCTATTTATATAGACTTAATTAAAAAAAACACTTAAGTTCAGTTCCAAAAATAATAATTAAGAGACTACGTATGAGAGTATTAAAGTTACAGAATAAAAAAATTACTACAGTTATTTAATTTTGTATGGCAGATAATATTTTGACTTTTAAGTTTTTTTTGTTTGTAAGCACTTTTAGACTGTAAGAACAATGTAATATTTGTCTATTTACGTACCTTACTCAAATGATGATCTCATGATCTAGAAAAAATACAATTACTTGACATTCAAAACTAACACTGCGTTTTATTTGTCAATAAATTTAATAAATTTATCATGTAATTTACTAAAACACTAAATCATTAATGTTTAATTTGTATATTTTTTTCTTTTTCATTCATTAACTGCATCATTTCCTAATAATCTCGCAAAGTTTAAAAAATTATTAAAAAACATTGCATCATTTCAAGATAATCCATGTAAACTTTTTTTTTCTGCATAGAATTTTAGTCATAAAGTGCGTTAAAAACCAACTTTTTTTTTCAATATTATTTAAAAATACTTACCGTATAAAAAAACAATTATAACACATGCAACTATGTTGCCTATTAATCAAACTAGCCGTATATACAATTTAAAGTTTCCTGTCACCTTTATTAACTTTTTTATGGATTTTTGAAGTGTGGTGTTTAAGGTTCACAAACTTTAAACGCGTTTTCCCGCACACTTACAATTTCGAATTAATGCGTTTTATTATTAAGGGTGCGATGTGTTCGACTTTTTAAACGTTTTTTTATGTAAGCATGTTTGTTGATTTCTCAATTAAAATTATGTACCCATTTTTAATTATTTTGCTAATATTTACTGAAAATAATATATCCAAGCGATTAAGATGTATATACCTATTGAACAAAACTTGTAAAACTTAAAGATTTTCTGTTTTTTAATACACTAATCATATTGCTATACCTACTAAAAAGTAACAAATCTGAAAATCCCATTGTAGAATCTATGCACGTATTTCGTAAATTACAAACACCTAAGTATAGCTGTAAATATATGAACTATAAAGAAATAACTCTGAATAAGCTGTCTATTTATATCTTATATTCATAAATAAATAAATAACTATGTATAGGCTGCGTGTTTTTAACTTGTATTCAAATAGGTAATATAAAATATTAGCAGTACCTATAGTGAAATATTAGATTTAGGCGTCTATTACTGACTAATTAGGTAGCCATAGGTATTATAATTATTTTTTCTCTTTAAATTACAGCAAAAAGCAAGGTATAAGTTTCATTTGTGATTAGTTTAATGTTTTAGTCAATAATTATAAAGGTTTCTAGAAGGATAAGAAAAATCGATGATATTAACTTAGTAGTAAATATAAATAAATCACAATGACACAATCCTTTAAACGTTACATGACATGATCTAGCTAGAACTACTATAATTAATTTTGATTGTTGCTGTAGAATTTCCATCAACAAATCTTTAATATAAAATTTTATTATTCAGGATTAATGAGATTATAAAATAATGCGATTGATGAGAAATTTAAGAATTTATTCCATTCACTTTAATTGTCTTCATATCTTCTGTAGCCACGTAGGATCAAAGCTAGCAATAAATTTAGGAACCATTAAGTATATACCTACCTCAATTAAAAAATAAACAAATTTATGCAAGACTGTATCTATAATAACATAAATAAATATCTTCAATTATTTGTCTCGTGGCAAGAATAAACCCTACAATAAAAATTAACTATGTTTGTCTTTGAATAGGGAATAAATGTAAAAAGAAACTACAAGTAAAATATATATAAAAAAAACGCCTCCTGTTAAATCAAACTAATGTCGCTTATAATTCTTATCCGTATCAGGCTCCCTCGATATAAATATTTATAATATTGATGAACAAAGTAAAGGTTTCTAAGAAAGAGCTATGTAGATTATGCTACCAAGCAAATAGAGGAATCAATTGCTATCAATTGCTTAAGTCTAATTTCGTATAAACCTACTAATCTGAAATTAACTGATAAAAAATATTACGATCAAATTAATCGATAAGTTTTTTCTTTTCATACCTCCGTGAGTTTATCGATCAAGAGCGTTGGAAGGTCCCATCTCTATACTCTTTCATTACTTCCAAACTTTTCGTCAAGGTAAGATCTCTGTGAAAATATTTTTGTGATAATTTTATTTAAGTGTTTTTAATAAGCTTATTGCGTGTTATTAATCAAATTTTATTTCAAAATAGATGAAGCGTACTTGTGACTACGAAAACTCGGCAGCCAAGCGGTGGGCCGGAGGATTTCCTTCAGGCCAAGCTAACGACGCTGTATCGTGTATTCTCGCTGGTGAGTGAATTTAATTAGCCTTATTATAAATCAAAAAAAGAATATTCATAATGATCATTTCTTCAATATAACAAATACGTTGTACGTACCAAGTAAATGAGAGTGCATCGTAAATTGGTTAAAAAATTCTGTGGTTCCAAATTCAAACAACGGACGCGTCATGTCATGGCGTCTAATTTTAATTTGATTTATTCACTATCTTGCAATTTGGTAAGTTAGGTACCTACTAATTTTGTCGTTATTTGTGAGAAAGTTAAACAATTTCTTTTTGTCGTAAAAACCCACATAACCCACCTATTCAATTAGGTATATGTATAATAGCGGCATTAATTGATAAAATTCATACCAAATGATCCATTTTAAAATAGGCACATAATACGTACTTACATAATGTAGTTACATAATTCATTTCACAATCCAAACACGATGCAACTAGGTAGGTAGGTACATGTCGAAATGTAAATTATCTATGTTTTCATAATGTTAATTCATAAATTGTACCTACCTAGATAGGTATGTACGTACTAACTACATGTGTATATATATATATATACCTATTTACTTTTAGTGTAATGAAATACTTTTTAAATAACCATATTACCGACCAGTAGGTAGGTAGGTAGTTACTAATAGCAAAATCGAAAAAGTTAAATAGGTGTGCTCAGTAATTTGGTAATTAAATGGTTCCATACCATAGTTGCCACGGCCGTGTGGTGCCAGCATAGAATTTCACCACCCCAACTTTTTCCATGGGTGTCGTAAGAGGCGACTAAGGGAATCACACCGGGGGGGGGGCAGGCAGCAGCGCCCTCTGCAGAACAACTCCACCGAACTATGATCCCCAACCCGCATGCCCAGTGTGGGGATTATGGGCAATAACCCCCTAAATGATAATGCCATCTATGGCGCTCATTAGGGGAGGCCTATATCCAGCAGTGGACTATTATAGGCTGGTGATGATGATGATGATGCTGATACCATAGTAGGTAAGTACAGTCCACGTCACATTTAAGTACCCCCCTATCACATTGTATGTGGGTCACAATAGTTGTTATTGTTGGGAATTTTAGACTGAGTATTAGAGGTGGGCGGTTCAATCCTGAGCGGCGAGATAAATTTATGCATATGAAAATTTGTGACAATTTGAACGGGAATTAAAAGTAGTCGAATATATTTTGTACACAATGGGGGTACGTAATTCTGACGCGTTGGTAGATAGGTATAGTGCACCTATCTACCAACTCATGAGATGCCATAATGAAAAATAATATTGTGTCTAACTTATTATAATCCATTCCATGTTAATGCACTGATATTTATTTATTTATATTATGTATAAATACATAGGTATTTATGACTCCCCTAATCAACTCCATAGTGCCCTATCTTCAGCTTGTCGCATCCCGCATCTGTCTGCAGTCTATCGCAAATCAAGATTCTACCTGACCCGACCGGATTACGTCCTATACTACGTTTACCGAGTCACGGTCTCCACTTAAAGATACCAATAATAATTTAATTGTAAATTTTTGAAGTGATATACGTAATTACCTACCATGATTAGAGATTTTCAATATGTATTTTGGAACAGTATGTAAGTTGAACAACAACTGATTGCATGATGAACTGATCTATAGTGTAGGTAGTAGATACCTACAAAAGTAACTAGGTATGTATTTCTTTTGCCTGTATACAATTACAAAAATAATGTTGTAGAAGGTACCTACGCATACAATCTCCTACCTCGAATTTTCGTATACCTACTGCGATTGTGTACTGCGTGCGAGTGGTTCATTCTTGTAGGTAGGTACCAAGGTACTAAGTTAAAATAGCTTGAGTATAGATAGTACTGCAGGCGCGGCGACCAAAAAGTTTTAGTTGTCTTACTAGGCCTGGATCAGAATAATTGCGTAGATAGATACATGAACTTCAACTTAGGTTTTTTGAATAATATCTTGTAACCACGATTGAGAACATAAAATCGACAAAAATTTTATAGGTATGCAAGTGCAATGTTTCTCACTTAACTCACACTTTCTCATACAGGAACTTTACAATATATATTGAAATAAGTTATGTTTTAGTTTAGATAAGTACCTACGTTGTTATAAGTAATAGATACTTTCATTGGCTCCGCATGTGCAACGCAGTGCCGCGGCATTTAACTTAATGTTTTGAGTAGTTCTTATGGTTGATCGTCGGAGTACCTACGCAATATCGCCAATCATAAAACATTATCAATAAACTTATGGAAAATATTACTTCAGAATTCAATAGTATAACCAGAGCACTTAAATGGGAATCTAAGCTGTAAAGTTTTTGGATTGGCAAAGAACCTAATCTTTGAATTTGGCCGGATTTTGTTGCATAATTGATTAGTGAAAACTATACCTCTTGGTGTCAGTGCAATACAATTTCATACGATCGAATGAACACCCGTGACGTGTCCAAGAGTCCTGTAAGGGCTAAGGGAAATAAAGCAGTTTGATTTTGATTTGGTTTTGACAATTTGTTCATAGATTAATTATTTTTCGTTTGATTGACTTGCAGCGAATAATTTTTGTACCAATATATAGTATAATATTACATAAGTTAATCAACAACTTTACACTAAATTAGTAAATTATACATTTTTGTTTCAACTCAATTACAATGAGTATGCTAGATAGGTTTTAGTTTTTTTTTGTGGTTTTAATTTCCGACTAACACGGAGATCGAGATGAATTAGAAGTCATTTTAGAAAGATAATGTGGACGACATATATTTTTTTAAATCATTCTTTTTAAATGTGTTTAAATGTAATGTGTTTCTTTTTCGACAGCTCGATAGATGGCTAGCATATTTTATTCGTTTTTATTAAAATCATTAGCGACTAACTCGAAGATTAAGATTACCGAGGTAGGTAATTTTCAAAATCGAATGATTCTTAGGTACTTAAGGTAAAGTTTATGAGCTCCTGACTAAAGGTCACTTATTATAATACTTATTATAATTATAACTTATTTCATAAAATAGGGACTGCCCACCAGGGAGATGCACGATACAAAGGTAATAACTCACAGTGTATGGCCATGGCTGCATGTGCCGCGGTGTATTCGGTCGCGAAATATCGTATATTCGAGAGTAGATTAGATATAGATACCATTCTCCAGAGTGGTGACGCGCTTTATATGACACGCAAGTTTAGGTGTCCACTCGGTACAACCTATCTTAGAACCGACGACTTGCCTACAGAAATTCGGGTCGGGAACTTTTCGGCTCAAATATCAAATATTGACCACTGCTGGATCGCGAATGGGCTTTTTCCCAGCCCAGATGTACCGAAAACCGTAGCTGAATCGGAGTTGGTAGAAATCTTAACATCGCAAGTATTCAATTCTGAGCACAATGACGATAAGGACAGTTATTTATTCACCGGCCAGCTTTATACGGTTGCGTTTTGGCGGTATAATAATGATCTATACGTTTTTAATAGTCATAGTGTTGGTACGGATAATAAGTTCTCGGAAAACGGAGTAGCTCGGTTGTTTCGGTGTAATTCTTTTAATCAACTGACTAAATTACTTTTCGCGCGTGGAATACAAGGCGACCAATATTCAATTAACCGAGTCCACGTTATTCGCGTTACCGACAATGATAACGACACTGATGTAACACAATGCTCGCCGTCTTACGCGGATGTTGTTCGTAGATCTCGGTCGTCAACTCCTACGTTGCCCTCGTCATTTGAGTTGACAACTCAAACTCCACCGCCGCCGCCGCGGATTCCGTTACAAACTCGCGCTAATAACATCGTACATGCGTTAAATTCACCAGTTTTATCGGTAACCGACTGTTCTCTGGAAACGCTATCGCCATCAATTCTTTCAGAATATTTGTCTTTAACTCGCAACTCAAATTCAATTCATGATCGCGATTCTCCGTTCACGTCACCGGCGACACTCTCTCAGTCAATACTAAGATTAAATTCACCCGTTTTAGTGCCATTTAACGATTCCGAATCGTCGCGATCTCCATCAATTCTACGCGCATCGCAATTAAGTAGACTATGCTTAGATACTAGGTCAGTCGCAACCACGAATAAATATAATACCAAAAATATCATAAAATCAAATACAAAAAATGTGGTTGCAACCAATATCAAACCAGCAGTGGTTCTTCAAAACATGTTTTCAGAATTATCCGTTGATGATATTGAAATCCCTGTTACTTCAACGAAAAAAGTTGGTCGACCCAAAAAAGTTAAACGCGGTAGAAAAAGTTCCAAAGTAAATGCTCATTTAAATGCGGTAAATAAATATAATGCCAAAAATCCTAAAGTACACCGTGATGCCGTGCAAAGATATTCACAATTAAACCCCGAAATACATCGCGATGCTACGCAAAGATATTCCGAATCTCACCCCGAAGTGAACCGTGCAGCCGTCCAAAGATATTCCGAATCTCACCCCGAAGTGAACCGTGCAGCCGTCCAAACATATTCTCAAACTCACCCCGAAGTCAATAGAATCGCTTCGGTCACTTACAACCAACGCAATAGGAATGTCGATGAGCCATTACGTCGTTCAACAATCCTAATCGGTGCGAAGAGGGGCGCTGAACTCGACGCGATTAGGTCATTTTCGCTGAAAAAACCGTCTCTATTGTCGCCAGAGATTTATAAATGTCCTAAATGTCAGGCGCGTCTCTTTGATGAAGAAAAGCCACGGAAGCAATGGTGTTGTGGGGTAGGCGCTTACAATGTCCAGAACTTTGAACCGCTTACCGAGGACTTTTATTATCATCCGTCGTTTCAGTCTAGACCTAGGGCGTATAACAACCTGTTCGCGTTTAGTGCTTTAGGTACAACATCTGGTTTTGTGCAACCTACAGGATTGTCGTTTATAAAAATTCAAGGTCGCGTTTATCATAGAGTCTTTGATTTAGCATACACGGATAGCGTTAATAATTTAGGCTTGTACATTCACGACGCAAGCGAACGCGAACAATTAGCGCAAGGTCAAAACCTTGATAATCAGATAGTTCAATGCATAAACGCTTATTTAGAAGAGGTAAATCCCTATATTGATTGTTTTAAACAATTAAGCCGACATCCATCAGATGAGGCTTTCATTCAATTTCAATTAACTTCACGCGCGACTCACGGTAACATTCTCGGTGACCAACCTGTAGGTAATGAAATAGCTGCTATCATTAATACGGATAGGCAGGAATATAAAGCCAATTGCATAGCTGTGTGGAAAATAGGCAATCGGAAACCACACACCGTAGACATTATGCATCCATGTTATGAATGCTTTCAGTATCCTTTGTTATATCCCAGAGGCAATCCAGGTTGGTATCCAAATAAATTAGATAATAATCAGAGAAAATTAACTCAGAATAAATATGTCAGATGTTTACTTTTGTCCCAGCCTCGTTTTTCAGAATTAGGTAGATTATCAGAGGAATGGTTAGTTGATATGTATTGTCGAATAATAGAAGAGCGTTTACGATTCTTAAAGAGTTTACAGACTCACAATTCCAATAATGAACTCAGAACCGCTCCGCTTCAAGAAGTTGAAATAAGTATCGTAGCGAGGAATGAGATTCGTTATGATGAGACAATTCAGGCGGAGGGGGGGATTGTTGCGGGTCGAATTTACTTACCTAACTCATTTACGGGGGGACCGCGATACATGAAAACGAAATATTGCGATTCGATTGCATTAGTGAATAGGTTGGGAAATCCATCATATTTCTTGACATTTACATGCAATCCAAAATGGCCGGAAATTCAACAATCCACAACTTCAGATAAAAGAAATCCCCTTATTTGTGCAAGAGCATTTAATTTAAGATTAGCTGAATTATTAAGAGATCTAAGATCCGGTCGTTGGTTCGGCAAATGCCTTTACTTAATACATGTTATAGAATTTCAAAAAAGAGGTTTACCTCATGCCCATATTTGCTTCAGGGTGGAAGGTGGCGGCCCTGTTCAAAATATAGATATAGATAAATTTGTAAGAGCCGATATTCCCAAAGAGTCAGAAGCTGACGGGAAATTGCGAAAAATTGTCTTAAATAATATGATACACGGTCCATGCGGTCCTCCGCATCGGACTAATTTGCCTTGCTGGGATAATGAAAAACTAAAATGTAATAAATTTTTTCCAAAACCGGAAACCGCCACCACTTTTAGTACAGATAAAGGATTTATCAACTTGCGTAGGGATAGTACAAACACGGGCAAAATTAAACAATTAAATCGGGAAGTAACTGTAAATGACACCTGGGTTGTTCCTTATAACGCAGCTCTTCTTCTTAAATACGATGCGCATATCAACTTGGAAGTATCCACTCAACGTACAGTAGTAAAATATTTGTTTAAATATATTAGTAAAGGCCAGGATGAGTCGCGCGTAACTGTAGTGCCTGAAGCGGATAGAAATAACGAAATAGAAACATACGTAACTAAAAGATATGTAGGCTCCAGTGACGCTGCCTGGAGAGTATTAGAATTCGATGTTACCGCGCGCGAACCAACCGTCAAAATGTTGTCCGTCCACCTCGAGAATCAACAGTCTGTATTTTTTAAACCCGGCACCGAAACGGAATCGGCGCAACGTGCTACCTCAGACCTTTTAACATATTTCAACCGCCCCTTAGGAGAAGAATTTGACGGATTAACATACTTAGACTTTTACGAACGTTACATCGTCCATTCGAAGCGTCCCTCCATAAAAAATACACAAATATTTGAAATGGGAAACGGAAAATTTGTCACAAAAAGACAACGGGGTGAGCTCGTCGCGCGTTTGTTTTGGGTCGCACCAAACAGAGGTGAACAATTCTTTCTCAGAGTCCTTTTAAAATCATATCCCTGTCGTAGTTTTGCAGATCTAATTAAACTTGGTGGTCCCAATTGTCAAACATTCCAGGATGCTGCCAAATTTGTTGGTTTGGCCGA
This sequence comes from Eupithecia pulchellata, assembly GCA_963931895.1. Classification (NCBI taxonomy): domain Eukaryota; kingdom Metazoa; phylum Arthropoda; class Insecta; order Lepidoptera; family Geometridae; genus Eupithecia; species Eupithecia pulchellata. Next base: position 14,271,262 of record OZ007524.1, read on the forward strand.
TGACGAAGTCGAATACGAAAGAGCTATGTTAGAAGCAACTACTTTTTACACGGGACCGCGACTGCGTAGCTTTTTTGTACTTTTGGCTGTCAACGGCGTCGCAGTAGCTTCTCTCTGGGACAAGTTCAAAAATCAATTAAGCGAAGATATTTCGCACAGATTAGGAGACAGCGGTGATGAGGAAAGAGTACACACTTTGTGTCTCATTCAAATTAATAGAATGCTTCGGAAGCACGGTACGTCGCTGACACAACACGGTTTGCCAGAAGTCGTTGACAATACGACCGAGCTAGGCAGGGAACGCGTCGAATATAATCGTGATTTGTTAGTAAATGAAGTCGACGAACAATTACCTAACTTGTCCGCGGATCAACGCGCGATATTCGATTACGTTGCGAATTTGTGCAGTGACCTTAACTTCCGGAACGCAAACGATACCGCGATTTTCGTTGATGGTCCTGCTGGCACCGGGAAAACGTACCTTTTAAATACTGTGACGTCTCACGTACGCGGCAATTTGCAAGGGGTTGTTTTGTGTACGGCCAGTTCTGCGATCGCCGCTCAAAACTACGTAGGGGGGTCGACGGCGCACAGTATGTTTAAATTCCCGTTAGAATTCGTAGACGACCTCAGCTACTGGTCTATTACCAACGGTAGTCAGAGAGCTGAATTAATAGCACACGCGGACGTCATTATTTATGATGAAGCCCCTATGGCTCACAAATATTTGATACATATATTAGATAGATCCTTGCGGGATCTTATGAAAAGTGATAAAATTTTTGGCGGTAAAATTATTATTTTTGCTGGAGACTTTAGGCAAATTCCTCCCGTAGTTCCCAACGCAAAAACCAATTCTGACATCTTAAATGCATCTGTAAAAACGTCTCCTCTCTGGCAAAAAATTAAAACTTTTTCATTAGTAACTTCACATAGATGTCATGATAGGGAATACAGTGAGTTCATATTAAATATTGGCTCTAACCTCCTACCTACCTTAAATTTTGTAGAAAGTAACCTTAGAAATTTAATCGATCTCAGTAATATAGATACAGTAGATGAACTTGAAGATTTAGTAGATTTCGTTTTTCCATCATTAGTAGAGCCCAGTGAATGTATTCACCGAGCAATATTATGCACTCACAACGGTGCCGTTAAAGATATAAATAATTTGATATTAAATAAATTAGAGGGGGAGGAAGAGCACTTTTTCTCTATAGATAAAATAGATAATGATGGTGTAGATGAACTATTTTTTGGGTCTGATACATTAAATAATTTAAATCCAAAAGGGATGCCAGAATACGACCTCAAATTGAAAATAGGATGCATATGCATGATCATGCGTAATCTCAGTTTTAATGACGGACTTGTGAACGGTACAAAAGTAATAATAACAGGAACTTCGCGCCTTTTAATTAAAGTTAGAAAAATTAATGATCCAGAGGACTATTTGATCCCGCGAATATTATTTAAAGGTCCGATTAGTACAAATAGTCCCTTTGCAATGTTACGCCGTCAGTTTCCATTGCAACTTTGCTACGCGATGACGATTCATAAAAGTCAGGGTCAAACTATAGCTCGCGTCGGTTTAGATTTAAGATCGGACATGTTTAGCCACGGGCAGCTTTACGTCGCTTTAGGTCGAGTTACGGCAAAACATAACATAAAAATTTTAATACATCCGGAAAGATTTATAAATGGCAAACCGTACGCGAAAAATATAGTAATTTCAGAGCTTATCTCATAAAATATTCAGTTTTAGGCTAAAATAATAATAACCTAACTTGGGGCTACCTGGAAATGTTTAGAATCGTTCACCTCTGTTTATCTGCGGGCAATCGTTGTTAATTAGTAAAATCATTTTAAATCATGTGAAGTGGCTATACACTGTTAAATCTTATTTATACATATGCATATCAACATAATTTAGGTACTCTACATTCAAGATTATATTGTAACGTTAAATGTAATCCAATGATAATGAATGTTTTTTAATTTGTGCTGATGGTGGTAAAATCTATATTTAATACAACCATGATTATAGCGCAATAAATGCTTTTGGTAGATGATACGTCAAGGACCGTATTCGTACTGCAGTCTTGTTCTGAATCCGAAACGGCATTGAATCGGGAATGGTGTTATCAAGAGTCGGTTGTTGGTCTGTAAGAACCAACTTCGACGTTAGTTGATATCAACTGGTTATCCAAAACATCATCAGCAAAGGACATATCGTCCATGTAAATTGTTTGTTGCTCCGTATCCAATAGTACGAAATCATATATACGCATTTCTGATGACTCGTTTGTTTGCGATGAGTTAGTCACACAAGACGCATAGTATGGCCGAGTAACAATATCAGAGCGAAAAGGTAATTATCTGCTCGATTTATCGCATACACAGCCACACACAGAGCCACACCCACATACTCACGCACGCAGAGCCACACACACGTTCACACACACCCACACACGCAGAGACACATTTACATACACTCACACAGAGACACACTCAGCCGCACACACGCTGAGCCACACCTACAGACACACACACACACACACAAACAGCCGCACTAACATTCACACACACACACAGAGTTAGGTACGCTTACATTTACACACACGCACGCACCTCAGGTTCCAGCGCACATGCATATCCACATACACAATATCACGCACACTCTGACACGTCACTTACATATACAATCATACACATCACAGTGTACACAGCACACACAGTTGCCGTCGAAGTGCAATATAATAGCTTCGTCATCGACCGATGTATTAGTCTCTGGCGCCTTTTGTACAACTTTTTTCGTAGTCCTTCCTTAGCCACCTTAATGGCAGTAAACCGCATTTGCAGATATAGTACTCTAAGGCCAATGTCCTCTACCCACAGCTTACATGAGGGAAAGCGTGAGTGCTTAATACGTTTTAGTGGAATTATAGCCAAAAACCATTTTTAATACTATTTAAAAAAGATACATATATCAAAATATATTGAAAGTGATTAACATCTGTTTGTTAATTAGTAATTTCTTCGTAACAAATAGTTTACATTAATTTGTTATCTTGTAAACCCGTTCTAAAGTGTTTGTACTCATGAAATCCCCGGTAGATGTATGAATCAATTTATGTTAAAAAAGTATCCATTTGAAGGTCTCGAACAAAACCCCTTCCTATCCAGACTCTTAATTGAGGCTGACCTTAGGATTGAAACCCCAAACCCACTCACATGTACACACCCTCACATAATTACACACATTTCTTACACACACCTACATGAACTCACCTATTTAAGTTTTAAATTATTTTATTCGAGACTATTTATACTTATTTTGTATCAAAACAATAATACCTACTATTAGCTTCCGAAATAAATCTATTTTATCTCTGTTTTAAATACCACCATATTAACACAGATGTGAATCAATCTATATTAAAAAAGTATCCATTTGAAGGTCTCGAATAAAACCGTGTACTTTAATTTCACATTAACATGCATATTACACACACACGTGCGAGTAACCACCGCTACCCAGTTTCTATATAGAGACTGGTGTTAGCACCGAGTTCTCCACGCCACTTACGAGGGTTTCCCTTCCTATCCAGACTCTTAATTGAGGCTGACCTTAGGATTGAAACCCCAAACGCACTCACATGTACACACCCTCACATAATTACACACATTTCTTACACACACCTACATTAACTCACCTATTTAAGTTTTAAAATATTTTATTCGAGACTATTTATATTTATTTTGTATCAAAACAATAATACCTACTATTAGCTTCCGAAATTAATCTATTTTATCTCTGTTTTAAATACCACCATATTAACACAGATGTGAATCAATCTATATTGAAAAAGTATCCATTTGAAGTTCTCGAATAAAACCGTGTACTTTAATTTCACATTAACATGCATATTACACACACACGTGCGAGTAACCACCGCTACCCAGTTTCTATATAGAGACTGGTGTTAGCACCGAGTTCTCCACGCCACTTACGAGGGTTTCCCTTCCTATCCAGACTCTTAATTGAAGCTGACCTTAGGATTGAAACCCCAAACGCACTCACATGTACACACCTTCACATAATCACACACATTTCTTACACACACCTACATTAACTCACCTATTTTAATCTCAACTATTTTATCCAAGATCATAGTGTTTTGATCGATTAAAAAGTAATTTTCATTACTATTTTATAGGTTTTGATGTTTAAACAATTTAAATTCGTAAAGTACACGCACCGCTTATTAAAGTAATATAGAAACTAAATCCAGAATACCATGCTATCTATACAATAATAATATAGGTATTATTTGACAGCATCCAACCATGTTGCTTTCATTAACTTTATGCAGTTAACGCGTATAGATTCAATAATAATAATTTAATGTAATTTTAACATCATTTTAGTTTTTTATTTAAGATATGTAGGTAAACGTTTGCATTCCTAATGTATAACGAAGTAGGTATATCAAATAATATTGGATCTTAATAATTACCTTCATTAATATGTACCTAGGACATTCACATCACAAAATATTAGCAATACTGTATATTATGTGTGTAACTGAGCAAAATGCGTTTACAATAACAGTGTTATATCTATAAAATGTTAGTTATGTATGGTTTCTTAAAATGCTATTCAAAAATATGAATTTACCTTGTTTTAACTACGTCAAAAAATTCTATTTTAGAAAATATGACAGTAAGATAGTTATAATAAGAAATTAATAATACTGGAAACAAAATCAAACCCCATGAAATCAAGGTAACAAGACACAAGAGTCAAAAAGCCCTTAACCAGTAACGACAAAATTTAACGAATCAATAAGTGATAAAGCAAGAAACAGAAAGATGTGCCACCTATAATTTAAAAGTCAAATTAACACAGGAAACACCTAGAGGACCGTTTTCGCAAGAAAACTTTTGAAGAGATAGCAGTAACGCAAATACTGACTACACTACTTCGTCTTCAATATACTACTACATCAGATTGTTTCTACAAAAGTCTTATTTGACGAGAACAAAACCAGATACTGAGATTTTTTCTATAAAAAATCTTTTCTTGGCGAAAAGAAACCGTATATTCCTATCTCCATTTTGTAGAATACACCAAGAGATTATTCGGAATTCCGGTATTTATTGACTGGCTGGCCATCAAATATTAATCATAAGAGTCTCCGCTAATCACTGTTGAAACTGGATACCTATACGTGTCTGGAACCTCAGAAGACAGAAGACAGCGTTTGAATGGATTAAGCTAAAATGTTTTAAACCCTAAAAACATTATTTAATAAAATAAAATAGTAAACTGAATTAGGTACATTTGTCGAGTTCAGTTCATAACTATTGTCATAAATTTATATGTAAAATTCACTATTCTTGTAAATATTCGATACACTTTTTAGGTACTTCCATTGATAGACTGTTAGTACTAATAATATTGTAAATAAACTAATATAAATAAATGTTAAAAAAACGATTGTAAAATTACTATTCTTGTAAATATCTCATACAATTTTTATATAATACATTTATACACAGTTATTAATATTGTCAAGGAAGCAAATATAATAAATGAAAAAACTATGAAAAAAAATAATAAGCATGAAAAAATATACATGCATAATACATGAATATGCAAAAAAGCAAGCATATATAAAGAAAACGTTGAAAAAAGAAACAACGAAACCTAGATATCTTTTTATAAAATAAAGAAATACATGAATATGCAAAAAAGCAAGCATATGTAAAGAAAACGTTGAAAAAAACAACAACGATAAAATAAGCTATTGTATATATCTTAATCATTAATGTTAAGCTAAGGCAGTTAATAATTATAATAGTGAGCGTGAAATACACGCAAAAAGTAACAACAGTAGAATTCATTTACCTAAAAAGCATATTAATAAAATACAGCAAATGTTAGCTGTACAATTATAAAGACGTGTTATATGCAAAAAGTTATTATGGTACCTTATAATATTGCCTTCATCTTTAATACAAATCTAACACTTGACATAGTTTTATATAAATACCGCAATAACCCCGCGTAATAAGCAGTACGTTTACATTACAAGTTTAAAATTTTAGCTCCACTTTCAATAATTTGTGTTTAGGTCTGTAAACTATATGGTATTGGCAAGTTCATATAGAACGATCAAGATTATAACTTTATCCAATAGGTATACAAAAGAACTCTTATCAATTTTCATAACAAACTTATAAAGTAACATTCAATGAAGATCTTGTTGTATCATATTCAGTAACTTTTTGGAACTGGTAAGGTAGTTTTATAAAATCAAGATTATTACTTTGACCGTGTTCAAAGCATCTTTTGTCATTTCAAACATTTCTACTACAGTCATGAACTTGGTAAGTTACTATAATACAATTGAGATTATAGTTTTCAGCTTCTTTCCAAAAATACTCTTAAATTTCACAGCTAATTTATAAAGTAACATTCAATTGAAGTCAAATGGTTTATATTCTAACTATTTCGAACTGGTAAGGTAATATTATAAAATCAAGATTATTACTTTAACCATGTTCAAAGCATCTTTTGTCATTTTAACGTTTTTACTACAGTCATATGTATTGGTAAAATACTATAATACAAGCAATATCCAAAAGTACTCTTTATCAATTTTCATAACTAACTTGTAAAGTAACATTCAATTAAAGTCAAGTAGTTTAAATTCAGATACTTTTTGGAACTGGTAAGGTAATATTATAAAATCAAGATTATTACTTTAACCATGTTCAAAGCATCTTTTGTCATTTTAACGTTTTTACTACAGTCATATGTATTGGTAAAATACTATAATACAAGCAATATCCAAAATTACTCTTTATCAATTTTCATAACTAACTTGTAAAGTAACATTCAATTAAAGTCAAGTAGTTTAAATTCAGATACTTTTTGGAACTGGTAAGGTAATATTATAAAATCAAGATTATTACTTTAACCATGTTCAAAGCATCTTTTGTCATTTTAACGTTTTTACTACAGTCATATGTATTGGTAAAATACTATAATACAAGCAATATCCAAAAGTACTCTTTATCAATTTTCATAACTAACTTGTAAAGTAACATTCAATTAAAGTCAAGTAGTTTAAATTCAGATACTTTTTGGAACTGGTAAGGTAATATTATAAAATCAAGATTATTACTTTAACCATGTTCAAAGCATCTTTTGTCATTTTAACGTTTTTACTACAGTCATGTATTGGTAAAATACTATAATACAAGCAATATCCAAAAGTACTCTTATCAATTTTCATAACTAACTTGTAAAGTAACATTCAATTAAAGTCAAGTAGTTTAAATTCAGATACTTTTTGGAACTGGTAAGGTAATATTATAAAATCAAGATTATTATATACTTTAACCATGTTCAAAATATCTTTTGTCATTAAAAACGTTTCTACTACCAGTCATCGATCAATCAGTGGAGTTGTGAATCAATGTACCTAAAAAAAAATATCCTCATTTGAATGTCATAGTGAATGTGTGATATATAAAACTGTAGTTTTTTTGTATATAATCTGTGTATGTACCTATATATGTGTGTGTGTGCAAATTGAATTGTATGAAAGCTGTATGTGTGCGTGTAATGTACACTGTGTTTGTATGTTTGTATATATACGTTATGTTGTATGAGAACTTAGTATCTGTATATAATTGTGTTGTATATATGTGTGCTGTGTACACTCTGTTGTGTATGATTATATATGTAACTAACGTGTCAGAGTGTGCGTTGTGTATGTGGATATGCATGTGCGCTGTAACCTGAGGTGCGTGCGTGTGTGTGAATGTAAGCGTAGCTCTGTGTGTGTGTGTGAATGTTAGTGCGGCTGTTTGTGTGTGTGTGTGTGTGTCTGTAGGTGTGGCTCAGCGTGTGTGCGGCTGAGTGTGTCTCTGTGTGAGTGTATGTAAGTGTGTCTCTGCGTGTGTGGGTGTGTGTGAACGTGTGTGTGGTTCTGCGTGCGTGAGTGTGTGGGTGTGGCTCTGTGTGTAGTGTATGCGATAAATCGACCAGTTATTACCTTTTCGCTCTGATACTGTTTCTCGGCCATACTATGCGTTTTGTGCGTCTCGCTCATTGCATACAAACGATTCATCAGAAGTGCGTAGGGGAAAGGTGTCCAAAATGATCCCCTTAAGAGAAAAGCTTGATTGTGTCCAAAGTATGAAGGTTATTGAAAATGTTGAAGGAGTATAAGATGCATAATTTCAGTGCTAACGTTTTAGCATACCCTTATTTTGGGTTCTCTTTATAAAGTAAAGATTTACTTAACATTTTCCAAAACATTGCTAAAGGATCATTTTGTACACCTAGGTGTATAAAATGATCCCTGGGGTAGGGTCAAAATGATCCGAAGGATCATTTTACCCCACCTGCTATTATTAAAGTTAAAATAAAAGATATATACGAGTACGTAATCATGATTATGTTTATTTTCAACACAATCATCAAAAATAGTTTACTTAAATTCTTATAGTACCTAATCAACACTATGTTTAAATACCAAGGTAGAAATTACAAAACTTAAACAAACATTAAACATCTTTATTTTGCTTGAGATCAGAAATATTTTTAATAACACAATAACAGCTCTTAAACTATTCAGAAAATCTTCTTAATATTTTTTAATCAAACTATCTCACCATAATCAACGGTCTTTCATATTTCCCCCTTCCCCCATGGCGTCTTTTCAATAAGCTTCTGTGCATTCAGCGTCATCCGAAGATTCTGACTCGTAAGTCTTCCTAGCTCTCTTTATTCTTTGATTTTTTGTATTGTTCTTTTTATTTTCCCGTTTATTATTTGCTTGTTTTGATTTTTGTCCTTTTCCTGCTCCCTTTCCTTTAGTTTTCTTTTCAGAGATCATTTTCACACTTTTGTCTTTACGTGACTTTTGCTTTGCTTCTTTTTCTATTTTTTTCTGCATTTCCTCTTCTAAATAGTTTTTATAGGGTAAGCTAGTCAAAATTGAGGTGTCTATTTTTCTTTTTCTTACATTATTATTTGTTTTTCCTTGTATCTTGGGCAAAGGTCGAAGATCTCGTGCTGAATAAACTCCAAAAGATGTCGATGGTTGATCAAAAGTGGTTGAATCTACGTCTGGCGTATCTAAATTAGGGGTTGCTACAGTGTTAATATCTTGGGTTAGTGCAGTACAGCTTGTAGGCGCTATCAGGTTCGAAATCAATTCGACAGCTTGGTTTCCGAGAGTTCGTGGAGATTTGATAGGGCTCTTATTTACTTGTCATGCCTTTAGCTTATTTTTATTACATTTGCAATGATTGTACCTATATACTACATACAAATAATGTTAAATACCTACGTTACACAATTTAAGATATTTTATTTAAAATCTGTTAAAATGCTTGGGGTAAAATGATTCCAGGGATCATTTTGTACCGGCAGAAGGGGATCGTTTGACCTCAAGAGCACATTTTTCAAAACATGTCTAAAACTAACCTCGAAACATGGCCTTAGTGAGATCGTAGCGTGCTTGAGAATAAGTTGAATATTGATAGAAACAGCCAGTAAAACATTCATTCGGTAAAATGTAACCAAATTTCAACAATGAAATATTATTTTTATGCTTACCTTAGATTAAATACACCAATTTTCCTTTTTTCGTAATATTTCAACGCACAACGCTCACGGCGCCATGACACCTTGTGAGACCACTGAGCGGGGTACGGGCAAGACGTTTGCTTATAAATCATATAGATGGCATTAGTAGTTTGCTGAGAACCATAGGGAATCATATTACCTCGAGGGATCATTTTGTACACCTTTCCCCTATATTTGGTTTCGTACCATTGGATATGTATCAATTTTCAATTTACATTGACTTCATGTCTTATCTTTGTCTTATGGTGTTTTCGATAATTAGGTGGTATCGACCAAGTGTCGTGGTTGTTCTTACAGATTTTATGGTCGTCTTATTGGCAACATTGTTCCAGGTGCAATGCCTGACCGGATTCATAACAAGACAATGTACACTTTACGTATAATCTATTAAAACTTTTATTCGCTATATTCATAGCTATATTATATATATTTTTTCCTAAGTCCGCACGATTACGCTGCATTGATTATTATAAAGTTTTATAATTGATGTTATTGATATAATCTCGATACTCCATGCACGCACTCGTAAAACACCCAGTAGTAGTAGAAATAGAGATACAGTTTTCGGCGTAGGTATTAAATACTTAGATAAATGTTATATATACGAGTTGGTTAGTACACATACAACATGATATATTCAGAAACACTTGGTCAGACATTATCTATCCGTCTATTAGAGTAGTTACAATGCAAGTAGATAGTAAATTATATATTTAGTTAAGAAATGCTTTAGATAGAAACTATGTATTATGTAGTTAGCGTGGACTAGGCCTACTGGGGATACCACGTTAAAAAAAACGCGCCATGGTCGTACCTCGTGAGGTGGTGTGGAAGACGACTTAAGCTGTAGTTTTAGACACATGAAGTTAATACACATCGACGACTTTGACGACGCATCCACAACACAACAAGGAGCGCGGGGCGCAAAAACCGGCGGCCAACATGGCACAACTATCAGCGAAATGCCTACACTGCACGACACTTATATGGAGCGCAACTTTTAGCTCCGATATAGAATACAACTTCGATTTATTACAACTCCAAAGAAAAGGTAATCTTTAATCATTGAACAGATATTTTTAACAACAACTAATTTAACTGAGTACAGTATGAGATAACATCCCGAGTATTGTATGTTTAAGTAGCAAAATTTTATGTAATAAGTATAATTATAATAATTGTCAATGTATTTTAATTAATAATTTTCTATCAAACCTGATTTTTAAATCATTCATTTGAAAGCAGTTATAAAGAGATTCAATAAAATCCTATTAAATATAGTAATAAAAACAAGGAACAGTGGTAGCAATCGATGACACCAAAAGGTCCCCGGACCCTAACATGCATGTATAGATCTGAAACATCAGTAGGTACTTGTAATCAATAATTATAAATGAAACATAGCAAAACTTATAAGAAAATAATCAAAATACACATCCAACCAGAAAAGCACATTTGCGGATTTTTTATTAATAACTAACCCCACTCACAGCCTCTTTGATGCTGCCTGAAAGGGGCGCACTACAGAATGAGCATCAAATACAAGACTTACCATTCCATGTTATTATTGGCATTTAAAATATTAAATCATAGGACTGCTAAATTAACCTAATAAATTGAAATTTATTTCAGATTGGTGCGTGGTCAAATACTTTATAAAGAATTACATGCAGTAATTAAGAGCATCGACTTCAGATTACTACAAACATCATCTTCACTTCTACTATATTCCATTGCTACCTTTAAGAACTCAACTTTGAAACTATCCGTCTAAAGGTACGTAAACGAGTTTTTCATACACATTCTGTTACAATTTTTTTACTACCTAACAAATTGTCACGACGTACTTTCACATGAATGTGAATATAAAATACCCTTTAATGGGCACCGAAAATATAATCTATTTCTTTGATAGATATAATGATTACCGCATTCCCCCCTAGAATAAATATAATACATGCATTTGTCCCAAGGTGGAAATCTAATACGCAAACTCCTACATAGCTGACTCCTAATATTATAACTTCAACATAATATTTTCTCCATAAAATTAGAAACATTTCCAATAAAAGTGTTCAGAAATATGCATTAAATTATAGTACTTACATTAGGTTACATTATATTATAATATAACATAATGATTTTTCAGAAATTGAACGTGAATAATGATGATTGGACCTATTGAGGATACCACGTTAGCAGAAAAACGCGCCATGGTCGTGTGGTGGTGTGGAAAACGACCTCAGCTGTAATCAATCATTGACACATGAAGTTGATATACAACAACAAACAACGACGAGACGACCCGACGACGTATCAACGGCCGCACAGCAATGAGCGCGGGGTGCGAGAACCGACACGCCACAGCAGCGCCCCGCCCCGCCGCGGGGCGCGGCACGGTGGCGCGACGGCGGCAGCGGCCAACACCACGCGGCTACCAGCGTACCTATAATGCCTATACTACCGTCGCGACGTAGAATGCAACTCCAATTTAGTACAACTCCAAACAAAACGTAGGTACTTAATATTGTTTATTTATATCAAATATAAAATAACTGGCTACCTTAAGAGACGACATCCCGTCCCATTTTTAAGTAATGTACAAGTCTCTTAATCTGAAACATAATTATAATCTGTAAATGTATTTCAATCAATTACTATATCTGTTATTCTTATCATGTACCTATTCGATCAAACTTTAATTAACAGAAAATGGATAGAATATTACTTTAAAGCACCATCAATACAGTTATATATTTAAATAAATAAATAAGCATTATTTATTTATTTATTTAATTATAGCCTTTTAACAGGACAGTCCACACAGCATCATCTAGGTCCAAGCTAAGCAGAGCTTGTGTTATGGGTGTGTTATGATGACTGATATACAAAATACAATATTATTAAATAGATAAATATTTTTTATTATACATAGAAGACAACCAGAAGCCCTGAACAATTATCTGCAGATCGTACAAAGATTTATGCCGAGGCGGGAATCGAATCCGCAACCTCCTGCGTTGTCAGCGGACCTTTGCCCACCGCGCCACACACAGAAGTCGTCGAAATATACACGATTTAAACTAACTTTATCTAAAATGGCAAATATGTTGATCTCTAATAGATATTTGAAAATTTCAGGACTTCAAAAAAGTGCAACCAGCAACCAGCTCACCAAATAAGTAACTGAGTGCATAATGAAAAGAACAAAAAGTCTATCAATCAACTTAGATAATCTACCTATATATATATTATGATGTTTTATTCACATAAATAAAAAATCTGATTTCATTATGTATGTGTTTCAATTCAGTATCCTGTCCGATTCTCACAATGGAATCAAAAAGTAGGTAGGTACCTTTATGAAGAACAAATCAATAAACGACACAGAAAACAGCAAATACTTTATTATTTATTGAAATTTTGAAGTAATCTATACAAGGCAATTATAATATAAGAAATGACCAGTTTGATTAATACCTAAATAGCATGTTGAAGTCTGAAATAGGCACTGATTGAAATTAAGTAAGCTGAAACAAGTAAGTAGGAAGGTACCTTAGGCAGGTATAATTGTGTATATATTTAAAGTAGGTAGGGATCTATGTTTTATATACTTAAATGTTTTTCTTACTAACTATAACCTGAGTCTCTTCAAAACTAAAGTGAATAGGTGTCTTTTAGACTTACGTGATCCATCGTCGGCCACATCTTCACTTTCCATCAGGTGAGATCGTGATCAAAGGGAGATCTATCAGTTACCTATAGGTAGGTAGGTGATAAAAAATGTTTTTATAGTTGCCATCTATCGCTCCTTGGAAGAACTTCATAAATCCAGGTTAATGGAATAGGCACCCCACACTAATTACTTAGTTTCCATTAAAGATGGCGCTTTTTCATTTCCTCAAAATATCTACCCCTCTATTTCATTTACCTAATGCCATCTATCGATCCTTGGCAGAACTTCACAAGCATATGATTAGATAAATCGAATAGGTAGGTACCCCACACTACTAAATAGTTTCTATAACAAATTGAGGTTGGCGCTTCCTAATTTGAATTCACTTAGGTACCTACTTAGGTTTTAATTTAAAAATCAATCACAAAATTAGTAAATTACGTACGTACTTATTTAGTGTGATATATAAAATAGGTAAATTTGATTAAAAGATAGCATGGTGAAGTCTGAAATAGGCACATAATAAAAACTAAGTAAGCTGTAACAGGTACCTAAGTATGCATATACTGGTAGGTCCCAAATTTTTTGTAATTGTAGATAAATTTCATTCATGTTTTTGATAATTTTACTTATCTACCCACTTTTTGTGAGAGATGTAATTTGTATACTTAATGATTTTCCCTGCACCCATGATAGGTACTGACGTTACTGTTATACAAAATATAGGTAATGTATCTGTTAATCATTAGGTACAATTATTTTTTTAGTAAGGTACTAAGTAAGTCATTACGCCTACATACTTTCATGGGTATCGTTTTCGACAAACTCGATAGTGTAGATAGATTACAAAAATTATGTCCTTTTACTGTCAGCCATCTTGGATTTGATCCAAGATGGCTGACAGTTTACTATCGCAGATTTTACACATGGATATCGATTTCCATCAAATCAAAGACGTTTTAGGTTATGAAAAGTTACAACTCCTACGACGATAAGGCCGCCTAAGGCGAAGCACAACCCCCGAGCTGCTTGCAGCTCGGGCACATATACCCTCTAGTTGTTTTATAAAACTGGGAATGTGTATGTTTTCTGCCTGTGTTTTGCGGGTTGTGATAACGACCGACGCTTTTTAAACGTAGGTAGAATCCTGAGGTACGTCTGACATTAATCAGTCGTAACTGACAGCTGGTTTCAATGAACTGTCATACAGACTGTCAATTCTGATTGCTTGCGGACACAGCGTTGTTGATTCTGAGGCCTTTTTTTTAAATTATTGTTTATTTTTTGTTTGTTTTGATTTTTACAAATCTTGTTTTTTGATGTGCTACTCTTATTGTTTAAATTCTCTGTAAATAATAATATTTGTATATGTTTTTGCTTGTTTTTGTGATGCTCAGCTTGATTTCACACTTGGACGAAGTAAATCATTACAACTTTTTCTAAGGGCACAACTACTTCACTGGGTATAAGAGTTACTAATAGTTCATAATTAATAAACTGTGCTCGGTGGTGAGGTCACCTCAGTCAGGTCCCACCTGAAAACCAGCGCTACTTTTCATTAATGTGAGGTAGCATTAAGCTGAGGTGGAACCTTTTGGCCAGGCCGTCACAGCATGGAGCATGATAACGGGTAAGCTACTGACTCAAGTCTTGCACTCAGTAGCTCACTTTGTTCTAGTATTTAGTATTAGTTTGTAAGCATTCGTGTAATTATTACTGTTTTTGTTCTGTGCTGTAACTGGGTTGTGTCAATAAATGTTTCTCTCTCTCTCTCTCTCTCATCTTCCCAGCATTCTAACCTTTAATTCGTTGCTAATTTTACATAATCTGCATACAACACATTATTTATGATCATGTCTTTTATCATACAATCAATTATATCCATTCCCTACATATATATTATAAGACGACATATTTGACGACCTCTGTGGCGCGGTGGGTGATGGTCCGCCTGCGACGCAGCAGGTTGCGGGTTCGTTTCCCGCCTCTGGACAAATATTTGTACGATCTGCAAGTCATCTAGTACCCACAACAGAAGCTCTGCTTAGCTTGGGGCTAGATATTAAAGAATATTTATCGGGTAATAATCGCGTACCTTTTGTTTTTATTTTTCGTCGCCGTGACAACGATCGCTGCAACGCGATGGAAACGTAGGGGCGATAAATACCCTATAAACCTTTAATATGTCAACAAATCGTGAAAGTTTAAAAAGGTTTATTGGGGCTAGATGATGTTGTGTGGATTGTCCGCATCAGCATTATTTAGTATCAAGTCCATGCATGTGTCAGGCGCTCTTAGCCTTCCGATCCTTGAGGAGGCTGGATATGAAGAACTCGCCGGCGCGGTAGGAGGAGCGGACGAGCGGCCCGCTGGCGGTGTAGAGGAAGCCCAGCTCGGCGCCGCGAGCTTCCCACTGCTGGAACCTGGCCGGAGTCACGTACTCGAACACTTTGAGGTGGCGCTTCGTCGGCTGCATGTACTGACCCAGGGTGAGGCAGTCGACGCCTGCGCTGCGGAGATCTGGAATTATGAAACATTATTTTAATGATTAGGTAAATCATTAATTGTACAATGTAAGGTATAAGGGAAAGGTGCAGTAAATAAGAAAACATAAATGATACAAACTCAAGCACGGTTTGAAATTTGTAAAAAATATTTATAATCTTGTTTTTGATATTTTTTGGACTTCTATTAACAATTCCCTGAGATTTGATAGGCCCGATTTGACACTTGTTACTTTTACAAATCTCGCCAAAAATTAAAATATTATGCAATTGACTGAAAAACTGAACTGAATTAAACTAAACACATAATTAAATATAATGTAAAATAAATAATTAAATGTAAAATTGGGTAAGTAAAACTTAAATTTGAATTGGAATCGCGGATTTTAGATTAAAAAGTGCTTTACTTAATAGTCAACCTCTTAACTTTTGGTAAATATGCAACTCAATATCTGAGCTTTAATAATGAAATGACACACAAATAATCATTAACAGTGACTAGAAGTATGGGGTGACCTCGAGGTAGACTACCTCCCGCGCTGGTCAGACTTCACTATGAGGATGATTCTTCTTCCGCTAGTGGACAAAAAATTTAAGTGAAGAGAAATCAAGAACAAATTATTTCTTTTTTTAGAAAATTATTAATTTAGGCTTAGTTAATTATAATTAACTAAGCCTAAAGATATAAAGTTATTGAATTTTTATCTTAATCTAACGGCACACAACCGCCAGAACTCTAAAAGAAAATTAAAATAATCCTGGTCTCTTGGGTTTTACAAAAAAAACAAATCAAGGTAACAAATTATAATTTAGTATGGCAACATATATGTATGTACTAAATGTGTTTCCTGAGGATACAAGTCTCCTAAGAGTGCAGGCATGTAGCGGATGATGGACTCACCTCTCATGGTCTGTTCCACTTGCTGGTCGGTCTCCCCCAGGCCCAGCATTATCGAGGACTTCGTTATCAGGTCTGGATTGATCTCCTTCGCCGTCTCCAACACTTTTAGTGTTTGCCGATATCTGAAAATATGTTTTTTTTATAAACCATGGGTTCTAAAGCGAATTTCCTTAGTAAAAATTTCCTTTTTAAATTTAAGTCTTTTCCTGGGATACAATACGTCCTCGTCCAATTCAACGCAACATCAACATCACCAGCCTATAATAGTCCACTGCTGGACATAGGCCTCCCCTAATGAGCGCCATAGATGGCATCATTATTTGGGGGTAATTGCCCATAATCCCCACGCTGGGCATGCGGGTTGGGGATCGCAGTTCGGTGTAGTTGTTCTGCAGAGGGCGCTGCTGCCCGCCCCCTGGTGTGTTTCCCTTAGTCGCCTCTTACGACACCCACGGGAAGAGTTGGGGTGGTGAAATTCTATGCCGGCACCACACGGTGAAATTCAACGCGCCACAGAGGTTTTCAACAACCTCTACGGCGCAGAGGGCGAAGGTCCGCCTGCTACGCAGGGTTCGATTCCCGCCTCGGGACAAATATTTATCTGGTCGTTTTCTATGTATAATAAAAATTATCTATCTATGTAATAATATTATAATATGTACGAGTATATCAGTCATCTAGTACCCATAACACAAGCTCTGCTTAGCTTGGGGCTAGATGATGCTGTGTGGATTGTCCAGCATTATTTATTTAATTTATTTAACTATAATACATAACTATAACAACATTTAACCTACATAAAAACAGTACCTACAGCGACCCAGTTTAGCCTAACTGATGAAAAACCAGCTTAGAAAATCTTTTGGTACAACTTATTTAACTTGTATTTTGTGACGTGTCCAAGAGTCCTGTAAGGTGTAAAGGAAATAAAGCAGTTTGATTTTGATTTTCAACTCACCCCGCCCTGGGATCCCTGACGAAGGGCGTGAGTCGCTCCACGGTCTCAATGTTGTGTGCAAACACATCGAGGCCGCAGTCCGCGAGGCGAGCGATGGAAGAGCGCTCCGCCCTGAAGTCTGGCACCAGGCATTCCACTAGGATCTCCTTGTTTCTGTATACATAAGTTTTGTAATAGCGCCATCTATACAACTTGAGAACTTCTTTTTTTAAGCGCGTACGTCCAGTTCGCTGCTAAATGTGCCTCCCGTTTTATTAGAATTAGCAGGTTTTGCAGGCGGAATGGTGATGGCTGAAGAAGTATTCCAAGTAAAATTATTCGCTATTCTGCAGCGGGACTTGAACCCGTTTGAACTCGCTTTATACCCAATATTTGTTTGAGAATATATTGTGATAATTACTTACTGCTTTTTTATTTCCCTGACAGTTTCTGCTAAATGTGCGGAGCCACCATCAGGCAAATCTGTGAATTATAAGTCTTTCATGTTGAAATGATCATCTCCTCTCACATGATGAGCCGAATCCCGGGGACATGGACATGTTATAGTGCACAGTATGTGTAAACGAATGTGCACTCTTTATTCCCTCAATCCCATAATCCGACGGAACGGCGCCGGCGGGCGTGACACTTTAGCATCTAAAACAACAAATTGTGAAAGTTCAAGATGTCCTGAGATTGTCTATCTATACCAATATTATAAAGAGGAAAGATTTGATTGATTGATTGTTTGAATTGAATAGGCTCCGATGCTGGACCGATTTGAAAAATTCTTTCACCATTACAATCCTAAATTTTCACTGATAAACATGAATATTATTAAATATTCATTCAAAAAATAGGGATCCACATGAAAAATTAAATTTTTGTTAAATACCCGTGCGAATGTGGGACGGCCGGCTAGTACTGTATAATTTTACTGGGGAGAGACAGAACAAAATTATCCCCAATATAACTGGTGATAACATCATTAGACCCACTCAGTGCCTACATGACCGCCTAGTCGCTCGGCGTCCTCGGGTGGACACTATCGAAATGTCTTGGCTTTAGAATAAGAATAAGAAATACCTAAATAATTTATTTGCGCTAACAGGCTTATAGTGGTCAGTTAACAACATGTAATACAATTTAAGCCCCAAAGCTTATAGCTGCCGTGTCGTGCCGGCATAGAATTCCACCACCCCCACTCTTCCCGTGGGTGTCGTAAGAGGCGACTAAGGGAGACACACCGGGGGGCGGGCAGCAGCGCTCTCTGCAGAATAACTCCACCGAACTGCGATCCCAACCCGCATGACCAGCGTGGGGATTATGGGTTACCCCAAATGATAAATAAAGCCATCTATGGTGCTCATTAGGTGAGCCCTATGTCCACCAGTAAACTATTATAGGCTGATGATGATGATGATGATTTTGCAAGTTTGTTAAATCTCGGAAAGCACAGTTAAAAGTAGACTTTATTCTCTTGACGTTTGAGACTATCGTGTAGGTCGCTTATGTCATTTCTACACGCACATGTTAATTATCACACCACATTTTGCGCGTTGTGTCATTTTCTAGCGTGAATGCTTCCATGTTTTATCCGTTCACTGGGTCCAGTAGTTTCGGAGCCAATTCAAACAAGCAATGAAATCTTTCGTCTTTATAATATTAGTATAGATAAAGCTTATGAAGTTACCGTCTCGATCAACAGAGGTGAGCACGATGTACCCGAGTCCCCATTGGCTGACGGCGCGCGCCGTGTGCGCGGGCTCGGCGGGGTCGAGCGGCGGGGGCTGGCGGGACGTCTTCACGGAGCAGAACATGCAGCCGCGAGTGCACGTGTCTCCCATCAGCTGGAAACAAATAGGTACAGACCGCGTCACATATAAGTACCCCCCTATCTCAATGTATGTTGGACACAATAGTCGTTATTGTTCGGAATTACAGACTGAGTATTTTGGGTGGGTGGTTCGATCCAGTCAGTCACAGTCAGTTGGATTAGTTTCGTATTTGTATGTAATTAAAACATTACCACTATTACAGGTAGACCTAATACAATAGAGTAGGCATCAAGTAAAATTTTCATATTGTACATAAAGTGATATTAATGAGGGAAGCGGAGACGCCAACATTTATTTATGTGTTTATTTATTTGTTTCTTTCTTATAGATAGTGTACTTATTTAATAATAATAAATAAATAATGCTGGACAATCCACGCAGCATCATCTAGCCCCAAGCTAAGCAGAGCTTGTGTTATGGGTACTAGATGACTGATATATGTAATACAATATGATTAAATAAATAAATAAATAATGCTGGACAATCCACACAACATCATCTAGCCCCAAGCTAAGCAGAGCTTGTGTTATGGGTACTAGATGACTGATATACATAATACAATATTATTAAATAGATAGATATTTTTTTTTATTATACATAGAAAACAACCAGAACCCCTGAACAAATATCTGCAGATCGTACAAATATTTGTCCCGAGGCGGGAATCGAACCCGCAACCTCCTGCATCGCAGGCGGACCTTCGCCCACCGCGCCACAGTGGTCGTCAATACAGAAGAAGTAGAGTCACAACATGAAAAACACACCTATTGTGTTTGGCACATTCTAGCCAAAAAGTTATAAAATTATAAACTGTGGAGCAGCCTCATCACCCGCCTCTTTGGCAAAACAAAAATAAAGTATAAATTAAAAAATTAAGAGAATATATTGTGTGTGTGTATATGTGAGTGTGTGGGCGAGTATTCGTGTGTGTATGTGTGTGCAAAGTGTTGCATGTGGAGAGCGCATATGATGTATAAATATATAATCATTATAATTCAGGCCATGAGAGAAGCCTAACAGACAGGATGACAAGTGGTGATATCAACTTTTGTTACTTATAATTGAGTTGCCATCTTTCTTTCTACTTGTAAACTCTAGGTTCAAGAAATTCTCAGTCTATCAGATTTATTTGATAATCCTGAATGTATGATCAGGTTGAGAATTTGTTTTACATTTATATAAAAACTAGCGGCCCGCCCCGGCTTCGCACGGGTATTAAACAAAAATTTCAGAAATTATACACACTAACATGATGGGCTTCACAGTTTTCATACGGATCCCTTACTTTTTGTAACAGCATTGGGATTTTTGTCATTGACTCGACACTCCATAATTGACACTGGCCGTAGAGAAAAAGCAAGCACCGTGCGCTATTATATTCAACCTCTTTTTCTATTCTGACGCGCCATTAATAGAAAAAGAGGTTGGATATACAGCGCACGGTGCAATTATTGAATTTTTCATGCGGATCCCTAACTTTTTTGAAAATATTATATAGCCTATGTTCATCACGGAAAATTTAGGATTCTAATGGTGAAAGAATTTTTCAAAACGTCCAGTAGTTTCGGAGCCTATTCAATTCAAACAAACAAACAAACAAACATACAAACAAACAATCAAATATTTCCTCTTTATAATATTAGTATAGACTATAACTGTCAAACAGCTCAACTTTTTTGGTTTTTGTATTTGATGCCTTTACGCATATTATCTACTTAATATTGGGCACCCTGCATGCTAATAAAAAACATATTATCTACTTAATAAGGGACACCCTGCATACTAATAAAAATAAAAGTCAGGGCAAATCATTGCATTTCTAGTTCTAAATTGATATCTGCTTTATAAATGACTAGCGGCCCGCCCCGGCTTCGCACGGGTATTAAACAAAAATTTCAGAAATTATACACAATTAACACGATGGGTTTCACAGTTTTCATACGGATCCCTTACTTTTTCTAACAGCATTGGGATTTTTGACATTGACTCGACACTCCATAACTGACACTGGCCATAGAGAAAAAGCAAGCACAGTGCGCAACCTCTTTTTCTATTCTGACGCGCCATAATAGAAAAAAAGGTTGAATATACAGCCCACGGTTCAATTATTGAATTTTTCATGCGGATCCCTAACTTTTTTGAAAATATTATATAGCCTATGTTCATCGCGGAAAATTTTGGATTCTAATGGTGAAAGAATTTTTTAAATCGGTCCAGTAGTTTCGGAGCCTATTCAATTCAAACAAACAAACATACAAACAATCAAATCTTTCCTCTTTATAATATTAGTAATATAGATATTTTTAAAAGTTTACCATGATAGTGGCAGTGGACATGCCATGCTTTCCCCCACTCCAGCACTCTCCAATGTTTGGGCAGCGCGCCTCCTCACACACCGTGCTGAGCTTCAGGCTACGGAGCTGTTCCTTGAGCTCACTGAATTTTGACCCTGGAATTATGAATTAATAACTAAAGTCTGGATATAATCACAGCATCATCTAGCCTACAGCCGATAGCTTTTTCCAATAAGGCCTATGATCTACATTAGTTTTTTAAGTTGTTGTACAAGCAAAGCTTGTGTTTTAAAATCCATTAATTCATAAGACATTAGTAAGTACCCAAAGATTATCTTGAGAAGGCCTTACTCGAAACTAATTTTTAGGAGAAGAGGCATTTTATTTTAGTTATATCCACATCTTGATTCATACACTATAGAGGACTTATTTAAAGAGTAGTAGATAAGATTTGTTTTTAAATGGGACAAACAAGATCACTACTGACCCTTATCAGGTGTATATATAATAGTAAATACCATTTAATAATTTGTTTGCATTTCAGCATGTTTGTAGTATTGGGGTGTTGATCTTTCTGCATAGATATCTTGTTAATGAATTATAGTACTGTGAATGATCTTAAACTGTTAAAGAAACCTACCAGTGGGAATAGTAGTTTTTAGCCATGGCGGCAACCTCAATCTTTCAGCTTCCCCTTTCTGTCGTTTTAATTTCCCCTCGTACTCATCCCAGTTCTTAGGCCTGTCTTCGGAAACAAAATCTGCCAACCCCGGCCCTTCTTTTAGTTTATTGCGGATTGCATCAAGCTTGGTAGTGTGTTTACATCTCTGAAAATTAAGTTCATTGGGTAGAAAGGGCTCATCATCGTCGGACATCTTGTTAGGTCAAACTATAGTTTAGTAAGACCTGGGAAGAAGATGTGGGTACCTCATTAAGTATTTTTTTTTTTATATAATGTGATAGTTCTCGTAGGTAGTCGTAGTCTAATTAATTTTCCGTCGGCACGCCTACCTACTGCGCCTTCCTGAAAATCTTGACATAGAGGGAATGCGAAAATTTTAATCAACAGATAGGTACCTACGCAAATGACTTGAAAATAATAAGAACTTACCTCGTGCGTTTTATGTACGATTTGTGGCTTCAATGTATTACGAATCATAATTAGTCGGTCGTAATTTTACAAAAAAATTAGTTACATAAATTTACGATTCTATTGATTAGAAATATGAACTATTTGACTTCTTTGTTATTGCGAAGTACCTACGTTTTTTATGAAATTATGTTGAACTTGACTGACAGCGAAAGTCAAAGCCTCAAAACATTCAGAATGTTTTTTTTTTTCGAATCGATCGATTTATCTTGCTTATTCTACCATGAGAGCGTTACCGCAGCATTGTTTTGGCCTATGGTTTGGCGGCAAACCAGCTAGCCCAGATTAGAGGAAGCAAAACTCATTAGAACAATATATGATCCTAGAGCGTCATTTTCCTCTTTCTATATTTTATTAATAACTAAATCTCTCGCTTTATGCTCAAATAAGTACATTCCAAGCCATTCCAAGCTGGGCTGCGTTCACAACCTACGCTCGAGCGCGCTCGGAGTGCAACTAGGTCGTTCATAACCTCAGGAGAAACGCTCGGTTGTTATTAACTAGAGCGTTCACAACCTCCGACGGTTGCAACTTTTTACCGGTGTAATTCGATCGACGAAAAACACTCTGACATTGACAGCTGTCATATTTTCCGTTGTCATAGCTTGTTATCTACTTAAATATCAAGATTTCTACAGTAAATTTCAAAATTTTCAGTATTTATCAGTTATAGATCGTAGTTACAGTCAGTAGATACAATTTACCTCAAAGTAACCGCAAAACAAAAACAAAACAAACGAACGTCCGGCAACTGTAACGTCAGTTTTGTCATGATAATGTCAACTTTGACGTTAAACAACCGACTCGTTCTGAACCTTTGGGTAAGTTAAAATTTACACCAAACAACCGCACTCTGAGCCTCTGAACGCACCCCAATATGCTTAGGCAGATTAGGCAGCTGTCATGTCAACTTGTCAAAGTGTAATTAACCTCAATCTACAGATGATGGAAATAAACAAAGTTGTTTTGTGAACTCTATAAAATGAGAACCGTCGATGCTCATCTTCTGGGTGATAAAATGGATGATGCAGTCACGCATTACATAAATACGCATCAACCAGGCGAGGTATGTAACTGAAATGTTTATGTAGATGCGTCAGTTAAAAGCCCTTTGTGTACATTTGGTCTTCTAGTTTCTAATTCATAGCTTCACTATCCAACTATATAGAGCCTTCAAAATGTAAATTGCTCTAGAAAGAAACCATTTCTTCGATAATATTACACTTACTAAATTTTCATGTTAGGCTGCTCTCAAACTACATCCTAAACACATATAATAAAACCTGTCTTCCTACCTACTACGGGATACTGGTTCAAATAAAAAAGTAGGTAACTCATGTTTAATTATTACTTATATTTTATCTAGCCTAGGTAGGTATTTTTAGTATGTATGATACCTATATACAGAGGGGAACAAAGAATAGTGGATCCCTCAACCCTGGGGGCTTACCTGAACCTCATATCATCTTCCACCATGACTAAGAAGTTTGCATGAGACTGGCAGAAAACTGGAAACATTGTGCCATCAACAAAGAAGTCCAATCAATGACTAAGAAGTTTGCATGAGACTGGCAGAAAACTGGAAACATTGTGCCATCAACAAAGAAGTCCAATCATTATTGCTATAGGTATCTTGTCAATCACTGGCGCAATTCAAGCTCATAATATATATTGTTTACTCTTGCTAGCCTTCAGTGTGCCTTCAGGTAATGTTTATGGACCATATTTACCTAATTTATCCCATACTTTACTAAAACATAATTTGTAATGGTTTGTTCCCAGCATGTCCATATAGACACTGATGGTATGCCCATGTCGGTGCAGGACGATGGCAGCAGAATCACCGTCATGCACCAGCAGCCCTACTCCTCACACCTGTGCAGGTAAGAGAACCTCTCAATTTAGGTACATCCTACTTCAAAACTTTTCCATTTAGATACTTTGCTCTCTTACATTAGTAGAACTGGAAATATTAACAGTGATTATCTTTTTGCTTAGGAGGGAGAGAAATTAAATAAAGGGTTAATATTTTCTAGAATAGAAAAGAAAATACTTTATTGCACACTTAAATCTAATTTAAACTATTTACACCATACAAAACATTAATTTGTAATGATTTACTAAATATTGAAATAGAGTAGGTTAAAAAATTGAACATAATTTCAGATATTAATCACTGGTTCCTAATTCTTAAGCTCTAATTTAAAAAGATAAAGTTAAGTTAAGTAAAATTTTATACTATAAAAACAGCTTTTCAAATATTTGCAAAATGTAAAGTGAGTCTGGTGTCAAAAATACAAGTGTAAGTGTCCAAAAAATTACATATTTACACATTTTGTTGGTTACTTTAATAAAAGTAAAAAATACAATTTGTTACAATGTTGGACATTTTCCAATAAGCATCTAACCCCAAAATATGCATATGTAACTTTATACATTCTTATACATAGGTAATTTTGGCCAGGTTGTATTAAAGATTAGACTGTACTGCTGCTCTTCTTTTGTGCAATATTTCATAATCAGGTCGGCCACTAGCATATGACTTAATGTATTCATGGAGAATGTCTTTTGGAACAGCGTATTGACTGACGGCTGGATCTTGTTGCATCCTCTTGAAGTATGCCCTCTGGAAGCAAAATATAGGTATAAGTGAAGTAACTTCTTTGTTTATATTGTTTTGTCAGTATGGGTCAAAGCTATCTGGATAGATTTTGGAAGAAGAAAACCTTTATTGTCAAACATAATCTTACCAGCAAAGAGTACTTTTCCTCTTCAATCATCTCATCATCATAAGTGATGAGCCGTTCAAACCAAGGCCAGGTCATGTAGTCAGCGTACCCTGGTTCCTCTCCATCCAGGAACTGAGTCTCTTGACCTTGCAGTGTATTCTGTAGGTACTCCAGTCCTTTATGGAATGCTGTGATGTGTCCCTCGGGTATTTCTCTGGCCTTTACTAGACGGAAGAATAAAGGATGGACCTGGAATGCCGTGACATTAATGACTAGACATAATGCACATCATCATTAGACTTTACTAGTTTACAGGACCTCTAGGCCTCCCCTAATGAGCGCCATTGATGGCATTATTCGTCAATTGGGGGTTATTGCCCATATTATTATTTATTTTATGGTTTTTTATGGTTATTGCACATATTGTATAATTGCTAGAACATTATTCAAGTCCCAATATTGATGGAATGACCATTAATGTGACTGTTGGGTGATTATTATTAGTAAAATTATATTGATGTGAGTAAATATGTTCAAAGAATGGTGTGTCAATGGGGATTGAGGTTTCCTCTTTCCACTCGATATTGGCATGCTGAACTAACGCCAGAAGCGGCTAGTTACTGGTGGAAAAGTATAAGGAGAACTGACTCCAAATAGGGAACAAGCAAGACCTATACCAACATAAGTTGTAACAACTTCAACAAGAAATTTGCTGAAGGCTCTTTTCTTGGGATCCTTGGGCAGCAGAGATCGTTGCGGGTACAATTCGTCCAGGTACTCCAGTGTGATGGAGCTCTCGCAAATTGTCTCTCCTTCTTTTATTTCGATGGCTGGTACTCGGCCTGTAAAACGTTTTACCAAGTTTTAAGTAAGTAGGTTTTATCTACTGCGTCACATACATTAACAAATTAACCGGAAAAAAAAACATTACGATTTTATAATTTACCACCAAACCGTATAGATAGAGTTATGTACGTTATAATTCTTGTAATGTCCTTAACTTTCTTACTGGTCAATTACGTGATTATTATCACTAATACATCATCATTAGGTACCTACATGTTTTCGCAGCATCATAATGTTTTATTAATAAAAAACCAAGAAACTGAAGCAATGTGCGGCGTATTATAAAATAAATAATATAGTATAGACCAGCTGGCCAAACCTGCTTTTATGGGATTTTCGGCTAAATTTGCCGTGTGTGTTGTTTTTCTCCTTGGTTCTATTCTATGTAATTTACAATGGCCAATCTCATTTACTCACCCAGAGGGCTCTTCACGAACAACCAGTCGGGTTTGTCCACGAGGTCGACATTGACGACTTCATAGTCTATTCTCTTGGCGTTGAGCGCTAGGACGGTGCGGTGCGCGTAGGGGCAGAATCGCATGTTGTAAACCCTCAGTTTGCCAGTGTGAGGGGGCAGGGCATCTCCTAGAGTATTGACAGAAATCTTATGAAATAGCAACAGAAAAGTACATAGCTAGGTACTCGTTTGTTTAACTTAGTTAACAAATCGACTAAAACTTAATGATTCCAAGGGTATGGTGTATAATCGAGGAAAGATCCATCAGTCCATATTTAAAGCAGCTTAAGCAGTTTTAAAAAATCTGAATTTACTAGAGAAGCTAGTATTGTCCTCTGACAACTTGAACTACCGGTGTTTACATGAGTGCTTAAACTAGGTACAATGTATTACAACAGCAAAACCATCCATGTATAATTACATTATAATACCATTTAGCAACAGTTAGTTAGGAACTTTGACTTGTATATGTATTTTAATTTTTATTATTTTTAACTATTTCTGTACCTACTTTAATATATTTCACCAAATTGCCGCCCGTAACGTCAATTAGTATTAAGGTCTTTGGCTGAAAAACAGCGCTGAGCATATACGTGTTTTTGTTTGTTTACTTTATACTGTTTTGTATGTAAATGTGTCTAAATAAATGTTCTTCTATTCTATTCTATTCTATTTAGTCTATGCAAAACTTACCGGCCTTTAAATGCTTCGTATCAAAGTTGATCTTCGGGCCTTGGCTTGCCATCGTGCTAAAATAACCCGATAGTCTTCCTAAAGAACGAACACTTGATGATAACATTATAAATAAACAATAGACTCAACTAACTCTAGTTATGTCTCAGGTAGAGTTATTTCTTATAACTTAATAATATTGTTGTTATCATAATGATAATACAATATTTTATTTAGGTATCTGATCTGATATCAGTTATGGATTAGCTTTTATTACATACTGTGCAACACAAATCTTTTTTAAAATATGTTAATTGTCGGCCGAATTGTGGCAAACTGGGCTATACTTTATTCAAACACAGCAAAACATTAAAATAGGAATGCACAGATATAGCACTTAAATGGTTTTGTTATACATAATTTTGTGCAATGAAACTGTACAAAATAAACAATAATGTTGCTCTGTCAAGCGAAGTGTACGAGTGGCGCTAGCAAGGTTACGTTCCGATACGTAGGTACGATGCGACGTCAGAGACCTGATAACCTTGCAAATTGCCACACAGATCTACTAAACGAGCGCGGTCAGAAACTATAACGATAGATATCCACAATACATCAAAACTAATAAGTCTAATAACGATTTATTTTTGAGTATTTGTGAATCTTCCCTTACGACTGGTATTGATATTGACTAGTTCAACTACCTAATATTAGTTCTGTTATTTAATGGTAACGTTCAGGTTTTTTGGGTAAATTAGAAATATAACGAAATCGCAAGGAGTGGTCGATTATTGCGAAAATAGAACAAATAATAATTCTCTGACGACATATTATTGCCATTAGCTTTGATCCTGCGTTGAATGGCTTCTGTTGTTTTGCATTGTAATTACGCGCAGGAATCAAATATATAGGATATCAAATAACTCACTAAAATATACAAACTCCTTCTTCCTCTGGTTCCTGTTTAGTTGATTCCAACACATCTCCGTATCAGTACTGTAAGGCTGGGTTGTTGGTAATGTTGATCTCCGCATCAGTATTGCAAGGCTGAGTTGTTGGCAATGTTTTCAGGCAGGTACCGGAGCAAGTCGGCGACGGGCCGTGGGGCGAGGAGCTGCTGGACCCGGAAGGCCGCATCGCCGCCATCGTGGCGCAGCTCGCCAGCTCTCGGGCATCGCACCCGCACCCGCATCACAAGGTACTTTAACACGTTCCCTGTGCAGCCAAGATTATGGAGTCAACCATCTAAGAGCTATTAAGAGCTATTAGCTGTTCCGCATACAAGGCAATTACACAAGCTACAACTCAAACATTTTTACTAGAGCTTCTTTGGATTAAAAAAGGTACAAAATAAATTACATCAAAATTGTAACATAGATCGTTGTTGGTTACAGGTGTCGGCGAGGAACGTGGTGGACACCTCCGTTATTCTAGATAGCTCAATTAGATTCAATGGACAGAATTTGGTAAGTGAAGATAATTTGTATATCCGTGTTCATTAGAAACGTATGTAGTAAGAACATAATTAATGTAATTGTGAATTTGTTATAGAATCAACAATCGGTATCTTTAGCGGGACTCCCGCCGATGCAAACCCTCCCGCCTCTGCAGGAGATGAAGAGGTGTGAGACGGACTGGTTCAGTGATAAGAACAAAAAGGTACTTGTATATCTATAGGCAACCATAGAGCACCCACTGTTGGATTTGGCATCCAACAGCATTTGGTTTCCCTCTATTATGCAATTTTATTTGGTCATGTGCCACCCTAATTCACTCCCTCCTGGCTGCCCTAACGACGTCTTTTGACCATCATCGGGCTGGTGGTCTGTCTCTTTGTCTGTAAGCACCTAACCTTTCATAAAATAATTGTACTTGTAAATGTTAAATCAGTGTCGCCTCTGCTATGCAGCGTAACATTGTTGACACTGGGAAGGCGATTAGAAATGAGGCGTCAACATCACATCACCAGCCTATAATAGTCCACTGCTGGACATAATGCCTCCCCTAATGAGCGCCATAGATGGCATCATTATTTGGGGGTTATTGCCCATAATCCCCACGCTGGGCATGCGGGTTGGGGATCGCAGTTCGGTGTAGTTGTTCTGCAGAAGGCGCTGCTGCCCGCCCCCCGGTGTGTTTCCCTTAGTCGCCTCTTACGACACCCACGGGAAGAGTTGGGGTGGTGAAATTCTATGCCGGCACCACACGGCTTGAGGCTTGACACGAAATGAGGCGTAATTAGAGGAAAATATTACCTTAATCAGGTCGCTATGGCGGTCATTGGGGGAGGCCTATGTCTAGCCGTGCGTAATATAACAGATTTTATAGTTTTGTTTATTGAACAATTTACAAGGTAAACCACTTAAAATTGTGGATAAACTCCTGATTGAATAAAAATATATGAAGAGAGTTATCATAGCATAAATAATCCTTAGGTTACTCGCGCTTAAAGCTTACGTCAGTAGGTACTTGTAGGTATGATGATGAGTTTCTACCCTCGGCGTCGCTCGCTTTATTCCACGGTACAAAGACGCTGGTTGTTCTCTGTCTAATAAAACAAACACAAAGCAAATTACTGGTCGAACCATTCGACAGGTAGTTGAAGTGCAAAAAATGTAAAAGATATTAACTATCTTAATATTTAAGCATTTAGGTATTATGATTATATCGAGGCACTGCAGCCAGCATCTTGGGGATAACGACTGGTATTGAAATGGATCAGTTGAGCTACCTGTACTTGTTTGCAACAGTCTGTAGTTAGCTCAATTGTAAATACTAGTTCTGATTTGGCAAAAAATACGTCATAGTCCGCTTACATGCGGAGCGGCTTGCAAGATGAACAAGTGGCGACTTGCGCTGTCTAACAGCTGAGGGGATAATTAGGTTTATTTTATGTATGTTAGATTAAGGTATATATTTTAAATGGGCCTTAGTTTTTAAGGATTTCCCATCTTGTACTAGACTAATGTTGTAATTTTCTTGATTTACCCCGTATGTGTGTGTAATTTCAGAGTGAGTCCCAGATAGGTCAACTAACGGACTCGGACGGGCCCGTGCTCGAGCTGGCGAGCGGCTCGCCCGCGCAGACCAGACAACAGAACAGGAAGAGCCTGCCTCACAAGAAGAGGATCTCTCGCAAGCTGAAGAGGAACAATGGCGGCAGCACCCCACAACAGGTGAGAACAACATCTTAAGCTTCGCGTTCCGTTATCATGAAACAGAGAGAGATTTGTTAGACTTATGAAAAATATATATACATATATTGTGCACGTAAATCTGCAACTACGTTAGCATCTTTATTTTGAAACATTTCATTTTCAAGTCATTAACGAACGCAGCTGCAACTTCTATACCTTTTTTGGTCTAACCAAACATACAATTAGAGGTTCATTTGGTGCACATTGGATTTCCAGATTTCTTTAAGCTTTGTTTATTTAATTAAGCTTACAAAATAAGCACAAACATGTCAAAGAAATTTGACTTGTTTGTGACATAGAATTGAATAAATAAATTATAACTCCCAGCTATTGTCGAGAAGTTGATATAAAGTTAATTTGAAAATGCTTTGATAACTGGTTTATTGGTTTAGTTGGTTGGTGCGTTCGTTACTTGTTAAGTGAGCGATTGGATGTCTGGTTGGATTCCTACTCGGTGATACAATTTTTGCCTCTTACTATTTGAGTAAAAGATTTGTAAATCGTACAGTGATTTGCAGTGTAAACTTTAGCTATTGGGGGGTTGCCAATTAATGCTTCTGTCTGTACCTACTGATGTATTTTACTTATAAAATAAGTTATGATATAAGTGTGTTTAATTGGCAGGATCTAGTGGTAATGAACAGCATAGAGCCGGTGGTGAGCCCGGCGGTGGAGGAGCAGATCCTGCCCGACAGCTACGTGACCGTGCCGCCGCCCGCGCACCACATCGCGCACGAGGTAATCTTACCAACTACCTCAAGTAGTCAGTAGTCACTCATCAAGTCCTGAAACACTTTAATATTCATCTGATCTATATCTATACTAATATTATAAAGAGGAATGATTTGATTGTTTGTTTGTTTGTATGTTTGTTTGTTTGTTTGTTTGAATTGAATAGGCTCCGAAACTACTGGACCGAGTTAAAAAATTCTTTCACCATTAGAATCCTTAATTTTCCGTGATGAACATAGGCTATATAATATTTTCAAAAAAGTTAGGGATCCGCATGAAAAATTCAATAATTGAACCGTGGGCTGTATATTTAACCTCTTTTTCTATTATGGCGCGTCAGAATAGAAAAAGAGGTTGTATAGCGCACGGTGCTTGCTTTTTCTCTACGGCCAGTGTCAGTTTTGGAATGTCGAGTCAATGTCAAAAACCCCAATGCTGTTAAAAAAGTAAAGATCCGTATGAAAACTGTGAAACTCATCGTTTTAGTGTGTATAATTTCTGAAATTTTTGTTTAATACCCGTGCGAAGCCGGGGCGGGCCGCTAGTAATATTATAAAGAGGAAAGATTTGATTGTTTGTTTGTTTGTATGTTTGTTTGTTTGTTTGTTTGAATTGAATAGGCTCCGAAACTACTGGACCGATTTGAAAAATTCTTTCACCATTAGAATCCTAAATTTTCCGTGATGAACATAGGCTATATAATATTTTCAAATAAGTTAGGGATCCGCATGAAAAATTCAATAATTGAACCGTGCGCTGTATATTCAACCTCTTTTTCTATTATGGCGCGTCAGAATAGAAAAAGAGGTTGCGCACTGTTCTTGCTTTTTCTCTACGGCCAGTGTCAGTTATGGAGTGTCGAGTCAATGTCAAAAATCCCAATGCTGTTAGAAAAAGTAAGGGATCCGTATGAAAACTGTGAAACCCATCGTGTTGTGTATAATTTCTGAAATTTTTGTTTAATACCCGTGCGAAGCCGGGGCGGGCCGCTAGTAATAAATAAATAATGCCGGACAATCCACACAGCATCATCTAGCCACAAGCTAAGCAGAGCTTGTGTTATGGGTACTAGATGACTGATATTCATGATACAATATTATTACATAGATAGATATTTTGTATTATACCTACATACAAAACTACCAGAACACCCTGAACAAATATCTGTCCCAAGGCAGGAATCGAACCCGCAACCTCCTGCGTCGCAGACGGACCTTCGCCCACCGCGCTACAGAGGTCGTAAATCAACTGAAGCTGGCAACGGTTGGCTGAAAAGCGACAAAAATATTAACTCAGAACAAATAAACAAAACAAACCATTTTTCACTTTTTAAAATACAAGGATATAAATTCCAGTTTCAGCAACACGTGCGCTATTCGTTCATCAATCAATAACGAACATTTTAAAGTTTTTCGAACGATAAAAACTAGTTTGACGAATTCATTATGAATGTAAGTGGGTTAACTGCATACCTATTTTGTGTTGGATGAACACCAACGTTTCATCCCTTAATCTATTTGATGTTCTTCCAACACAAAATAGGTTCGTAGTAACCCGCTTGCATTCATAATGAATTTTTCGTACGAATCGAAACTTTAGTACGGGTTATTAAAGATTCACCCCAATTTCAGGAATATTTTGCAAAAACCTTTTGAATTTAGGTATAATATTCTTTTTTTGGTTGAAGTAAATCATAGGGCCGCTGTGGCAGCTTAGAGCAGTTGTTTCCTACGTCCGGCATTTGAAAGGTTAATCGGTTAAAGAGTAAAAAAAAACCACCAAAACACCTTCATCCTCTTTAGAGCGGAATTTTTAAAAATCCCTTCTCAGCCGATAGTTGTGTAGTAAAAGTTATGTACTCTCCATTTCAGCTTTCTAACTGCAGCGGTTTGGGCTGGGCCTTGTCTCTGCAAAATAGCTTGTACCTTATTCAAAAAACACAATGAAGCCTAAAAGTAAAAGAATTTAGAAGGGAGCTGCTGCCCTTACTCTGCTCGGTTCCGTTAATGTATACTCTTACGACACGAATGAGTTGTGTCTACGTAACATTAATTTAGAAACCCATGTAAAAAGCGCCGTCCAGTCTGGCCGAATCGATTTCAAACAAATGTTTGGGATTTTTTTATGTTGCGTTATATAGTGTTAATTCAGTCGTTGCCGAAGCACGACAACTCGGGCTCACTTGGAGCGAAGTAAAGCATGCAGCCTTAGACAGAACATGATGGCGAAAACCTGTATCTGCCCTCTGCCCCTACATGGGGCTTAGGACACAAGAAGGTATAGTGTTAATAACTGTATAATTTATTCTCCGGCTCCAGGTCCGGCCCATCCTGATCTGCCAGATCTGCGGCGGGTTCTACGGCGAGGAGCAGCTCAAGTTCTTCCAGCACCTGAAGCAGCACTACGAGCCGCACAACCTCATCCTCGACAGCCCCGTCGCGGACCTCGTCATGGACAAGGTACGGAACACCACCGTCGGAGCCTTTGTTCACTATTGCCAATCCCAACGCGTTTCACAGGTATTACACAGCGGCGTGGAATCGAACTAAATCGTATTAAGAATACATTATGACGTCACACGGTTTGGGCAAGGAATTCCTATTTCATAGGGAACAAAGATCCTGGAGCCTGGGTTTTCAGGCAGGACCTGACTTGATAGAGTGTGGTTGTACAGGGTACTTCTATCTAAAGCAAGGGCCGAGACTCTAATAGACCCTTTTATAACCATGCCGACAATGTTCATA
This sequence comes from Eupithecia pulchellata, assembly GCA_963931895.1. Taxonomy (NCBI): domain Eukaryota; kingdom Metazoa; phylum Arthropoda; class Insecta; order Lepidoptera; family Geometridae; genus Eupithecia; species Eupithecia pulchellata. Next base: position 14,305,612 of record OZ007524.1, read on the forward strand.
TTCTATAAATTAATAATTTCAGATCACAAACACGTGTATAGTGGACAATGTGGCGCAACTGCCGGATTCCATCGTGGAGTTGTCTCTCGAGAACACGGTGCCCAAGACTATGTACCAGCCGATAGACAAACACACGCACACTAACATCGTGCCACTCAATTACAATAATATGAAGGTATGCAACATCTTACCTATCACAAATATACAATAGACAGATGACACACTGATGCGTCACACGTCGCCGTACCTAATGTGTACCATTTAGTTAATTAGGAATTAAACATTTTGCCCTTCGCTTGCGCGTCCTTCGGGAATTTATAAAATCGTGGTTGGTAGTCTAGTCTAATTGTAAATACCGCTCAAATCAGCTCGGGTATTCTGTTCTATGTCCTCTGTGTACTAGAAATATTAGAAAACAAATTCCTTGTAAATTGTAAAACTTGTGTTCCTTCAAAAGTTTATTTATTTATTATAAAATATATTCTAATTTAAACATTTTAACATTCATAAAATCCATCTATTTCCCATACTGTGTATTTGTAAAGGTGGTTAATGGATAGAGAGCTTGTTATATTTCTGTGTGAAATTAAATCATGCAAGCATGCAAACTATAGGTGTTAATGAAAAAGTATTCAGAGACATCAATTCAAATCAAATCATTTATTTGCCGAATACATTATTATAGGTACATGTCAGATCTTATAACTACAGTAGTGTCTATGTATTCAACCCGCAAGCAGGTGTGCAAATATTAATAGTATTGAATAGTATTTACAAAAAATAATCATATAATTAAGTTGGCAATAGAAATCAATAAAATAAAAATAATAATTATGTCAATATACATAAATCAAAATAATAAAAAACTATGAGACATTAACAAACAAAACAGTAAATAATTCTACTTAAAATTAATAAATTCATCTACACTATAAAAACATTTGTCTATCAGCCACTTATTTAATTTTGTTTGAATAGATTTCCTTTCAGAGTTTTTATTGTATCTGGTAACTTATTAAAGATAGATTCCCGTAACTCAAAGACAGATTTCATTGTCCAATTTTTAACGTTAAATACCTATTATCTGATAGGTTCAATACTCAATGTCAAGTGTGGATAAAGAAAGCCCAGTGGAAGCGGAGAAGGCCGACCTGTACGAGACGTTGGACAAGCTGGAGTTGTACAACTGCGGGAAATGCAGCAAGACGTTTAGGAAGCAGAAACACTGCGAGGCGCATATGAGAGAAGCACATCCCACTAATACTAAGGTAATTTTATACTTTATCGCATTATAATAAGGTCCAAATTGGTTTTGTATACAGGGTGTCCCGTAACTCAATGTCATGCCAAAAACCCAGGACAGGTGGGTTTATGACCACCCAGAAAAACCACAAAATCATGGGTCTATCTTCAATGATTTCAGAGGTATAAGCTTTTTACTGTAAATCATAATTTCTATGCTGTGAATACAGATGTCAACATTTTGTAATTTTTATTTTTGTAATACAAACTCAAATAACACATTCTTGTAATGAATTTAAAAATATTGAGCAGTTTTAAAAAAATATTGTTTAGTCCGGTTATTGCATCAATGATTTCCAATCGGGTAAATTCGACTCGTCATACTGAAAAAAAATCACCACGATAGGCTGGCATGTGAAAAATTGGCGCAGTTATCCTAGATTCCAAAATGGTATCATAATTATGTCACTTTTTTCATCTTAGAAAAAGGGTAAAATATTGATTTTCTTAAATAAGACCTACATTAAAAACAGTTTCATATAGAACAGTTTCTGCTAAAAAAATTATGGATCCGGATGAAAACTGTGAAACCCAACGTGTTTGTGTATAATTTTTGTTTAATACCCGTGCGACCGCCGCCGGAGCGGACTCCTAGTAGGTATTATATTTTTAATTGAAATTTAGTTTTTAGTATACTGAGAGTTGGTGTAGTAAGTTAGAGTGTTGGTAACGTTCCAGTTAGAGGAGATGGGCGAGTTCAGCGAGCCGGAGGACCTGATGGCCGGCATCCACGTGTGCGTCGGCGAGTACGAGCCGCCGCTGCTGCCGCACCTCACCGTCGACAACGGACACGTCACACAGGACCACACCCGGCAATGGTAAACTGTCATACACTCCATATGAGAACTTGCTTACTACATATCTAAATACTCGTTAAAATAGTACTAATCATTATTTGTTCAGATCCAGTAAGTTTAAAAATATTGATTACATACTTATTTATAAAATAATTTGTATAAAAAAAAACCTCAGAACATTACCCCCTTGAAAACATTAGCATACACAAGCCTATTATAATAATAAGCCCGTAGGGAATACCGTTTGCTCCCGGGGAAGCCCTGGTTCTCGTCTCTGCTTGCGGAGTGGCATTCCAAGAAAGACTACCTTTTGCTTGCTCTTCGACCGGTCTGAGAGGAGTCGCAAGAGATGCATCATAAGATGTAGACTCTGGGTGGAAGTGTCTAATGGTATACTAACGAGGAAACCCGCTCACGGACAGTCTTCATGATGGTGAAATCGGGGCCACGCCTCTTGAGACGACTGTGGTCTGAAATCGTGTATAATATGACCAATCTCTGAATTTAGTATAAGTATTTAGAAACAACATTCTATTTCCACAGGTATTCGAGAAACGGCACCCAACTAGATCCCTGCGACAGCTGCAACGAATGCACCAATGACGGCTACTGCGCCGGCTGCGACCGCGACACACAACAACACACACAAACACACCACACTCACCCACACCACACACAGCCACACCACACACAACCACACCACACACAACCACACCACACACAACCACACCACACACAGACACACCACACGCAGCCGCATCACACGCAGTCGATCCATGTGTCGGAGCAGCATATGGAATCGCACCAGAGTCATGATGGTCACAGTCAACATGACTCGCATCCACATGAACCTCAGCCGTTGAAAATTCTTAAAGGTATTGTTATGTTATCTATCGCACTCTGAATTCTGCAAATACTGCAAGCAGATGCTGCATGCGACAAGCTGAAGATAGAGCGATATTGCGCTCATTAGGGTAGGCCTATGTCTAGCCGTGGACCAACATGGGCTGATGATGATAACGATCACACTAATATTATATGTGTAAGAGAAAGTTAGGTTATTTGGATGGGTGATGTTTGTTTCCCCTTCAAGTCATCACGACTAAACCGATCAGACTGAAATTTTGAAATAAAACAAAAAACTCATCTTGAAAACCACAAAAAGCTAAGAACATAATGGGGGTCCAATCGATAGGTATTGAAGTCCCCAGACTACAGATCTTTGCTGGTACAGGTTGCATGGGAAACCTGATATAAAGTTATAGCCTCGTCTCTTTGAGTCTAAATGCCTACATAGTGTAACTTTTGAGCTTAGTATTTTGTCTCACTCATTTTCATTATTAATTCCTAATCCAACAGAGGAAGTCCTCCAAAGAATATTCGAGAGTGAAGTGCCAACATCTCTAGCCTATAGCAACATCATGCACGACCAACAAAACGACCACGAAGACGAGCACGAGCCAAGCCCCGACCACGCTAACGAACACAGCAATGAACATAGCAACGAGCACCTCAACCACAATGAACATAGCAACGAGCACCTCAACCACAACGAACATAGCAATGAACATGCCAATGGCAATGAACTCAATGAGAGCAGTGAATATGAGAGGAAACACACCGTGGGGGAGAGGGAGAAGAAGTGGATCACTGTCACTGTTGAAGCATCTAATGATGGTGCTAAAGGGAATGGAAAGGTCAGTGAACTTTTACATGATTTATATATGCCATACATAGCTCAATTTGATAATAATTTTGTAAACTGACTTTCGGTCTAGTATTCGTTAGTAAATAAATAATGCTGGACCATCCACCAGCATCATCTAGTTAAGCTGAACTTGTATTATGGGTACTAGATGACTGATATATATACATAATACAATAGACAGATATTTTTATTATGCATACCCAGTACACCCGGAACAAATATTCGCATATCATAATATTTTTCTATGGAGAAAAACTACCATGACTTAATTATGTACGGCTGCTAGGGAGGGTACAGAGAGACCGAGTTCTGGTGCAAAAATTTAATTAAAATAAATGAAATTACAAATTAACTTATACTAATTGACTCCATCGATATTAGATTGGAAGTGAGTCGGTGAATTACATATAACCATGGGAATAAAAGATACCGCGACACTCATTATTACTAAAACTCGGATCAGCACACATTGTCTCTTTCCTGTTACCGCGCCCGGGTGGTTCAATCATTACGAAAACTGCATGAATTCTTGGTAAACGGCAACAGCGATAACTAAGTGTCTGTCTTGATGTTGCAATAGTATAACAACTTTATAAACACAAGTGCGAAAATCCTCTTGATATTTTGAGATTTATTTCAATAAGTAATAATGAAACCTTCCCTATTAATCGATTCGTTAGGTTCTATCTCCATGATTTTTTATCCGATGTCAATGTCCTCAACATTGACATCGGGTATCGGCATTGCTCGATGACCTTTAAATCAGTCGCAGACTTTCAGGTTTAAGAATGTTTATATCTCACTAAGCATTAATTCATTTACATGAGAAAACACAAAATAAATTAAGCAATGTAGGGCTAACTAAACTATTACGAATACTTAAGGAGTAAGGTAACAATACAATGTGTCCGCCTGTTACTAGTGTATATATAAGAACCTTAGATAAGTGCCTAAGTTTAAGAATGTGTCATATACGCTGTTGGCGTTCCTTAATAAATAAAAAATAAGTAAAGACAAATGGCTGTTCGACTATGATGCGTAATTAAGTGTCGTAACAGTCTGTGAACGTCCCCAGCGTAAGCGGCTGGAGTGCAGTTCGTGCGGGCGCGTGTTCTCGCACCGCAACAGCCTCATGTACCACGTGCTGTCGCACGCCGCGCGCCAGCACGCCTGCCCGCACTGCGACAAGACCTTCTTCACAGCCGGGGCACTGAAGGTATATTTTTCGAACTATCCTCAACAGCTGACTTGAGTTTTATGATGGACTCACTCTGCCTCGTAATTATTGTGTTTTGTTCCAGTAATTTGCACTCTTAAATCACCAATACTTTTTGTAAGATCTGCTACGTACTTTTGTAGCTCGCGCACTGCAGTTTCCGTGGCTTTTTGAGCCATTTTCGAATTTTAAGCGAATAAAAACACGGGACCGTGATTGTATGCAGAGGGTGAAACTACCCTGACTTGGTTTGGTATTGCGTGCTTCACAGATATGACAACACAGCGGAGTGGAACGAACGTATTTAGAACATATTGTGACGTCACACGGAATCTCCGATTTCATACAGAATAAGGCCCCTGTACATAAAGCGCTTGGACCTGCTGCAACGATTTAGGCTCCGAACACGGATGTATTTCCCATAGTAATATAGTAAATTAATAATAAATAATGCTGGACAATTCACACAGCATTATCTAAGACCAAGCTTTTTAAGATCTAAGCATACACGGGGACGGACAGCGGGAAACGATTTTGTTTTATATTGTGGCCTGTAACACAGCTACATTGTAGCTACCACAGAAGACGGTGCTCCATCTACAATTGTACTCATCCTTTTTGTAAATAAACGATTTGTACTTAGTATTGTGTATATGTTGTTTCAGATCCACAAGCGGGTGCACAACGGCGACAAACCGTACAAATGCGATCTCTGCGGGAGGAACTTCAGACAGTGGAGCGACCTCAAGTATCACACCATCTCCCTGCACTCCAACCAGGTCAGGACACATAAGAATTTATAAAATACTAGCGGTCCGCCCCGGCTTCGCATGGGTATTTAACTACAATTTATTCTAATATTCTATAGCCATGTTTATTACGGAAAATTTAGGATTCTAATGGTAATAGAATTTTTCAGAGCCTATTCAATTCAAACAAATAAAAAAGTATCAAATCTTTCCTCTTAATAATAAACTTCGCACGAGTATTTAACAAAAAAATTCATACGGAACCCTATTTTTTTTAAATTAGCTATAGCCTATATTTATCACCCAAAATTTAGGATTCTAATAAAACAAACAATCAAATCATTCCTCGTTGTAATATAAGTAAAGATTATGTATTTCTTACTTATGAATAACAGCATAAATTAATATTCTTAAAATAAAAAAATATTTATCTTCAATAAATTGATGGTTTACAATGTAGGTACTTGAATAATAGTAAGGTTCTATAATTAACTATGAATAATAGCGGATGACGATCGGCGAAAGACTGCTGGCAGATGCTGGATGCGACAGGCTGAAGACAGGGCGCTATGGCGCTCATTAGGGGAGGCCGTGTCCAGCAGTGGACTAACATGGGCTAATGATGATGATAATTAAAGGTTAACTACTAACCTAATTTGAGTCTCAAGAACACTTACGTTTAATCTCTAAACAGTCAGTGTCAAGAGCGCTAGTGACTCCCTCTATACAACTATACATTGCTTCTTTTGAGTTGTTCTTTAATATATTGTCTATTGTGGGTTAGATTGGAATGAAAGATGTTGTTTCACTTTTGACAGAGCGCTTAGTGATTTCATTGGTGATATCGCAAAATGGCGGTAATGACGTCTGACGCGACATCGTTGTCGCGATGTTGTCGCGCTTACAGTAATTCGGAACGCTTGTGAGCGCGATAATATCGATTTTAGCGTAATTCGGAATGCAGTGCAAGTCTTGATCTCTTCCTATATTTCGTTCAGAAACACTTGAAAGTGTTGATTTCTTCCTATATTTCGTTCAGAAACACTTCAAGTGCGAGTACTGCGGCAAAGAATTCGCCCGGAAGTACTCTCTGAGCCTGCACCGGCGCATCCACACCGGCGAGCGCAACTACAAGTGCGATTACTGCAGCAAGACCTTCAGCGCATCCTCCTACAGACTTACTCACATGAGGACGCACACAGGTCACTCTTTCTACTATTACTATACATATATATATATATTATTTTTAATCCACACAGCATCATCTAGCCCCAAGCTAAGCAGAGCTTGTGTTATGGGTACTAGATGACTGATATATATAATACAATATTATTAAATAACTAGATATTTTTATTATACATAGAAAACAACCAGAACCCCTGAACAAATATCTGCAGATCGTACATATATTTGTCCCGAGGCGGGAATCGAACCCGCAACCTCCTGCGTCGCACCTGGACCGGACCTTCGCCCACCGCGCCACAGTGGTCGTCAAATATATACGTCGTATATTTTATACGTCGATTCTATTGTGAAGAGAATAACCTGAAGACAATGCGCTATGGCGCTCATTAGGGGAGGCCTACGTATGTCCAGCTGAGAACACAGGCCTCCCCTGGGTAGTATAGGCTGATGATGATGATTCTATTGAGCTTAGTCGCATAGAGGGATTGAAAATAACCGCCGCTTTCATACTGTTGCGCTAACAATCAAATTATAATCCCAATCTTTATCTACGCGGCTTATACTACGATATAAAACAATTTTAATACCTGATTAATATCTACAGAAATATTGCTCTCGATTTACGCGGTACAGTACAAAGCGTATTAGTTATTAAAAAAAAATATTCAATATTATTGAATGTTGAAACTGATGCAAAAAATCAACTTTAAAGAAAACGCTCCTTATCAGAACACTTACATAAAGTGCTGATCGAGCCTCTTCCAAATAAAGAGGTGCCGTGACTCGCTCAATCACCACGTGACAGGGGGATCGGTGGTCGCAGTGTTGCTGTTAAAAGGGCTTAAAAGAAGGTTGTTGCCCTCTGGCAATTTCCAGAAGGTCCCTTAGTAGATTTGCGTGCGCCGCGATCGCACGGCCTAAAGGTATCAGAATATTATAATAACAATATTACTTCCGTCAGGTGACCGTCCCTTCAAGTGTGATCAATGCGAGAAGTGCTTCCGCTCCGGGTTCGACCTGCGGCGCCACTGCCAGGTGCACGAGAAAGTGCGCAACCGCTTCGAGGAGAACAAACCTAAGCCAAAGGAGAAGAAGATAAAAACAGACAAAGACGAAAAACCAGCGGCGCCAAAGGAACGCAAACAAATCAAACCAGAACCCCCTGAACCGCCTAAAAAGTCGCCTAAGAAGAAATCAGCGATCAAAAAAGGTGCGCCAAACGTAACCGTCCAAAACCGAGACGGACAGTTTAAAATCGAGTACCCGAACGCGAATACAAACTCAGAACCGTTTGAACAGGCGAAGAACTTACAATATACTAAATTCAAAGTTGTCTACGATGACGAAGAGTTCAAAGATCCAGTGCCGTACAAAACTCAACCTTATAGGGCTAGCGATAAGGACATGGCAGTGCTCAGAACGATCCGAGACGATAGACACTATAGAGAGAATACGGATGGGAAACTGCAGATTTTCACTCACATTGAGAAGAGTAAGGAGTACAGTGGATCTATCGTATCGAATTGTCCGGTCCTCGGTGATATTAGACATTTAGAACGGGAGGTGGCGAGGGAAGTCAGGGGCGATGGTGGTATGAACGGTGAAGCGGAGAATGTGTTTATAGAGAGATTGACTGCTCTGTATAACGTCCCAGCGTAAATGATCGCAGTACCGCATATTTTTACTTCAGTGGCTGGCCTGCGACATAAGACTTCTTACTGGCATCTGAGCGATAATCTCAGGTAACTTAAGATTGCCGCTAATATGGCCAACATCGCTGCCGCACAACACAAAAATAACCGTTCAAATATGGACATAAACTGGTAATATTCAGATAAATTTTTCAGTGACATAATTTACGGTAAGCTTTTAGCGGGGGTCCGCGCGTTTACACCGTCGCTGTAAAATATATTTAAATATTTCGATTTGATATCTTTATGTTGTTACATTTATTTGTGAATAAGATAAATGTTGAGGGACGTCAAAACGTCACGGGCTGGGCGGAGCTGGTACCCATCAAACAATAATGGATGGCTAGTCAACGTCTTCCAAAATATCCTCCTGCGACTCCTGCGAGTGACAAGCTATGGCTGTTCCTATTTTGATTAACATTTAGTGATGGGTGTAAAAACAGGACGCTATGGCGCTAAATAGGGGAGGCCTATTTCATACAGTGGACTGATGTGAGCTGATGATGATATCGTCTCTTTTGTGTTGAATTTTGTTGGGTACCGGCTTTTGCCTGATAGCTTTATATTATAATTAATTTTAAAATAATATTAAAAATTACCTGTATAAAAAATATGTTAACTTAAGTAAAATGATCAAGTTGGTTGGTAAATAGTTGATATCATGATTAATAATCAATAAAATTAGGTAACATCAACATAGCAGCCTGAAAGTTATTTGCGGCGCTTGCTTTTTCTTTTAAGGTGGATGGTGTCGTGCTAACTCGAGAATAATTTTTTTTTGCATTTTAATATTTTCTTTATCCTGCGTCAAAAATGACAATGCATTGTTAGTTCCTTGATTGGTTAATATAAAATAGACTTGATTTGCGGCTAACGATTTTTCCTTTATTTTGGATCCTTTAGAACGCAGAAAAGAAAATATTAAAACCCACTAAAAAATTTAATGTCGCGCCAGTACGAGATGATCAGCCTTAGTTATGGAACCAACTAAACGGGACCTGATTTAATAAAGTTCTATAGAGACTGATTGATTTACTTTACTAATATAAGTAAATTATTCGCTTTAAGTTAAGCATAATATCGTAAACATAGACTGTTTATAAAATGTATATTTGCCTGATTAGCTTTCGAATATTATTCTTATATATTAAAATTAATTAAAAATCATTCTTCGTTTATCACTAAATAATGTCAAAGTGTGGCTAAAGAAATGAAATTTTCCATTGAATTTAAGATTATTCTACTTACTTTTGTAAATTATTAGGTACTATATGATATGTGATAAAATAAATTCCTTAAGTACCGAAGTTGTAAACATTAAATATCTGTAGGTACAGGCGGATTCTAAACGTCTACTGACTACCTTTAAACATATGTACATAGTATATAAGATAACCCTGTAAATTAATATGAAAACATGTGGTCTGTATCATAATATATGTTATGATAATATCGTTACAATGATTGGATTATAATCAGTGCCTTTGATTATTGTAAAGTCTCTCTGACCTATGGTAATATCAGATAAAATCAGAATGAATCATAGTAATTGGTATTGGTCCTTCAAATTATCTAACATCATGATAAGCTATTAGAAGGCGTAAAATACAAGCCATGCATATTCATAATGTATTATGATCGTTTTGCCTTTTTCAGTACTTAAATTATGAACTTAAAAATGTTTTCATGTCGGTTCTCTGGATACATACATTTTTATGATGGTTTGTTACGTTGAGTTGGGATTCAGATTCAATAGACATTTTGTGCATTATGGGTAACATTTTTTTATTGTTTTTATGTACATATTTTAAGCTAATACAAAATGGTTAACAATTTGCGTGAAATTACTTTTCCGTAGTTTTTATCACAGTCCACAATGATGCTCCTAAAGTAAGTACCACCTACCATTACCATTCAATCAAAATTAGTTTTATCGTAAGTTCATAGAAAGTATTTCACTATATTTTGCAGAAAATCATATACTTATGTCACTTATTTTATTCCTTGTTGAATGCAGAGGCAACAAAATTTTAATCCCCAGCTTAATGTAAATCGAACTATTATTGAGTATAACGACTGAATCGTAAAAAAATGTTAGTTAGTAGTGAATTCCAGTTCCAATAAACTATCCCTTACCTCATACATAATAAGCTTCCAAGCTCTACCACACAGCTTGTGAGTAGGTACATTTAGAATGTAGTAGGTAATACTGTAAATATTTATAATTTATTACATTTCAATAAAATGGATGAGACCGTTTACTGTGTTATTATTTCTCATTGAGATAAAGTGATTATATAAAACAGCTTTTCTATTGGTCTTGGTTCTTGTAATATTAAATAATCTCGCGCTCATACACACGAGTACCGCATCGCACCGCCTCCAATAGAGCGTTCATTGTCATTACAGTGTGGTGTGGTATAGTTCGACCGAAACCGCTGTACCGCTCCCTAAGAAAGTGCGGCGAAGTGGGGGCCGAGGAAAAAAGAGCAAGAATACACATGAGATCGATATTGTCGGATATATCTTACGATATCGTACCAATATAAACAATATTTTTGTTTTATATATTATATCGATATGTTTATATTTTTTTATAACTAAATTATCTACAGATATTCTGACAGAGCTTCTGCTTCAACTTCATCTTCCGTTTCGCCATCGGAATTTGAATCAGAGTCGTTCTGCAAATTTATAATTAATGGATCGATAATAATATCAAATCTACTATCGCGATCCCAGTAATTGTTTTAATTTTTTTGGACATGATCATCACATTTCTGCCATTTTTCCGCCGTGAACTCCGAAAACAATGTAGGTATTCAATAAGTTTATCTTTTCATCTAGAGAAGAGTTAATATGGTTATGAGCTATATTGTTTTTAATATCAGCCCAGACTAACTCTATGGGATTCAAATCCGGATGGTACGGCGGTAATCGTAGAACAGTATGTCCATTGGCTTTCAGGAGTTCATCAATTCTGTACACGGGCTCTTTTTGTGTATTATCGATAAGAAGTTGCAGTTGAGATTTTGTCATAGCTTCCGAAAATTCAACATTGTGGCGCCGTAACCAGTTCTGCATTTCGGTTTTGAGGCTTGCTATGGTTGGCTTCTTGTCAACCTGAACGCTGTGGTAAGACGCGTTGTCCAAGACAACCACAGAATTCGGAAGCAATTTATCTTTTAACTTTTCATCTACCCACTTATAAAAAGTAGGCCCGTTCATGTCTCCATGATAGTCGCCGGTCTTAGCATCTGATTTGAATATCGTCAATGCACCATCAACCAAGCCATTTCGACATCCAGCGTGAAGAATTACCAAACGCCGTCCTTTTCCAATATCAGCATGAATTCCAGGTTCGGACGATGATTGCCAACATTTGCTTACATGGTGACTGGCGTTAATGTATGTTTCATCAAGGAAATATATGTTGCGGTTTTGCGTTCTGTAATTTCTGATTTGTGTTAAGTATTTTTTCCGCCACACTACAATATTAGGCTGCTCTATAAGGAGATGTCTCTTCGATTTGCATTTTTTGAAACAGTAACCTATTGTGTGTAAGAGGCTCCTTAGAAATTCTCGTCCACAATTTAATATGCCATCTTGTTTCAAACTTGAAAGTAACTTACGGACACTTGGCACTCTTTTTTCAAATTCATAAAACTGATGAATTTTTCTTCTGATAACTCCTAAATCAAAATCATCAACAACATGTTTTTTCTTTATAGTTTTTGGTTGTTTTGGCGAATTAAATTTCAATCGGCCCAAATTTTCAGTTGATGAATTGCCCTCTTTTATCACATTTCTTGCGGTTTTTTCGCAGTACCCCGTAGCGTCTGCCACGATTTTGGCAATATTTGCATCACTTTTATATTCAAAGCTCTCTCTGTCTGCTTTTCTTTTCTTAAAATATTCGGCCACTTTAAAAATTATGGCCTTGACATCACGAGATAGCGCTCGGCCCATCTTTGGATATTTATCTCATGTGTATCTGACATAGACCGTCCGGTACAAAGGCGACCTACTGCCGTGAGCGTCGACGGCAGACTGATGGATGGATCGGAGCGGCCGATACTTCCCCCCCGTCTCGCCGCGCGCATACCTCAGGAGCGGTACAGCGGTTTCGGTCGAACTATAGTACAATACATTGTAATGAGCCATATACCTAATAAAATATTCCTATGTAAAAAAGAAATAAAATAATTATATTTTTAATTTCTATCGATAAAATCACTATTTTTATGCAGTACCTACTTACTGACTATTATGAAATTTATAAATGACCACTAAAACGGTCACGGAGAATACCATTGATAAACTTATGAGCGGGCTCAGCATAAATGCTACGTGCACTGGTGATAATGATACGCTGTTCCTCTGCCGGTTCCCACAATAAGTAGCAGGTAGCGCAACAAGATAACAAACACATCATATAATGTGAATTAAAAGAACCTATTTCATCATCATCAGCCTATGTTAGTCCACTGCTGGGCATAGGCCTGCCCTAATGAACGCCATGTCTTCAGTTTGTAGCATCCAGCATTTTCCAGCAGTCTTTCGCAGATCGTCATCCCACCTGGCCGGAGGGCGTCCTACACTACGTTTACCGAGTCGCGATCTCCACTCAAGAATACGTTTACCCCAGCGGTTATCGGTTCTTCGCGAAATATGGTTGGCCCACTGCCACTTCAGTTTGCTAATTCTCTGAGCTATGTCGATGACTTTAGTTCTCTGTCGGATGTATTCGTTACGAATCCTATCCTTCAGAGAAACTCCGAGTATAGACGTTTAAACTCTTTCCATAGCTCGCTGAGCGACTTTGAACTGGTGGACCAACCCTATCGTGAGTGTCCACGTCTCAGAGAGCTAGTTATACATATGTGTATATGTTTGTTTATTGTGCTTTCTCTTTTTTCCTTATTTGCCTACCGTTACATGTTCTTGATTACATTCATAAGAATTAGGTACTTACATAACAGAGCTTATACATAATTAAATCACACATGCTACGCTTTGATTACTACTTAGGGGCATTTTAGGGTTCCGTACTTGAAGTTTGATAATGGAATCCTAAACTAAGTAACTGTCTGTCCGTCCGTCTGTCACAGGTCATCTAATGAACCGTAAAAGGTAGATAGTTGAAAGTTTCACAGAATATGAAATTTCCTTTCCGCTATAATAAAATCTTAGTAAAATTATGAAATTACTTAGAAAAAGCTCGAAATTATCAACCAACCTCTTTTACTTACAGTAGGCCCGAAGCATCCCGAAGCATAAATTATATGTACCTACATCACGCTTACCCCAATGCCCGAGGTTATAAAATAGAGATAAGATTATTGAGCTTTTTAATCTAATCTTAGACTTGCAACAGTAGCAACTCAACCCTGCTTTGCACAGCTTTTTTCTACGAAATTTAGATACTTACACTTTCCTCATGATTAATTTCGTCCATTGATGTAAACTGGAAGGTAGGTACCTACTATCTAAGAGTAGAAGGCATAATGTGAGATTATGACACGAAGGAGCTCCAGATGATCTTTTATAAGTAAAGGCAGGTACCGGTATATGTCGGATAAAGGGAACTTGGACAAAAGGACTCTGGTAGGCTTACCTAAGTTTAAAATTGAACCAATTGGCTTCCTCAACGAGACTCGACCTCAGTCATAGAGTAAGTATAGGGTTAATTGTCTAGTTAAGTACCTACATCTTATAATTACCAAGAAACAGGGCCAATCACCCTTTTTACTGAGCGAAACAACATTGAATGCCATAAAAGTATCTACAGGAACCTACAGTAAGGTTTACTTAGTAATCGAACAATTTAGTATTAGTCAACTATTTCTTCAAAAAGCGGTTATCAAAAGTAAATGACGTGAACTGAGGCAAATGAGTCAGTGTTTATTTATTATTGGCGTATAAACATACCTGGCGCATGTGCTCACCTTTCGTTCATAATCTGAACACCTTTGTACCTACCAAGTATTTAGGGAAGCGTCATGGTGACGACAGGGGGTGATGTAGTTTACCTTTTGAAAGCAGCAAACATAGACATCATGAGTTCTATTGAAAATTGCAAGACAAGTGTGAAGGGAGGGGTTTAGCACACACCAGTACTGATGAACTCCCTTTTACACGTGGATAAAACGGTACCTACAATACAACGTAGAGTAAACTCTTAAACTCGTAACTCTTAAATCTAAACTGCTATTCAGTTTATATACCTATGTATATAGTTAATCTAGTTCATAGTGAACCCCTGTACCTATCAGAGTTACAACCTGCGGGTTCAAAGTCGACAGGAGGTCACCGATGACATTGACACGGGTACACTGACGCCTTCCCCGACGACCTTACGGCCGGTACCGGAAGGAATCTCAATATTATCTGCTGCACCGCCTTGCAGCCGCCAGCCCGCATATCTGGATTTCTTGTCGTCCACGTCAGACCAATCTTCAGTTAAGATCAGTGGCAACAAGTAGTAGTACCTACCTAAAGTACTTCCTAAGTTCCTTGTGTATTTCGGAGACAACGACCCTTACTTTAACTTTATTTTACTAAATTTGTAACCTTTTTCTCTGTTTTTCCGTTGGGCATCATCGCCATCTTAGGCAGGTCACAAGAAAATCATGAGTGTTTCAAAAGGTTGAACTCCCTACCTCTTACTTAAGTTATTTAGTAGTAGGTACCTTCTTATAATATTATATTTTCATTTCACCTATCATTCATTCATTATATTTCACCTATCATATATGAAGGTCTCATCGAGAGGCAGACAGCGATCGCTGGCAGGTTCATATTGACCCAATAGTAAGTCCCACGTGCTCCCTCCAATCCGTGTCTTCCATCTATTTCATTATGTTCATCTATCTGGTAGGTATTACTTCGCCTACTTCCATGAATCATGGCCCGCAAGCTTACGCAACACCAGTGCGTACTTCTCACGTGCTTGCCTTTTGTTTATAAAATAATAAAATAACACGTAAAACTAGGTATTAAAATATTTGAATAGATTGTGTGATTGACGGCCGGCCTAGAACAATATTTACCAACTTTAACTTGCGCGCCCTCTTTACGGAAACGTTACTCCATAATTTTCGTTATCGATAAATATAAACATATTTATGGATTTTTGAGTATCATTGATACTTTGGTGTACCTAGGTATTTCAAGCCACTTTGCCTTGACAAGAACAAGATAAATCTAGCCGAGGACCCCCGGATAGAGTTAGCCTAATTTTTAAATACGTGTGTAGGTAGGCCTTTTTGTTTTTATTTATTGTTTTTTGTGCTTTGGTTAATTGTATATCTTTGATAGCCACCAATTGACTCTGGAGGAAGACCATCGTTGGATGCTAGCATGCTAGTCATCCATACTCATGCTGACTCAGAGAAAATTTTGTAATATAAATATCTCTTAAGGCTGTTCGTAAATTTGAAACGGTTTCTACTTACCAATATCTACTTAGCTAAATAACAACTTTGTCTCAAATTTTATAAAATAACAAGTATGGTCGATGTCATAGCGACCAAGATTTTGAATCATTTTACAGGTCTCTTTTGATTTCAACGCACTTTTTAAACGTAAGTAAGTTTTAAATTATAAAAAGTGTAAGGGGCATATCATGAGGTTGGTATATAATACCAGTAGTGGGTGAAAACGGGTCGACTTGATGATGGGCCAATGCAACCCTTTGCAACAATCGATGTCCCGGGCATGCCCGTCTCCAATCCGCGAACATTGCTTTGGTTGATGTACCCATAATTTTAGCACAAAGAAAAATAAATTGTTTTGTGCTGGTACTCTGTGGGGGCGAGTTATTTCCGAGTATTTACATCCACTGGAATTCGCTTCTGGTAAATGAGTAAGAAGCAGAGCATTCGGTTAAAGGTTGGTTAACGTGTGCAAAGGTGTTATGAGGGGATTTTCCGTAAGTACTTGCCTGCTCTACTATTTGAATTGGAGCGGATTATTGGATCTTGATTTAGTTGTACTAAAAACAAGTAGAAAAATTTGAGACCTAGACGTAGGTAAGGACCTACTTCCAGTTGAGGATTCCCAGTTTTGTACATAGTCTGAAAAAGCGACGCGATGACTTGTTATGGCTTCTATCTGGACCATCCGCAAATTAAAATGAAATGAAATAAGGTAGGGCCATTTGCCAACAAGTCATTCCGCTCAGAATGTTTTACCAACGATTGATTCGCTTAATATATATATTTGATTCACTTATTTCGGCGCTGTAATTAGATACCTAGGTACCTACAATAATCAAAATTATAATTATGGTAGGCAAATCACGTGGTGCGTTATTCATATAAGAAGCGCTACAGGGTTCAATCGCATCGACCCCAGAAATGTCAGATTCGACGCTGATTCACGATGTTTAACGCGCGAATAAACAAAAATGCAGGCAAAATCCATTCATTCGCAATCTGCGCCAAAAGCACCGCCATTAAAAAGCGTTACAACTAAACAAGCGATCGAAAAACAATTATAAATCCCCATTGCACTTAACAAATTCCGAATAACACATCTGTCAGCGCACCTAGTGAATTTTCAGTAAATCGAACGCTTGAAAACAAACATGTCTGATTTGCGCGGGAAAATAAACAAATGTGGCGGGCGCGCGGGCATGAATCTGCCACGCGGGCCCACGCTATTCTAGTGCGTAACCGTGCTCTTTGTAGACATGCTAGTGTTGGGCTTGATTGGAATCTCTATCCACTGCAGGCTCAGTCGACCTCAGTCAGTCGGGCAAACTTGGGTGTGCATTTTATTTTTGAATGGATTTGGTAGATACAGAACCCACAAAACACCTCTTTTGCCTTTGTGAAAACCAGAGTCCATGTACTTTTTCAGATTAGAACCAGAATAGAAGCTGTATTTACTTAAAGCTAGCTTAACTATCCGACTTCGACTCAGATCTTAGATAATTATACCGCGGTGCTTGACTAGGATAATAAAAGACGACCTGTATAAAAGCCATCTGTATCACAGTAACAAATTTATTATGAAGGTTAAAATCACGCACATAGTCGTGATTAGACATTGAAATAATTATGTCACGAAATGATATAGATGACGAAATGTCCGGTTTTTCCTCGGAATTTCCGTGTCGCAAGCAACTCTACCGCGTCTAAATAAAGACCAGTGTTTACACTCCTAAGGCTATTACCGTGGCTTGGACTAAATCTGACCTGCGATCCAGGAATAATCTCACGTACGCCGAGAATAAATACATCGCGCACATAATTTACCTTATTGGGTTTGTTCAATTATTAATACTAAGCTATGTTTTCCTTTATAACTTATCATTAGCAGGTGTTTGTTTCTGTTCACTTTCTCTTTCTGTACCTACAGGGTCGAAAATATCAATGAGCCGTGAACGGAAACTACTTTAAATCCTTAGAATAGATTATTTTACTTAAAGGAAACATTCTGTTGTTTTGAAAAAGGAATAAAACTGCATATAAAGTCTTTCTAAACCGGGAATCAAACCAGCTTAATTAAAAAAAAACTCTCGCTATTTTATCTACTAATCGATGTAAAATCACCACAGAAACATTTGTTCCAAAATATAAACATATCATGAAATCAAACACAAATTTTATTTAATCGTCGGCGTCGAACCAATACGAAGGATACGTAACCACTCAGCAAGACATTGATTTGAGCAATTTGATATTGTAATCTTGTAAACTATTGTGTGTATAGTGGTGTGCAGAATGATCTTACTATTATTTTCCTTATAAACTCTTAGCTGCTGTACAGTCTCATATGCCTAAAATTGTCCAGCATTATTCAAGACTCAATGTTGCTCAATTTTATTTTAAAATTTATATTTTTTAGTATAAATTAATAGAATAATAGAAACTCAGTTTGGATTTGTTAAAGTTAATATAATTAAAAAGAATAATATAATAATAAATACAATTAAATCTTTATGTTTGTTCTGAAAATTGATCCTCTCGATTAGTAGAATAAAAATATTATACAGACGAATGTTTGTCAATGAAGAAGTTAGATTGACTATGAAAAACTACTGAAAACTACTTTTTAGTGAGATAGTTATAAAATTTTTCGGATGATTAATATAAATAAATAATGCTGTAAAATTCACACAGCATCATAATCTAGCCCTTGCGTCTAGCATTGACATATACATATTATGTCGGAATATAGGACATACTCCTACATATAAATCAATTTTTTATCCGAAAACAAAGCCTCGTATTAGTGTTATTCTCACACTAGATACTATTATGGATAGTTTAAAAAGAAAAGCTGTCTGAATAATCATGCAATTTGTTATTATTATGTTAGATATCTAGGTTATAGCTATTCCTGAAAACTCAACAGCTTCCGTGGTTTAGTTTCTAAATTAAGATTTTAATTTATTACCTCTATTGGTAAACCACGCAAACATCCAACTTCTTCAGTTTATAAACATTTATAGCCTCATTCTGAAAACTTCCAGCTATGTCCGATTTCTTAGCCCTTTGATGCCACACACTCATAGCAAGTTGCACAAATATTTTATAGTAATTTATTATGCGTGTGTTCCTTACCTAAACAAATACAACTTAAAGGGCTTCAAAGAAACTAATGCGACTCAACTTCGACTCGCTGAAATTTCCACAAGCGGTAGTCTGTTATAAACTCTTTTAATAAATGCTTTTCTTGAAACTTTACTCACACTATCAACTTTACCTAGGTCCTCGCTACCTCAATTTGTCTGAGGAATTCAGTGCATTTGATTCAAGGAATTCAGGAGAATTAGTCAGATTCCACTAAGAGAGGTTACTTGAAATATCTATCCTGTAAGAACTAACTAAAACAAATCAATACCTACTTTTAATTTTAAGATGTTTTCGTGGGTGAAGCATATTAAGAATCAGGACCAGAGAAGGCAATGCATGGTGCATACACAGACACACAGACAGCTCTTCTTAAGCCATTATGTCGCAATCAAACTTCCCCGTAGTCCACCAAAGTCCCTAAAACTAACCACCAGTGGTCACAAGTTGAAACATGGGTAATTTCTCCCAAAACGCGTAAGCAGCGCAATTCCTCCACACCATGTAAAGTTACGACCAAACGCCGCCGGGTGCAAACCGAGAACACTAGAACATAACACAGAATTTCAAAACATCATAAACCGTAATGAGGACGGCTGCGATTCCCCAGATATCCGGCCGTTTCCTCTTGATCCGGCCGTGTACGTTTGTTGGTCCGGGGCCAACTATTCCGAGCATGCGCCTGCGCCGGCCCTCTTACTCACGACCTTAGGGAATACTTACATTGGCATTTTATGACAAAACTATATAACAGAAAGAATAATAGTTTATTTTCATATAATCGATTATTCATGAAATCAAATGACTAGAACACGAACACGGAACAAAAAAATTTAACGATGACGTACAATGAGAGAACTTAGATTTTGTCGCATTTTATCAGTTCCGTTATCAAGAACAATAATCTTTCTCATATTATCATATTACTGACGGTGTTCGCGACTCTGCGTGAATAACTCATCTATGCGCAATACTATTTCTGTTGATATCATTTTGTTCCGATCTTTATAAAATAACGCACTAGCACAATTTATTTTATATAATTTAATATGTATCTTATACCTACATTCATTATGATCATTATGATGATTATATTCTAATTCGTTAAACAAAGGTTTCATAATACTCATTGCCTTTATATTGCTTCAAACAGGCCAGGTAATCCATTGCATCTTTCTTTGTTTTAAAATACATACCTACAGTCTACATAACAAGCTAAAGATAAAGGAGGTGGATAGTCTAAGAAATAAAATATTAATGCTGGACAATTCACACGAACACCATTATTGTTAACGAAGAAGAAAAAAGTATCATGTCATAACGGACTCATGATAAAATTTAACGTGCAGTGTAGGGACTCCCCTATCCTAATTCATTTGTCACTAATTGAATTTGTTTTAGTGGTTCTGACTGACTTTGAGCGTTAGATGAAAGGGCCCAGAACGGACGTGCTTGGAGAGCTTCTGATGTGTTTCACCGCTACATTGCTTAAAATTAGTTGTTGAATCGTGCCTTGAAGAATTCAGGTTAGTATTCGTTCTTGTAACTTTTATTTGAGAGAAAATCCTGTATTTTTACGAACATGGGTGGCAGTGTAAAAAAAATAACTGACCTTCTAAGGCGAGGACACATTGTATTAACCCCCTGTCTAAGCAGTTAGACAGGGGGTTAATACAATCCTATGAAAGAGGTCAATGCAGATTACGGTCAAAGTGACGAAAACTTTCCAAACTCTACCTCCATTGGCAAATAATTGCAGCTACCAACTTACCTTGTTGTGTTTTTTGCACAAATTAAGCAGATCTTCATACAAATTAGATTAAATAGCAGTTTGCGGTGATACTGACTCATCTAACGATGTAAACTATGAGGTAACGGCTGACTTCCAAAACGGTTCACGTGCCGGACATTAGGTGGACGGATTAAGGTACTGTGGAGGTGGGGTGCAAAGCACCAAGCCTTTCTTGACTTTTGGAAAAATATACCAGCCTGGAATGTTAGTGCTATTTTGCCTGAAGGGACGGAAAATGTATTGAAAGAATATTTCTTTAATCTAAATTTCGGTCACGTCATGGCGGTGACCTGTCTCAACGACCAAAGAGAAAAGACGAAAGTAACCAAGTGCGCAGGACATTCATAGTACAAGTTTCTGCGTAAACACAGGCGCACTCTCTATTCCCTCACTCTCATACTCCGATAGGATGGCAGAACAACACGATCTAACTCATATATCACCCGCAGCGTATTTGAAAACATAGACAACCTTAAAATCATCTTCAAATCAATAGTGAAAGGTAAGCCGGCTTCCGCCTGAAATGGAATGCATCTCCTTATTTCAAA
Organism: Eupithecia pulchellata; assembly: GCA_963931895.1. Taxonomy (NCBI): domain Eukaryota; kingdom Metazoa; phylum Arthropoda; class Insecta; order Lepidoptera; family Geometridae; genus Eupithecia; species Eupithecia pulchellata. The sequence goes on from OZ007524.1 coordinate 14,327,183, forward strand.
GATTTTAGTTTGCTACATTCCGTAGCTTTAGTTATTTCCTCTAGTTGCTAGTAGGTACTCACCTGCCATGGATATTCATAATAATCGTTATGACTAGGCCACATAGTAATGTGCGCATCGCAGGTTTGTTTTTGAATGACGGAGTGATATTATAATGATGAGAATAGACAGGTGATAGAATGGTGAGATCATTCGCATTCTCTAAGCAATTGTCGATTATTTTATTATTACCTTTACAGAGATATTTATACAAATATTTGGTACAGGTTAGACACCTCGCTTTTCAATAAATACCTAATAATAGTAGATAACTATATTTCAGGTGGATCGCTCCGCAAACTTCGGAGATTAGGGGTACTGGTAAAATTTTTAAATACGAAATCTTCCCTACTCTTTGACCAATATTAATACCAATATGTTCAAGTGTTCTATTTACAGACATCTATATTGAGTATTCCACTTATTAAAGTAGACACTTAATGTTATAAAAGTAAATATTTTTATTTAGCAATAAAATGTTTATAAAGCTTCCAGCAGAAATTTCAACAGAACCTTTTAGGAGTCGATAAACTAGCCCCCAAACGTCACTCCGAAATCCATCCCTCAATTATTAGTGACTTGGCATAGTTTAAAATGCATTAAACGTGTACAAAAAGTAACAAGGCCAGCATTCGGAAATTCCTTGTTACTGATCCGGGGGCTTTCTGGTTATCAAATTGTGAAGCAGAGGTAGGTACGTCAACTAGGTTTGCCATCGGTGGATCTGTGTGGACCGTGATGTCGAAACTATTCCGTCGGTGGATCAGAATGAGAACATGGATCAGAGTGGGATGGAGCCCTCCTTGTAGGACAGAAGGTTTATTCAGGGGCCTCGCCAGCAGGGCTATTCTGTAAGTCCTTACAGGCTGTAAGTCTGTAAGTCTTTATGGGCACCAAAAATATAATACTGCAAGCCGTTTTTTAAGGATCAATGTTTGTGTAGTCTACCTTCGATTTATGTATGTATTATTTAAGGAAATAAGAAATACAAATTTGTTTTATCAGAACACGCATTGAAAAATGCATAATCTTATACTAAAAAATCTGACAAAATCGGATTCCAGTTAGCATGTGCTATAGTAGAGCAGATCATGCCATAGCGCTGGTTTTCCGTGGAAACCTGTACTCGCTATTATTGTATAAACAAATGAATATCAATAAGTGCTGGACTCTCCGAATTTCAAATAGAAATCATGGATCATTTACAAAGCATTATGACAAAAATTAAAGGCAATGTAGAAAGAAAGCCGAATTGGCTAATTCTAAAAGAAAACTCAGAGTCATCGAGCCACCAAAAAGCAGCTTGACCATGTGTGTGAAATTTATAACAAGATGAATTTACTTGCCCTTTTTTAGGGTTTTAACATATCGGTTTCAAACCTCTTATGGCATCGCTTATTTCTGAGTAGTTTTTCGAATATTTAATATATTATCAGAAACTACAGCAGCTATTGCATTTATTTGACTTGAAATTTTATTAATCATTTATATAATCATTTCTTGAGCTTCACAAAAAATCAATTGTAATGTCAAATGAAAGTATCGTTTTGTGTATCCCAAAACAGTATTATTATAACAGATATCGGTAAGTTTAATACTTTTAGAAGTAAGTAGGTATTTTGAAAAAGGTCGAAAAATTTACCATTCTCATACAGTTTCCCATACATTATCAAAAATCCGTTGCGTAGTTTTAAAGATCTAAGCAAACATACAAATAGACAGCCAGCGGGAAGCGACTTTGTTTTATACTATGTCGTGATAGCTGACCCGGTGGATTTCGTAACACCATAGATAACAAAGGAAAATAAATTAAAGTGATATAACCAATACACTATGTATAGTGTAAATAAGTCACAGGTACTTCTCCTTCTGAAGTCACAAACAAATCTCATCTTTATGGCGGATGTCCACCGGAGCTTACTCAAGCGACACAAACAAACGCTGCAGCCAACGTCTGGGGAGTTGTTTAATATTTTATATTATATATAAACCAGCTGTATTTTGTTTCTGTTATTTTGATTTCGTCGTTCGTTTTCACTTCAATTAATCGTAAGGATTTGATTTCGGAATCAAAATGTTATCGTAAAATTTTATTTATATTTTTCATATTTTCTCCGCTTTGGTGCAAATCGACTCCTAGGACAAGTTGCCGTCACCATCAATCTATATAATATTATAAAGAGGAAAGATTTGATCGTTTGTTTGTTTGTCTTTTATATTCATATTCCACTGCGGTGAATTTCATAAGCGTGACAAATACAGATCCGCTACGCCGTAGCAAGATTCGTAGCACTCCCGCTACGCGCCCGACTCTTGTAGAGCTTTCTTTCAGAGCACTACCCTTTGACATTATTAAATTGCAACTCCTGCTGGCTTACAGCCAGAGGTCCGCGATACCTACTTACTATTCGGTGAGTATGCATTGATAGTATGGCATCCTTCTTTTGGAATCAGTATCATTAATAATAATACAAACCATTTATAAGCTACTTTTAAATACACTAAACATTGTAATGTACATGTTATAAAAATGCCTATTACATATAACTTGAGGAGGATTTTATCAATCAATAGATAATTAAGTACAGTTGTCGCCGAGATGTACCTATCTCTACACTTATTTGCACTAACTTAGTGATGACGATTTCTGATGGTGTATGTTGAAATAAGTAGTAAGTAAAATATATACTGAAATCGCAGTGACGGCTATGAAACACCCATTGGTTACCTTACCTATGTTTATAGAAAAAAATAACGATCTCCGCAAATAAAAACATTAAAGCTATCAAGCTATAGTCGTGATTGACCAACTGCTGGGAAGAGCCCTGCCTTCTGAAATTTGGAAGGTAGGTTCCTTTTACAACACAAACACCTGCTAAGAAGGGATTTTTGGAAATTCCATCCCTAAGGGGGTGAAAAGGGGATGGAAGTTTTTTTGGTCTTTTTTCTAACTCTGTAACCGGTAGCCCGATTTTCTTGAAATTTACAGGGAATACTAAACATACAAAAATATTGAACATATGTTTCAGGATTTTTCAAAATATTCCTGAAAATAGGGTGATATGAGTTATTTAAATTTGAGATTCGTAGTTTGGCTCCGTATTTAAATATCTATAACTATTTAATATAGCACACTAATGACTTGAAACTTTCAGTACGTACTGAAAAAACTATAAATTAAAACACGTGTTTCAGGATTTTTCAAAAATTTCACTTTGTAAGTATGAAAAGGAAGTCGAACAATTGAGGTTATTGTGGTGAAATTTATCAACCATTGACGCTATTGGCTTAAAACTTACAGAGAAAACTACACAAACAAAAATACTGAATACGTTTTTTAGGATTTTTCAAAATAATCCTGAAAATGGGATAAAAACGGTTATTCAAGTTTGAGATTCGTAGTTTGGCTCCGTCTTGAAATGTCGAAAACGCTTATAACGGGATTACGGGATACATGATATTTAAAGCGGGTTTCAGGAATTTCCGACTCTTAAAATAGGGTATTAGCTGATTTCGTCAAGATTTTTTACCCTAAAGTCCACGCAAATGAAATTGCGAGGGGGTCAGCTAGTTTAAAATATAATAAAGAAGAGGAAATCACTCACTGCCGCTTGAAGTAATCGTTGAAACGACAAGAGCTACCTACGTGGCAGAAGTTTGTCATTGGAAAACCAATAAGAACAAGTTTTGGCAGATCCAGCCGTTAAAAAAAGTTGGCCTGTCCTCGAATTTACGAATGTGTCAGTTAGCTTAAAGTAAAATAGGCACGCAATTGCTCCAGCTTTAAAAGTACCAGCCTATCAATATAAAGGTTTCTTGTTCGCTTCTTTAACTTAAAAGATTGGAGTGAACAATAAATCAAATATCACTTTATTTTCTAGTTTTACTTTATGTAATTAGTATTTCATATTTATAATTCTCGAAATGAGAACACTTTGATTTTTGACAAAGTTAACTCACTGACTCATCCATCACACAATCTTGAGTTACCTACAAGACATGAGGCTGAAATAAGAAGAATTATTTTTTCAGTAATTATAAGTAGTTATCTTTAATTGAAGGATTTCTTGGTGCGATATATCAGGCTTAACAAAATACCTATTAACGGATACCTTCAGTGGTTCCCAAGAAGTTAAGCACATCATTTGTTTCCTACGAATCTCTAATCAGTCTAAGTAACAATTAATCTGACCTCCGTGAATTGAATTTGCGTTTTCCTGTCACAGAGCGAATGGATTCCACCGCATTCATTCTTTCTCGAACCAAAAATACCGGAAGTACTTGGATTATCTTCAAAGAGTTTACGTTAAAATATATTAAAATAAAAGTTAGTTTATTCAGACCAACATCCATTACTTACCCAAAAATACAGACTTTATTATTTATAAATAAAATAAAGATTAATTACAAAGTCAAAATAGATATCCAAATCAGTGTTATTAAGGTTAAGGTGCCAAAAAAGAGCGTCCTTATTAAGAAAACTTTAAAGTAGCGAACTGGATCCGAAAATACCCGATTCATAATACATTATGTATCAAACCAGAGCGTCACGGTCTGTTTAGGTTTTGTTCATTATAGGTTTCGATATAGGTTTCTATAAATACATAATTTATAGAAATTTTAACTTCAATAATCAAACAAAAATATATTTTTGTATTGATAGTACTAGCATAGAATGTATGTAAATGCAGATCGATGATGTTACCGTGTTGCGGTAAACATCATAGCTATATACAGTTTTCTTAGAACTTGCACTTATCGCTTAATAGGTCACATTAACGGAAACGGGTGAATTACGTCCATTTACTGAACATAGCAATTATTCGTTATAAAAAGTATATTGGCCATACCTACTATGAGAGAGTGCCACGTTTAGAGGCACTGGTAATCTTGGGACTTTCGAGCGGTTTATCAAATTGATAGCATAATTCTTATACGTGGAGTCGTATTTTTGAATTTGAATTTTTCAGAGCTACTTTATCACCAGTATAATTATTAGTCTAGCATTATTAATTTAATTTGGTTAGTATTTATTATATTGATTTCCTTTTATTTATGTATATTTTTTATAGGTAAACTGTGTAAAAATACTTTAGGTTGAAAATCAAGACTTAACAACACTATTTTCTCACTGAAAAATAATTCATAGTATCAGCATGACTCTGCGAATTCCGATAGAGTCGCTTATGTAGAGTTTGTATTTGTAGGTGGTTTATTGATTAGGTATTTATTTATTGACTATTCGAAGACTATTAACTTTAATATTTTTTTACTATGAAAAAGGGATAAGTACCCTTTTAGGACCTTTTCCCTTTTTCATACATTTAAGGTTATCAGGTTGTAAATAAAAGGTAAAAAATAGGTTTAACATGTTTTATACTTAAATTTCTATAATAAGTAAATAACTTATTATTACCTAATCATGTCCATCGCTTAGCTTTTAAAGCTTCAGTACAAAATATACAGACAGAAAAGAATAAATAACTTAAATACAAATAAATATCAGAACTCGAGATTCGACGCCTTTGGCACTACTAGACTAGTTCTGTATTTAACTAAAAATAATAACTTACAAAATGCACAATACAATTAATAAGAGAGCTTACAAAAATGATGCACTTAACAAAAGTTTTACATCTTGTACACTTATTTCGAGCAATATAAAAGTTAAGTACGAGTTAAATAAGTTCTAACCTCATTAAAAGTAAATAGCTGCCTAAGTATCAAAAACTACGTTCTTATAACATTATTAAAAGGTCCACGAGGTAAAGACTTTTGATACACGACTAATTAATTAATTTCTACTAACTTAATAATAGTTATATTATAATAAAATAAGTCGCTTGACTAGAAGCAGATACGATCCTACAATAAATGCCCGAGTATGTACATTATTCCTAAATAGTTACTTACAACTTATTAGAAATGGAATAACATATCACAATTTAGGAATTGCGTAAATTTAATTTACGCCAACTAAAATAACTAAAGCAAAATACTGATAAGTGATGTCAATACAACTTAAGTACATTTTACTAAAATAATTAATATCTACACCGTATATCATTTACTAAATTTGTTCAATCAAGTAAAACCCTAAGGCGGAAAACTATATATAAAATTTTAACCAAATAGTTATGGAACAAAGTAGCAAAGTACTCACAGCAACTTTTGGCCCCATTTATTTTACACTTAAATAAATATCCATTAAGTTCTAATCATAATACTGTCAGATTCAACGACTTACAAACTATTAAGACACTTAGCTCAGTCGTTTGTTACGTATACTGTCACTATTTTAAGTCTCTTTGTCGATGCTTGAACTGTTCCTCATCTTTGTGAAGTTCACTATTAATCCCCGCGAATCTTCTGTCAACTCCTAGGACAGTAAGCAAATCCAGGTTGATTCTTGGTTAATCCACCATGATTCTTCGCGCTCTCTTCAGAGAGCTTACATTACACTGGCAATATTTCCACTGGTTTGTTGACTTCTTTTAGTTAAGTGCGGGCTCTCCTTCGAACCTCGCAGGCACATTTAGATCGATTCCACCTCATATTCCGGTTCCTCTATAACAAAGAAAACCAAATTGCAAAAACTACTACAACTACAAAAAAATAAATATTATATTCAGGGGAGTTGATTTTAGAAATCTGATTGTATAGACAGATGTTAGGGATATTGATAAAAACATAAATAAATATGAATGAATAGCAGAAATATCCCTACTGCAGGGCAAAGGCTTTTATCCTCTGATCCACTTTCCGCGGTCGCCTGATTTGCCCTTAGCCCTGCAGAAGGATTATTATGCCTGAAATAATATCAAAGGCTGAAACAGGTTCAAAATAAAGGATATGCAAAAATCAAAAGCATAAGTTCACAAGACAATGGATGTCAGCTCATTAGTACTGGTTACAAGCAAACACATTAGGAAGAAATCGTTTGTTAGTTCGCAAGAAAAGCTCGAATAACGCCGTGACACAGCACAGCATAGGTACTCAATTTAGTTAATATAAGGACCGCTCCCCAAGAAACTACGTTAAGGCAAGCGTTCATAACTGAAGCGGACGAGGAATTGGTAATGAATTTAGCAGTGTCAATACTTCATTGTTGAAACTGTCGCCCCAATACAGGACAAAGTTCTCCCTCAGCCGCTTCACGTCTTAGTCATGACGTCAACTAAATCTTGTGTCATAAGAATCACGAACTAAGAGTGCAACGTGAAAACGCTTTCTAGGTACAGTACATTCGTGCGACTACATTTAGACATCCATCGTCCTACGAACCTGCTTTTGACATTCTCTGCGCTCCTCCAAGTTGGGACATTGACAGGCGCACTTACGGCGATTGAACACTTTGTGCTCCCCGCACTGTTCGGGACTCAGGTCGCAGCATCCGCAGCTCACGTGCTCTTCTACCGGGTAGGTAGCGCAGTACTCCTTGTTTGTTTTAGAGTTGAACACGCGTATCTAAAACAATAGTCAGGGATGATAAAGTAAGTCGTGCATAAAATTTGTAGCAGTAAATAGTTTCTTGGTACGGCCGAATCGATCGAACCGTACTGTCATCTTATAGATGCGTTTTTTCATTGTATAATCAAAGGCGCCATTAGGTACATTACGCAAGTGAGCGCCCTATCTGTGTCAAGGTAAGTGTAAGATAAGCAGCTCACCGGAACGTGTCTCACGAGGGAGTCCCTGGCGACGCAGCGGCCGGCCTGCGCGAACTCGCACAGCCCCACGCAGCGCTTCACCCACACGGCACCCGGGCTCACCTGGGGAAACACACTCATTAACACACAACATTCAACACAATGCCTCATGACGATTTTCTCACGCAAATGAATTTTACGCGGATGTAAACGAGAAATTATAATATTCAAATTGCCGAAAACCTAACCGTGTTCTGAATGTGAAGGTGATGACGGTCGAAACGTCTTGTGACCGACCGATCCGATATCTAATCGTTTATTGATTTTGTGTGAGTAATTGGTCTACAATTAGAAGCCGAGTAATAGTTATGTCGGCCCTATTTGATAATGTGAAAGGTATTCGGATCTGTTGCCAATTCGGAATAAAATATAGTGATCACACTTTCAGTGACCTTCGGTGACTGTGAATTGCTTTCTCACTGGCGATACCAGCGGGACCACACTGATTACACTTGTCTTTTCTTAAATAGGTCAACAATCTAGTAAAGTCGTCTTAAATTATCAGTTAAAATAAAGAGATAATGTGCACTGTAATTGAAATAAACGAGGTCTCCAGATAAGACTATTGCGTTATTGAATCAGTTAAAGTTATCTGGACATTAATTAACTAATTACCGAAGGAATTATCTTGATCGAGCTTTAAATAAACCAAGGCATTCGTCGCTTAATTGGAACAGAAACTTAATTATATTGAAGCACATGGCTTATTTGTTTAGTCATGGAACTGATGCAATATGCAGATAACTAAAATAAGAGAGTTCTCGAGAGAATCTAAGCACGTGCCATCATGTGTTCTTCAGCCTGTTCTAGATAAAATCATCCTGACAGAAGTTGTTGCAGAGATGAGATGCTTACCGTCTCGTGACTGCCCCGGGGCTCCAAATGTACGAAGACAGGCTTCGGCTCCCCACATTGAGACTCTCCTATGATTTTGTCTCGTTCTCGAGCATTGTCAGACCCGCAGACCACTGAGGGCAAAATAAATTCCATAAAGGTTTTGAAACCCGTAAAAACAAAATAGTTTAAAAAATTCAATACGTCATATATTTTTTTTTAATTTATACTGCCAGTTTGAAATATTAAGTTTGTATCATTTAAATAGGTCAGGACAGGAGTTGAATCATTGTCGAAAGAGCTGACTGGATGATCCCTAATCCTACCTTTTCCATACGATGCAACGAATTCACTTTTAATTGATGCCAAAGGCGAGGCGTATTCATCCTTAGGGAACTTAGGGTTGGGCTTGTAAGCTGCCACCACCGCCACAAACATCACAAAGCACAAAACATTTGCCATTATAATTTTTAAAATCACTTTTATTGTCTAAATCAAAATGTCTTTAAGTCACTTTCAGTTATCAGTCAAGATCGCTATCTTATTCACCAATCGCGATCACTGGTAGTGCGTGTTACTAGTCCGGTGTTGGGTTGTGTTCTGGTGGTTTGCTAGCGGTATGGTATTATAAGTATGCCTGGCCTGACTGACTCAACTTCACCACGTGTGAAGGAGGCCTGTCGTTACGTCACCACCGCGTCGTCGCTCGTTGTTTGCACAGCTGATTCTACGTCACGCGCGTGCTATATCCTAAACCGATTCAGGGAATATTTGTTTCAGGACGTTTTTATCTATTATCCTTGTAGCCTTGGCTTTATGAAGATATTTCACAACATTTTTCATATGCAAAGGTGAATGAACCGTTAATGTCTTATGACAGAGATCACACGTTTTTTGCTATCGTATTATCAATTTTTATGCGTTTGATTTAAGAATTTTTATGAAATGGAAAATTGTTTCATTGATTGGAAAATCCGTGTGATTATCAACCGCATACCTGAAAGATAGTTTATCTAATCCACGACAAAGTTTGATTCGATAAGGTTCGATTACTTACAAATGAATATGAGAAGGGTCATCTTCCATTTGTTTGTATTACCTGTATTACTTACCTAGTACGAGGCGGCGCCTATGATGGATAAGCTACTCGTATCATCATAATTTAGATTAGAATCTACATATTTGTCAAGTGAATAGCTAATACTTTGGGATTTTTTTTATTTGACCTTATCTACAACATGTTTTACTTTGTACCCAACTCTACTAAACTGATTCCAAGCTGAGAGGTTGATGACGAGATCCCTCAAACCTCGTGCCTTCAACTGTTGCTAACACGCTATTCTTCGTTTCTGCCATGGTCTCCGACCCTCTCTTGACTCAACGCTTCCCTGAGGTCATTGACCACATCACGACTTACAACCCCAGCAAGTTTCTCTCATCCATTCTCCTTACATTTCAAGTTCTCTTTCCACTGTAGTCAAGCATAATTAATGGCAATAAACCTCAACCGAAATTTTGTGAACCTAATTTTTGAACCTAATGTTTGACGTTTTGAAACAGTTTTTTTTTTCTATAAAAATTCTCTGAGCATGACTAGAAACATGATGTAGGTAACTCTTGTCAGGCCTGTCTTACGGATGTGTGAAATTACACCATAGAGAGGCAACTACCTAGGTACCTGTTCATTTGAATATTAACCCTGCGTGTTTAGATTAAGCAATCATTACGGTTTCCTCAAACTAGGCTAGTTAACACGAACTTTCAACTTTCAGCCTTAATTGTTCCTATGTATTCGAATATATTATGAATTTTTCCTGGAAGGCTTTGATGAAAGGGCAGTAGTGATTCAACGAGGTCGTGACGCGTTGTCGCCGTGACTGGCAGTTCGAGCACCGCGCGCAGTCGTCGCCTGAAGCATTGTGGTCCAATTCACGAGTTTTAATTTGAAGGTTTAGGTACTGTACTATGAGTCATTCTTCTTCAACCATGCCACATTTTCAGGCTATATTGTTTGAGGTATTGTACTAACAGACGTTCTACGCACCTGTTTAAAAGAGTGGTAACAAAGACGCGCTATAGGGACTTCTTATGCGACACAATCTACATCTCTGAAATATATCTTTTCTGTGATCCTGAGCGGTTTTTGGTGATGTCATTGATATTTCTTACCTTTCAGCTAATTGGCACGGAAATCCCTCCGGCCGGTCTGTCGCACGCCCCTCAAAGATACGAGCCAAGTGTGTAAAGTCACGTCTGTTTGAACAGTGATATATCATCAGGACAAGTACATGTCTTTTTGTGAATGGACTGAGTTATCAATCACTATCGTCATTATTAAAAAGTCAATGGGGCAAAAAATCCCATCCACCCCATTGCCTTGAATGATGGGGGAGGTGGGCATTTTTTTTCCCAACTGCCCCATTGATGGGGAGGATAATGGGGCGGATGGGAATATATCATTCGGTAGACGGTTCTAACGTATGGTACTTTAGTGGCCTTCAGTTAAGTGTGCTTGAAGAAGTCTGTAGATTGCATCAGCTGTCCTAGAAAGAGTTGGTCTACATTTTTGTCAATCGTTGCCCCTTTTACCGTTTCTTAGCTAATACTTTCTTTCTTTACCTCATGGAGGAGCTAGTTTATTGTTGTTCGCTTTCTCTCAGTACCTGCGTAACGTTTGTTTTACAACGTTGTGCAATAAGATGAAATTGTCAGAACAAAGTCGGTATCGGTAGGTATGTGTCCGTTATCGCTATTTAACTCCCGTCTTGTTGTGGATTATTATGTTTCGTAACCTAATGCTTAGTAGATGCTAAAGCTGCAGATTGTGCGAAAACTCCGTTTATTAGTTCTAATTTGGTTATTTAATTGTAATTTTCTTTGTTAATAAATATTTTACCTTTATAGTAGGTACATATATGCGATTGATTCGATCTGCTAGTTCCTCTTATCGTGACCCCGACCACTGAAATAGTCTCTCTACTTACCTTTTCCTCCAAGGGACCTTTTAAAACCCCTTCTCACTGGTGGAATGTAGTGAAGATATATTACATTACATACCTACTACGTTATATTACGTACTAGTTATATGTATTACATACTACGAACGTTAGTATGTAATATTAAAATTATTTACTCTAGCCGACCTACTACCTCTAGGTATAGTTATTGTATGACTTTCTCTTGTGTCTCACTGTATTACTGCAAGGATCTCATCTCATACTAAAAGAGTGAAGGGGAGAGCCTTTGCTTGCACTACGACATGATTGGGCAAATAAGCAAAAGGGAAAGGTGTAAACATTGCAACGTTGTGTTTACTGGGGAAATTACAGGCACTGGAGGCTAAGCCCCACAGGGAAGATCATCGTAGAGCGCACTCCTATCCTATCGTGCGCGCTCTACATTTCTAAAGCGCAAAATTTCGGTGTTCAAGCTCGACTGACCGCTCTAGTTGATAATTTGCACCTCGGCACACGCCCAGGGCACGGCGGCGGCGACGGCGGCGGCGGCAGGCACGTCATGACGTAGTCTGGCCCGCGGACAGTTATCCGTGACGACACGCGCCGCGTTTTTATGCTTCCACAGAATGTAAGGAGGATATCGATGACCTAATTACATGAGCATGTTCGCCGGATTATCTGTTGTGTAATGTTACGCTGAACCGAGGTTATGTGACTAATAGAACCTGAGGTCGGCGGCTATTAGGTACTATTACAGTTTGATGGTTCGTGAATTTAAGGCCAAAGCTGCGCCGCCGAGGGGGCTTACCTCAGCACAGATAGGTATAGTTGAGTTACAATTTTCATTTTGATTTATTCTCAAATCTGCAACAAGCCGCGACACTGTTCGGGGACTCGGGGTATTCCAATCAACTGGAGATGCCACGTATTCCACTACCCCGGCGAGTTTATTATCTTATAATTCCTAGCTGTACTTATCTACGTCTACGATAGATAGAGAAAATAGCTGACGAATACGAAGAGATTTCGTCATATTATTGCCCATTTTCTGACCATTGATAAACTACGATCTGCACAAGAATCACCTTCGGGTTAAAACATCGGTATTACTTTTATCTAAAGGTTAAAGTCTATTTTCGAAAGCGTCCTACGGTAAGTATAAAAATAATTGATTTAAACATAATATTTATGAGTGTTCCCTGACTAAGAATAAAAATTCGCGGTGCCTGTTCCGCATTCAGCGGCGCCTCCCACGGGCGGATTCTTCACTAATTTTTGATGTATGCATTGTCAATAGAGTCGCTCGCATTTCTCCCAACTGAATCACTCTACATTCCAGAATCATTGCCCTTGGATCGTATGGATAAGTTCTTATTTGGGAGTTGCTGTTAGCTTACGTCTTTCATACAAAAAACTTGTCTGGACAGCAAGATCCAGGTGACTTATGGTAACTCTTACACAGTCCATAATAGCAGGTTGATAATTAAGTTTCAATTGTAAACAGTCAAAGAGGATACTACTTTACTGGGTCAGTGTGGCGAACTAAGGGAGGATAAACCTAGGCTACTGTTTTATCGCTATCTAAATAACACAAGGAAGCTTGTATATTTATGTGTGCAATATCCATCTTAAGAAGTACTCAGGTACCTTATGCAATGTATAAAGGAATTATTCGATTAATCCTTAAAGATACCAAGAACATGTCTACAGTTGTGAATATGTACCTATGTTTATTAAGATTAAGGAAACGGTATCGATTTCATTCACATGATACATCAGTGCCTGCATAGAAGGGATCGCACGTATCTTGGGATTTCCCACTCGCAAGTTCGATTATGGCTAACCCGGGCGCCAAAGCTGTACCTATCTAAACCCGATCACTTGCACGGTGGGTTTCCCGGAAACTGCAGAAATCTTCAAATCTTTTATTATAAGTTTTACAAATTGCATCTAACTTAACGTTCTCTGAATCCCCGAAATTTAATAATGCAACATTCTCCAAAGAATCAATTATTTATTGACTGGACAAGGTTAAGCTTTTCGAGGCTGTTCCAGTTTAACAACCTAAGGCGGACGCGAGAACATTGCAAGTTATACTTTTCGCTCATAAAAACATGATATTATGTGCGGTAAAAAAAAAATATTATTTCTGAGATAGGTATGAAAGGTACTCTAGACAAGAGGGAAGTTGATTTTATTCCCATCAACAAACCAGAATCTCAAACCAGTACTTCATCGCACTAGGAGATACCACACATTGTTGGAAAAACCCCGGTGAGCTTATTCACGAGCACTTCCTATCATAAATTTACCTCTATGTACAGCGCGCGTCAGAATTAAGTACCCCCTTGTCTACAAAATATTTTTGATTACTTCTAATTCCCTTATCTCTCATAAATTTTCACATACAAAAATTATTCACGCCCCCGCTCCGGATCGAACCACCACCCAACAATAACAACTATTCTGTCCCACATACATGAGATAGGGGGGGGGGGTACTTATATGTGACCCGCACTGTACAAGACCTTACACCTTTACTTTTACACACGTTTTTTGATAATTCATTTGTTTTTGTACCTACTGTGTTAGTCTGACACACGATTACTCCTTTTCACATCATGGTTCTCTGGGATCCCTGGCGTTTTCTGCACTCGTAAGGTTAATCAAATCAAAGAGGCCAATCATGAATAATAAATAGTACTACATTAGCTCCTATTTTCAGAGATAAATAAGATCCGTCATGTGCGAGTGTAATTCGGGTGCCGAGGGTTACGATATTTTGTCAATTAGTATGTTTTGAAATACTATGGGTAGGTAGCTCTATCTATACGGTAGGGACCTCGGAGATTAGGGTGAAGGTTGGTGGTACTTACCTGGTAAACTTGTACATATTTATGAGCAGATTTAACCACACAAACAGTATGTAGCAGTATTTCAATATAAACTTCTGTGCTTGTTGACTGCCCCTGTTGTCTTCATTGGAAATGAGTGGTACTATATTCCTTGCACTAAGTATGCACCCATATTTCAAGCGGTTATTAATATTGTATTGAGCTCAAACATCAGCTGGAGGCGTTTATATGAGCAACGAGTACAACGAGTAGGTAGATAATGTACTAAAATTATATTGGAATGTACAGAAATATTTAGATGCTAGCTGGCTACTAAAATTAGTTAGTAGTTACACTTAAAGAGTAGGTATAGAAAGAACGATATTAAATGACCATAATTGAACTGTTTTGTGTACGCCTCAGGTATTTGTCATCGAATTTATAGTTTTGATGGTATGAAACTAACAATCTTTAAAATAGGTCAAAGTCACTTAAACGTAAATGCGTACCTATTTCCATAAACGTTAGTAAGGTACTAGAAGATTTATTATTACGTGACCTAAAATATTAGATTTCTTAAAATTACTGACGTAGGTACCAACTACTTCAAGTCATGTAATCGTAATCAGAGATTACTTAGCATAAATTGTAATAAATCACTGATAAATGGTAAATCATAGAACAAAAATTTGGAAATATGGAAAACCCATATCTTACCGACATGTCAAATATTCTACGTACACGGCAATATCAGTTTTGGTGGTTCTTTATCGGAGATTAAGAAGAGTGATGAACATCAGCTAATAAAGTGGAGGAACTAACTAAGTCATCATCGAAAGTAATAATAAATAATAACAATTCACACCGCATCATCTAGCACTAGCATCTAGCTAGATGAGCAGGTCGTCGAAAAGGATTCTTACGCGCAGCGCACGTATTTCATCAAGCTCGACTTTTTATATATTATACTAGCGATCCGCCCCGGCTTCACACGGGTATTAAACAAAAATTTCCACAGTTTTCATACGGATCCCTTACTTTTTTTAGCAGCATTGGGGTTTTTGACATTGACTTGACACTCCAAAACTGACACTGGCCGTAAAGAAAAAGCAAGAAGCGGAGCCATCATAGAAAAAGAGGTTGAATAGGGCACGGTTTCATTATTGCATTTTTCATGCGGATGCCTTACTTTTATGAAAATATTATTATAGCCTATGTTCATCACGGAAAATTTAGGATTCTAATGGTGAAAGAATTTTTCAAATCGGTTCAGTAGTTTCGGAGCCTATTCAATTCAAACAAACAATCAAATCTTTCCCCTTTATATTAGTATAGATATAGATGGTGTCTCAAGATTTTTGGACTGTATGACTGATTTTTGGTAGAACGGAGAATATTTTTTGGATTGAGCGGGTAAAATTATATTGGGTAGAAAAATTGTGGGTTGAACGGGTAAGCTCTCATTTGTGAGGTCATAGATCCCTCAATAGAGTTCCAATTCCAATTTATTGCATTGCACAGAAAACATGAGTACACGTAGGTACACATCAAGTTTAATCCTTTTACAATGTCACCTTAGCCAGCTTTAAATATAAAAGAATCAAAATACAATTTCTATTTTACTATTTCACACTAAAACAGATCAGACCGCGCTCTTTTGTAACAAATAAATTGGAGCTACTTTATACCTATACCTATAGGTACTATTCCTGGAGAAAGGTGTGTGCACGCGCAAGTAGACACTGTCATTGATATTTTTATATACTTATTATTTTACGTTTTATTGACGATTGTTTAATCACTTAAACAGTGTTTTTTTTTTAATTTGTATGAATGCATAGCGAACTTAATATTAATTGTTCTTTCATTTTGCCGTGAAGGACATTTATTAGTTTTTTGTTGCTTAATTTTGGTTAACCATTTTGTATTTATAAAAACTGTAGGCCTTCCTTAAAAATTAATAAATGAATAAGTATCTCATGTAGCTGTCGCTAGAAAATTTCAGGCTTCAGCGATGAATCAGACGTTGTGATCGACGTTGTAAATCTTTTGGCAATACTGTCCTAACGTATGGTCACCCGCCTCGGAATTCCCCACTCGAAAGAAATGTAGAGATAATAATCGCATCGGTGATTATTGTGTACCTACCTACTCGCACAATGTTCATTTATCAGATGAGACTATGCCATTCATAATAAAAAAAAAACACTAACTAAAGAAATTAACAAAATATGATTGTGATAAACCAACCCAAAAGCACTTCAATCATTGTCAATATAATCAAAATCAAGTCACATTTTATTAAGTTCATTGTTATGGTATTTCATGCCATTATTTCAATAGTTTTTTAAAGCGAGGAAATAATTCTCTTTTTGAAAAAAAAAAACCTCTCAACTTAAATAGAATTTTAAATATCTACAATACATAGATACAAAACTCTACCAAAAAGCCTAAGGTACTAAAATTATTCATCTTTGGACTTTCTGTACATTTGCCTTCTCTATTTCAGCCACCGATAATCGTCACTGCACGAGCTCGACTCATTTTCCTAGAAGTAGGTAAACTTAACAAACTACGTATACGAGCTTTATATTAGCTTGTATTAGCTTAAGTTGATTCACCAGCAGTTTCTTTGGGATGTTTGCCCAGTTATTTGTTTGTGCTTTTGTCAGTTTTGCATAATCACTGTGAATTGTTCTTTTGTTGTGGGCACGAGTTCATTTCATACTGATATCGGCGTCCGTGAATCAATGTTTACATTGTAATACGGTTATATTTTGGTAATTTCTAGGCAATCATATCTCATACATAGCTGTGAAATAGTAAACCATATATATTTAATACCTCATAGTTTATTACGTTACTTCGCAGGATATCTATTACAAAGATTCCGTGCGTTGTGGTTGTTTGTTAAATAAGCAATAAAAATAATATGATAATGTTAGAAAATAAAATTCGCCTCTAGTAAATACATAATGCTGGACAACCTACTCAGCATCATCTAGCCGCAAACTAAGCAGAGCTTGTGTTTTGGATACATAACTACTAGATGACTGATAATACTTAATAACTATAATTTTTTGACAACTCGCATTGTGGCAACCCATCATCCGAGCGCACTCGGACGACGATTATGGGTTGCCACAATCCGAGCTGTGTCCGAGTAGGTATCCGAGTCCACTCGGTCCGAGCAGACTCTGATCGTGTCAACTCGGCTTTAGGTACAAAATAAGTACTGAGACAAGTTAAATTTCATACAATAGGTAATACATTATAAAATCAATTATTTTTTAATAACAAACAAGTGTTATTAAATTTTTCTTAATATTTTTTGTTCTCTTGTGGAAGAAACGACTTAGTACCTACCTACTAGTTTCGTGTAATATTATTGTGTATGTATATGAAACAAATACCAGCAGATCGTAAAAAGTATTTGATCGAAATAAGTAGTAGTTCCTGTGCGGTGCTTTTCCCCTGACGATATTGGCTTTTATCCTCATCGCCAAAAGGTAATTATGTGGATAAGTAGGCAGGCAACCTACCGTAAATAGGAAATTCTGTTTACGCGCTCAGGTGCAGGTAATTTCCCATACTTTCCTGCCCTTGGATTTTTATGCAGTTATGCAGATTGGTAATTCCGGTCTATATAATAGCATTTTTCAACTTCTTTGGATTTGTTTCGTTTCTGAAAGTACAGCAACGATGTAAATTTTAATATTGTTATTTATTAAAATTCACTATTTGAAATTGTTTTTTTTTTCGTGTATTTGGTCTGTCAGCCGTATTGTCTACACGCACGCACCAAGGTCCTGCCAGAAAACCAAGTTGCGCAACTTTCTGAGGGCCTTTTTGGCTCACAATCGACATGCGCTGGAGACGTTTACTTAAACCACTAATAAACTGATTATATTATTATATTTTAAGGTTTTCTTAATTATATGTAACACTTTGACCAGACGCTCAGATATTTTTATATCTCGCTTTGTCTTTTTGTAGCCATTAACTGAAATTTAAAATGATGATAGCACAATTATGGCACCTACTCTACCAATTAAAAGAAAAAAATATAATGGAAGTAACTCTCGACCCACAAGTTGTGATATCGAATTTTATAAATTTAAAAGAGATCTATGAATTTGAAAGGAGTCCTGTGGTGTCAAATGGTCTATCAAATAAAAAGTAATTCTCAAATAAAAGAAAAAAGAAAAAAATTCATTGAGTGGAATATCGAATTAAAGACACATATCAAAACAGTTTTTTAAAACTCTATAAGATTCATACTTTTTGAAATACAGTGAATAAGTCACCTAGCTAAGGTACTTAAACCTTCAATAAGGTAAGGTGTGTGTGTGTCCCACACTTATCCACATTAAGGGACCTAACTTAGAATAACTAGGGACCTAAGTTATGAAGATTTTACTGTCTATAACACGCAGGCCACAACTCTGTGTCACGGGTATAGACCGTCTAGAGACCGGCAGGGGGCGATTGGAGGAGGCCTATATCCAGAAATGGACCCATGACAGAACGCGATCTAATGATGATGATCTTATCATCCTGGGGCGTGCACTGCACGTGCTCTATGTATAACTGTATCATTCATCATTACTCAGTCATTAGTATTACCTAAGAATAATTTTCTAGCCTTTTACTACGTGACTTACTTACGTTACGCTACAAACGACCTCACTAGTTTCATTCATAATGACGATCTCTATCGATGCAACCTTTACCACCAATCAAATCTGTACTTTATTCTAACGGGCGAAGGTCAAAACCGTAATGATTAGATATTTTGCAAACTAATGTGTGCTAGAGTGATTCTAAAGCCAGTGTAGTTAGTGATAAGAGTTATATTCAAGGTGTCTGTGTCGGAGAAACGTGCGACAAGCGTGCCAATGAAGGTGTACGGGCGCGTGGCGGGTATCTTATCGCAGAGAAAGATGTCCTGCGCCCAACGTATTTTGTATTCTTGGCTAGCGCATATCGATCAATTCAATCAATTAATTTATAATTGGAACTTGGAAGTTCCCCGTTTAAACAAGATCCGTCAAGTGCGAGGTCAACGAGGTTTAGAACTTGTCCATTAATGATACCTTACTTCGGAGATAAGGGAGTAGGTAGGTATCTAGTTTATTGAATAAAAAATTGTATGGAATGTAGAAAACAATACCTTTTATAAGTCAACTAGGTCCGCCCGGGCCACGCACGTGTACTTAACAAAAATTGAATTTTTATGCGTTCCCTAACTTTTTTTTAAATATCATATAGCCTACGTTTATCAAGGAAAATTTAGGATTCTAGTGGTGAATTATTTTTCAAATCGGTCCAGTAGTTTCTTTAAACTGAACTGATTCATACAAACAATCAAATATTTCCTCTTTTTAGTATTTATATGCAATGAGTACCTATTTATTTTTAATTGCAAGTTAATAACTGCGTTCGTTGCTGAGATATTAAGGATTTAAATAAAAAGACAGACAAAACGAGACCATACTAGGGTTTCGAAACCATCTCCAAACTCTAAAACCAAACGTCAGTCATCCCTTTTCGGTATTACAGGTTTATTATAATTACTAGCGGCCCGCCCCGGCTTCGCACGGGTATTAAACAAAAATTTCAGAAATTATACACACTAAAACGATGGGTTTCACAGTTTTCATACGGATCTTTACTTTTTTTAACAGCATTGGGGTTTTTGACATTGACTCGACATTCCAAAACTGACACTGGCCGTAGAGAAAAAGCAGCACCGTGCGCTATACAACCTCTTTTTCTATTCTGACGCGCCATAATAGAAAAAGAGGTTGAATATACAGCCCACGGTTCAATTATTGAATTTTTCATGCGGATCCCTAACTTTTTTGAAAATATTATATAGCCTATGTTCAACACGGAAAATTAAAGATTCTAATGGTGAAAGAATTTTTTAACTCGGTCCAGTAGTTTCGGAGCCTATTCAATTCAAACAAACAAACAAACAAACAAACATACAAACAAACAAACAATCAAATCTTTCCTCTTTATAATATTAGTATAGATAACACAGTTTATAATATAACATAATAGGTACAGATACCTATACATACTTACATAATAAAGAACACATCGGTAGGTTTACATTTACATGGTTAGAAAACAGGTGCACACACTTATATTTTACTAGCGGCCCGCCCCGGCTTCGCACGGGTATGAAACAAAAATTTCAGAAATTATACACACTAAAACGATGGGTTTCACAGTTTTCATACGGATCTTTACTTTTTCAGCATTGGGGTTTTTGACATTGACTCGACATTCCAAAACTGAGACTGGCCGTAGAGAAAAAGCAAGCACCGTGCGCTATACAACCTCTTTTTCAATTCTGACGCGCCATAATAGAAAAAGAGGTTGAATATACAGCCCACGGTTCAATTATTGAATTTTTCATGCGGATCCCTAACTTTTTTGAAAATATTATATAGCCTATGTTCATCACGGAAAATTAAGGATTCTAATGGTGAAAGAATTTTTTTACTCGGTCCAGTAGTTTCGGAGCCTATTCAATTCAAACAAACAAACAAACAAATAAACAAACAAACAAACAAACATACAAACAATCAAATCTTTCCTCTTTATAATATTAGTATAGATATAGATATAGATTATATTTTCAGATCTGCTGTCCCCGCATTTTGTTTGTGCACTCACTATCACTAGGGAGGTAAGACCTACTATAAGTCAACAGTTAGTTTTATTCTACTTTATTAAATTATAGATTGTCAATTTTAATTTAAATAAGTCAAGTGTATTTTTTTATTGTTTGTCTGTTACAGTATACATTTTGTAAGATTTAGTTAGACGTTAGAGCTGTGGATTGATTTCTTAAATAAATAATTTGTAAGTAAGTATAGAAGATGATTCAGATAAAATTATGGTCCCATCATTTTATTTCCTGGGTTAGCGCTAGCATCGCAAAAATCAAAAATGTATTAAAATTAAGGGATTTTGCTATAAAAATCGACTTCTTGGTTTATCAAAACAATTATTGTACTTCGTTCCCAATTATTGTATCATTTTAATTGTGCAATCCGATTAAGTCTTCATGAGTAACAGTTGCAAGCAGGCACTGATAAGGATAAAGTAAAATATATATGATTTTGGTAAATAAATCGTTTATAAGTATTTCAAATAAATAAGTATTCTATTCCTTTCTTTCTGATGAAAAAAAGGTTCTGCCGCCGACATGTTTCTCGGTAAACACTTACTAACTACCTCAGTAGGTACCACTTTTGTTCTAGCAAAGAAGCCGTTTCTTTCCTCATCGTTATTTCGGCGGTGGTTCTGAGAAGAGATCACAGCCGCAGCTGAGCCACGCCTTTTATTTCGGGAGCGCCGCCAGACGGCCGGGCGCGCGGGCGCAGTCATCAATCACCCGAGATCAACCGACACACAATCTTACCTATTACAAAGATAAATAATGGCGTATTTTAGACGCGGTTAGGCAACTAGGCACCCAGGTATTTATAAGAAAAATAAAGCAATGAGTTATAATGAAAAGTTACGTGCACCTGTAAACTGTAAATCTATAAAAAACTAAAATAATAATACTTACTTCATAATTTAATCAAAATAACTATTAGATACTTAATTAGTAGATAATTAACTTAGTTTTATATTTTATGGCATTAGTTAATGTAAGTTCCTGTACTGAACTAATGCTTAAATTAATGCAGAACAGTGTTTGGGTTTCTTTCTTACTACATTAGTTAGTGAATGGTGTAATGTAAACCAACTACCTACTAAATTGAAGTTAAAAGCATTCTTTGATAGAAATGAACTTTCGACGCGACTTCTACATACTTACCTAACTATGTAGTACTGAAATAGTAAGTACCTAAGTCATGTGTGTTGCCCACACGACCTAGTGACGTCACACACGCGTATGACATCACAGAATTGTGAAACGTACTGAACTGAAGGTCGGCTCAGGGTTTGCGACGATTCATGATAGTTTATGGAAAATTTGACATCGCACGCACCTCATCGTCTACCCAGTTCTATGACACCTTTTTTTAGTTTTTATATTGAAACTCCCTTCACAAAATACAGACAAAATGTATTCTTATGGCGAAAGACGATCAATTCCATAAGTTTTGCAGGCACCCCAACTTAGACCTAGATCCTAAACGATAGATGTACCTACGAACGTGTTTTTAGCCAGAAAGCGACTCTACTGAAGTATTTATTATATGTACAGTAAGCTTCAGAGAAAAGGATACACCCCTTAATAATGACATCGAGCCGTTTAAGATTTTTGTTCTATGACTAATAAGTAATGGTGGCTAAGCGGTTCATACATCTGCTCGGCATGCTGAAGGTCCTGGGTTCGGGTTCGGATCCTATGAATACAACTTCACTTTTTGATGTTTTATTTTTGCTTTCAGCTTTTGTTAGTTTGTTGGTGGTCATTGTAATATTTTCGAAAACAAATATTGAGAATAATAGTCTTAATAGTCTTTATTTAATAAAACTACTTACACATCAAAAATTTAAAAACCATAATATTAAATGAGTAACAAATTGATTATAGTAAGTATTATGCTTAGGTTATTAATTACTTAAACCTATATATTCACAAAAACAAATCGATAGCAAAATAAAACAAAATAGATAAGAACGTTAGTCTTCGTTGAAATTTGTTGAATAAAAAAAGCTTCAGAGAAAAGTATCCACCCCGTTTTAAAACATTAATCTTTGCATGTCGCCACTGTCGAGCCAAGACAACATGCAAAATATCAAATCTAACAAAATTTATTTTACATTATCGGAATTACCACAACCAAAGGTTTGAACCAGGGTCCCATCGGTCCAACTGCACTCTAAGCCGCTTAGTTTACCACCCGGCTATCGAGATTCTTACGTCAGGCGGTGAAATTAAGAATCATTTGTTTAGCATATGACGTGTTGGTAGAATATAATTCTTCGCTACTGATTGACTAATATTGTATTTTAAAGTCACCCTCAACGCAAATAAATAATTATTTGCTATTGCGGGTTGACTTTAAAATTGACATGACAAATCATTAAGTGTTGTGCAAATCTGTCGTTAGTGTTTGTGTTATGCGATATCTATTCCTGTTTTGAAACAGTTATAATAATAATGGTTTGATTAACAACTTTTATAAAAACCAAAAATTGCGGTTCTCTGAACAAGAACACAGTATACAGACGATAAAACATATTACTAGATATGGGCATTACGGTAAGATTATTGTTTGTTGTAAATATTGCTAAGTTATTGTTGCAATCATGTTACATTACAAGAGACTAACAAGGTGTGTTTATATTGTATTTCTAATTATCATCTTCATTACAGAGAAAAACAGTTCGGAGATGGATGGATATAAAGGTGATGTGAACTGTGATCGCCAAGGCCCTCGCCCAATGGCTTTATATCAATGAATCTAAGCAACACCGTAATATTAGGGAAGTTCACTCAGAGGATCCCTTCAAAACTACGCCTGCAGTGCTGAAACTTTTGGAGTGTCACTGAGCACTGTCGACGACATCTTTTTATGGAGAAAAGTAGGATAGAGGATAAATCCTAAAAACATATTAGACCTCAGAACAAGGCTAAGGGGGCCTAACACTAGGTAAATATCATATTATAAATATGTATATAAATATGGTGTATTGTTGACATTTTTACTAACATCATTGCAACAAATATAAAAAGGTTTATTGTTTGTAGGTTACTGTGGACGGATGTCATCCAGGCGAGCTAGAGAAACTGGCAGCCGCATGAACAGTGACTTATGCCTTGAAGTTTTGAAGGACGTAACGCTGCCGTCTATGCATGTCGCATATCCTGAAGGCCAAATATACCTAGTTCAGGATAATTCTTCAGTTCATCGGCCCCGAACCGTCCAAGCCTGGTCGAAGGCCAAGAAAAACAACGGAGTGGCCGGCTAAAAGCCCGGACCTAAATCCAATAAAAAACTTATGGGGTCAGATGGTTTTAAACTTGGATTTTAGTGAAATTATAATATAACATAACAGGTATCCATCTATTTCTTTTTTTTTTCAAGAAGTTTTGTGTTAACGATACACCATCTGACCTCGCATATTTTTCTTATGTTATGTTTAAAGGGTTATCAAAAACTGTGAAAAGAGAAAGATATAAATTGCTTAACTGTTACAGTTAGCATGTTGGTTCTACTCTCGCATGCACAAATATCAATATTTCATATTTGAACCTTATTTTTTTATTCAACAAATTTTTGTTTTTTTTTTTTGCTATCGATTTGGTTTTGTGAATATATAGGTTTAAGTAATTTAATTAATAACCTAAGCATAATACCTACTTACTATAATAAATTTGTTACTCATTTACTATTATGGTTTTAAAATTTTTGATGTGTAATAATTTTTATTAAATAAAGACTATTATGACAAGTATGTAAATAATTCGAGAAATAAATAAATATTGTTTATACACCATATTTTTGTATACACTTACTTAATACCTTCTGAATATTTGTTCACGTCTCACACATTCAACAAAAATCTTAAACGGCTCGATGTCATTGTTAGGGGTGTATCCTTTTCTCTGACGCTTACTGTACATCATCATCATCGTTAGAGCTGGTTTTATATTATGTTCAAATTATTGTTCATAAGTCCAGCGGACTATTATAGGCTGATGATGATGATATTATTAGTTGGCCAAAAAACCACTAGTATTTACAATTGAGCTAACTGCAGACTGTTGCGAACAAACTACAGGTAGCTCAACTGATCCATATCAATACCAGTTGGAAGTGTACCCAAGATGCTGGCTGCATTGCCACGTTGTATGGCAATGCTGATGCGCTGTGCCAAATATTGACCAGCTCTCGGGTCACACGTCGCTTCGACCAGACGCTCTGATAATTTTTTGAAGACCCGGTGATCCTCGGTACCCCACGGACCTAGGGTCTCGACACCAAGGGGAGCAAATTTGTAGGCTCTGTCGAGACCTGCATATATTATTATTGTATCTCATTTTCATTATCAAGGGCCCGGCCACAGATATATGTAAATATATATCTGTGGGCCCGGCCTTAAAATGCCCCGGTCCTTTGAGAGGCACGCGTTGTGCCAGCCAACAACACAGAGGCATATATGCTATAAGCAATTCAAGTTCCTAAAACAGATCCCATTTCATATTCCTTAAATTTTGTTATATTTTCTGATTATTTGTTTATACATTTCCTTTAAATTTTTTTGGCACTGGGGTTAAAGTAGGTACGTAGTTACCTACATTATCCTAAAATAAATAGAGTACTACCTTTTATACGTATATTCTCTTCCTAGACCTATTCTATGAAAGGATTATGTGTTCTATCTGTGGTCTAGGTCCTATGTAAACCACAAAGTGACCTAATGCGCAGGTTAGCAGTGCTTCTGGGTACCAATATGACGCAAATTATTATTATGTAGGTAGTTAGTAAGGCACTTTGCACTCACGAGTAGATACTTACCTACCTACCTATTTAATCTGTAACCACTTTGTTACCTTTACTTATATACTTATAGGTAGGTAATTAATAAGTAGGTCACCTACCTACCTAAAATTCATAAATATCCCAAGATTTTTTCTCAACTAGCAATTTCCGTTGAGAAAATGGGAACTCACGTAAACATCTAAATCTTTCTAAAACATAATAGCAAAATAATCAGTCTAACTAAACATCAGAGGAATATTTTTTATCAATGACACGCCGCATTCTTGGACCTGTCCTGCACAACCTACCTATAGCTTGCTTTCATAAAAATTGCGAATGATTAAAATCATCATCATGGGTAATGTACGGCCGCCTGTGAATAGTAGGTGGGTAATCAGATGACTCAGTCAGAGATCGAGTGCAGCGGCCGCCGAGGTAAAAGGTAGAATGGTACCTAGCGGTTTGTAGCGGTACTATACACTACCTCGGTCTAGGTAGTGCCTAGGTACTAGGTACCAATTGAGACTACCAACCACTACACTTACTTTCTAATTACTGAGTTATGAGTACTGAGCCACTGAGTAGGTAAATGACTCATCATCATGCATTATGGTCAATGCACCGCGTCCAGGGCAAGCACGGGCTTTCTTGTCTAAGGTAGAATAGACAAAAATTACGTCACTTTGTCATCGAATGCGTAAATTATTTGAAATTGATTTCTTCAACTTCAATAATGTACGCAATGTATGGCGAAGCGATGTCATTATTGTCTATTCTACCCTAGAGAACGATCGCCGTGCTTGGCCTACAGTTTGTTGGTCCAGGTTGTTAGAATCAGATATCGAAAAACTTATATTAATGTGAGCTTATTGAAATAAAACTGATTTCATCATATTACTAATACCATACTCCATTTTCACCACACTTAAACACTTTTATTCTTAATGCCTCTTAATATTTTAGTCGAATTACCTAGGTATGTATTTTTCTTTGTTCTTGTTTGAAAATTTAAGTTTTCGAGCCACTATTACCCAGTTTACGACCACCTTAATATATCTGATTGGAAAACCACTCGATATTATGCAAAAATGCGTAATTATCGTAATTAATTACGAGCAAATAGTGCTTGGATGCATAAGTTCATTCAAGGCATATTGGATTCATTGATGTGATAAAGCATGCGGCCGCCGCACCGCCCCGCCCCCGCCCTGTCCGTCATGAGACGAGACGGGACATGTCAATGCCACTGGCCGACCCGATAAGTCATCATTACATTACTCGTTATCGTGTTGCTACGTGCGTGCTGAGGCGTGCTGTCTCCCACGTGTTTCGATGTGGAAGGGAACACCACACCACGCAATTCAAAATCTGCTCTACCATAGCACATGCTGAGTAAAGTCCGATTTTGTCAGTTTTTTGGCTAAGGTTTACGTCTTTTTATATGAGTGTACTGACAAAATAAATTAATTTTATTTATTTTACGAACAATATCTGAATATCTTATCTAGGTACCTACTCTTCTAAAACGAGCTACGTTGCCTGGACTACCTTTTCTGCTCTTTGTGATAAGCATTGTTGTGCACTATTATGAAAGACTACATACAATTCACCTCAAAGTAATTTTGCTGAACTCTACTCTTCTTCTGAAATCTACTAATGTTTGATAGCTAAGTATCTAAACAGTAATGTCGACTCGTTCCTAAATATCGTAAGTAGTAATCTCATTATTATTAGTCCCGATCTGTTTGAGATGCGGGCAAAGGACGTACAAATCGATACCTTTCATTTAACACACCTAATATCCCCTTTTATAAAAAAGTGTTCTACTACGAGACTTCTCTATCTCTACATTTTCCCTGTAAAATATACTCGTAGATCTAGAAACGCCTGACGCTGATGACCACAGAACACTAATATCCTAACGGAAAGAAGTAAGACTCCATAGAATAAAAATGCCAACACTAGAGCACACTAGCGCCGCTACTTTGTGCCCACGGAACTAACGCTTGGCGGGAGTTTTAAATAAAAACGGCGCTCTATTCAATCTTTTGTAAGGTGCTTACTTTCTTTGCCACTATTTATCTATTAAATGAATGGTGAATATTCAACATTTTGTTGAATATCCGCCATTCACCTGATAGATAGTCACACAGTAAGTATTTTGATGATATATTAAAAAAACAAACATTTTTAAATGTTTTGTAATATGTTTATTTTCTTTTGCAACCATAACAATTTTCAAGCAGGTCTTAGTTTAGTCATCGTGTGGCCAAGGTCTTCACACCATACCATTTATCCAAATTTTTAGGTGCTCAACTGCATTCGGCGTTCTAACAAATCCATCAATAGACGTGGCTTAGACCTGGCACCAACAAATCTCATTCAAAGAATCTCAAGTGTCCTGTAAGGTCTAAAGGAAATAAAGCACTTTGATTTTGACTCCTTTGGGTCAAATTTGTTTCCCTTTTTAAGATCTGGATTGTCTCCATTCAACGCATCAAATAATAGCTCCTTTTTGATGATCATTGTTGTGCTCCTAGCTTTTTGTGAAAGTTCATCTGAAAGAAAGATAACATAACATAATTATAAAAGTTGTTGTTGCAAGCTTTTTAAAGATTTTTCAGTGGACCAGTCCCCAGCTGGAAAACAGAATTAAGCCCATACTCGTGCCCTGAAGTCATGGAATGAAGTCATTGAAGATGGTTGGACATTAATGAACTTATTGAGGATGGATCGATGGACGATAAAGACACGGATGTAGAAGTATTAATGTACTCACCTCATAGTAGCGGAAACCTGTGAAAGCACAAGTTAAAACATCTTCGGTTCCGTTTTGCTGGAAATACGGCATTTAGTGCACTTTCGGTTTTAAGCCATTGTCAATCGAAATAACCTTTCAAAAAGTCGAAATCTTTCAAGATTATTAAAAGTAAAATGTTCTGTTGTTTACGATCACAAAGCAATTAATTTTATATCGGTCTACCGTTTGGCGTTTGGCACGGCTTTCATTCATTCAAATTATTGACAGTGTTACAGGGACATTTGGGTGTCATGTCAAGACTTTATGCATAGATTTTCTTTCTCTTTCTAACGTATAGCGCCATCTCATCTGATTTTCTATGCCCAAGTACTTGTGCTGTTGGCATTTTCTGCTTAGCGAGTTGACAGCCCCTGCTGATGACGATGGATCGCTCTGCAAAGTACGAAGATATAATGGTAAACAAACTTTAAAAAAAATCTTCTTTTTGTCTTATTTTGAACTTTTAATATCTCAGCAACTACTGCAGTTTTTGAATTAAAATACCTAATGAAAAACAAAGTGAAGATTTTTGGTATGTACAGTGCGCGTCACATATAAGTACCCCCCTATATCAATCTATGTGGGACACAATATTTGTTATTTTTGTGAATTTCGGCTTTGAGTATTATGGGTGGGGGTTCGATCCTGAGCGGCGGGCGGCGTGATAAATTTTTGCATGTGCAAAATTTGTGATAAGTTACAAGGGAGTTAGAAGAAGTCGAAAATATTCTGTAGACAAGGGGGTACTTAATTCTGACGCGCACTGTACCTACAAATTTAAATCGCAATTTTAAAAGAGAACTACTAAGCTAAGAGTATCAAATGAAAGGGATCGGTTTGTATATCTCAAACTTGAAGATGAAAACAGTATACAGAAAAAAACAAGACCCTCTGAGTTCCGAAACCGATCTCGAAACCATAACAACATAGTTATAGGATAATAAATAGGTAATAATTGTTTCTGTTACTGTATTCATTGGGTGTTTTGGTATTCATTGGAAATAGATTTGGTACCAACGACATTTAAATGTCTCAGTAGTAGTAGGTACCTACCTACTTCAATGATCTCGGACCAAATATTTTATTTTAGCATTACTTATGTAAATTAATTGACTTTAATATGGAAGAAGATAACTGAAAATATGTTTGCAAAATATGCACGATACCGTTAGGTATTTGCTTCGGTACGTCTATGTAAGTTAGATAGCGTTATACATATTAGATAAACTTGTCAAAACTTGTACGTACAGTCAGGCACACACTACCTACTCCATAGAGCAACACGGGCCCCGGGGCCCGCGTTGCTCTATGACCTACTCGTATCAAAACGGAGAATGCCCTGACTTTATCATAGGTGCTGGATTCGACCTTTGAATTTGCCGTCACTGTAATATTTTGAACCATTTGCTTTCGTTCCCTTCACCAGCATCACTACGACCATACCTTGCCTTTTCTCTAGCGGGAGCCCACTAATTTACATTAAACAATAATTAGGTAGATTAATTTAAATTAATATTAGAAACTTCTATATTCCTTTTTGCTTCGTTTCCTTTTTGTTTTATTTTTGTTTTGTCCTTGCAACGTCCTCCTTTTTGTGTACAAGTACAAGTTATTTATTACCTAAAGAGGTCCATCCTAAAGAGGACCATCTAGAGGTATGTATATATGGATCGTATTTGGCAGGTACTTACAGGAACATATACCTAGTATGTAGGTACATTACATTTATGAAACTGACCACGAGTACTTTAGATTATTGATACCTCCATTTGTTACCTCCCTCCACAATAACTCATGTGATCTGTGTAGTCACCACGTCACCAGCCTCGAAAGCATTGCAGAGGAACTCCCTTTATCGATGGCAAGGTGATCTCATTGCAGATAAGATAAATATTGTGTGTCAAGGGATTTTATGCTATATTCTAAAATTAGCTGGAAATATTTTCTTAACTGATGATCATGATCACCTAAACACACGTATTACGTACGGACTGATGATAACGTAATGACGAAACATTTTGATTAGGTTAGGTACCTAACTATTTACCTACTACTGCTGCTAGGTGTTATACAAACTCACTTGTATGCTTGTACAGTATTTAATATCCAGGTTTATTTAGAAAAACAGTATTTTACGCAGGTAGGTAGGTAAGAACATGTTTACCTGCCTTGCCTACTGACTGCCTAATTTTGTAAAAGCTTAGACTAGAACCGTAAAACGTGGCAACTTAGCCATATTTTTGGACAAAAATCTCAATATAAGCCTCATTAACAGATGTATTACCTACAAAATTTGTTTTTGCATGGCATAAAATAGATATTTGGCTAACATTGTATGCATGTGTCATTCTGTAAAATCTATTCAATTAAATCTTACAGAGTAATTAAAGAATAGGCATAGTTGCCAAAATTTTGGCAACTCTGCCTATGCTCAGTATTTCTTTAATTTTGCAGTAGAATTGATCGACGGGTGAAGATACCATGGAGATTTATTTATACTATGTAGGTACCTACTCTAGAAATGTTATGGATTCATCACAAGTCTTAGACCACAAACATAAAAATACTATCAAAATAACAAGATGAAAAATATTCGTTTTGAATCATAAGAATAAGAACACATTCTTGGTGGAATATTTTAATAAAGTGGCGATTTTTGTGAGGTCTATATGTTGCTGTAGTCTTTTTTCAGATAAAACATGATGATGATAATGATGATGACGTTTTAGTATTTAAATTTTTGACAACCCTAGCGTGTTTGGAGTTTCGTGCAAGTTGCCATAGAACACACTCAATTTTCATTACTTTCCGGATATTTCAATAAAATGAAGAAATAGCAATACCTGGCATCTACAGACATGGTCCTAGATATTTTCTGCGTAAACTATTAAAATTGCACTAACCTGAGACCAGCAGATTCTGCTCTGCGACCACAATTTTGCAAGAAATTTTTATGCACGTGCTTTCACCAATTTGCTTAGAATGGCTATATTGGAATAACTATAAATGCTACGAGTGTGAAAAATATAACATATGCTATCAAAAACTACTAAAAATTTTCTCCCATAAAAACCAAACTTGCTTAGTGATAGAATTTTGAGTTATTTAAAATTTATTCGAATTTTTTACTGGATGGCATAGTTGCCAAAGCTAGGCTAAGTTGCCTCATTTTACGGAACACAATCATTATTGATTATTATCAATGGAAGGTTATTTCTTGACTCGTGGCGCTCTTAAGAACCCGGCGACCCTCGCTCGCAACTTCAACTCGAGGCGCGTGCAAAAATCGCCCCGAATATCGCTATCTCTGTTTAGCTGGCGCGCGCGGGACGACGACGACGCGATAGCAATATTAGCCGTTTAAAATTTGGTATGAATTTGGTTGTGTTCCGTAATACCAAAAATTATGAATGAAAACTTTTTGTATTCTTCACATAGTATGGTTATTCTGTAACTAGACAATATAAGCTATGTTCCTTAACAAACAACACGTAAGATATTGTTGTTTTTATTAAGAAACAGATAGGAAGAAAACTTGTCAATTTTGGCATAAAAATATGCAAAACGCGATTGGCTTTCATTTAATTTTAGGTAAGTATTTTGAAAAAAAAAACTATCTAGGAACCTAGATAAACACTAATCGAATACAAATAATACAATAATAAAGTGGTAATATGCTTGAATTAGAAATAATTTTGGTATTACGTTTGTATGGGCAATTCGTCCTCCGCTGGCCTCTTAACAAGCTAAGCTACGTTGGGTACTATAGCTCTCCATCTGGTTTCTTAATCGGGGAACGTCAATCACAATTATTATCTTGAGATTTTGGTAATTTTTGAGGTGCGTGCTGTTATGAAACACATGTATTCGTTTTGAGATACTAATTCGAGCATGTATTGAGCTTCCAGTTTCAGATTGATTTATGAAAAATATTAAACACTTAGGCAGCCTTTTCTTGGAATAGATAACACACCCATTTTGCAGTTCCCATAAAAGGTATGTCATGGTTCTGAGATTCTTGGCAAAGCTTCTAAATTCCTGCGTCGGTCTACGTAAATCAGTCTCTTTTATTAAAATCGTGATTCACGATTCAGGATTAAAAATACGTAGCGCATGTTGATGTATGTCTAAATATTGACCGGTAAAAATACTACAGAAAAATGTGAAACGGGCGGTAAACAGCTTACGGAATTATTTCATGATTCAGAACATTAAAGAAGAGCAGATAAACAATCCAACGTAAGGGTTGAACTGCTTGAACCGTACAAAGTTTGTGCCGCAAACAGCAAAAAGGAAATACTCGCAGAAATTTTAAGAACATTACATTTTTTTATAAAATTTTAAGCATTTCTTAAATTTATGTACCTACCTACAAACCTTTTCCTTTTCATATAAATAAATTATGGTATAACTAACTAAGAGGCGACCAAGGGAGATATACCGGAGGCGGGCAGCAGCGCCCTCTGAAGAACAACTCCACCGAACTGCGATCCCCAACGCGCATGATAATTTTTTTTTAAATTTCACAATAGTTGTGAACAGTTGACACCAATACAGGTAAGTATGACTTTATTTTTAGTTATTTTTTGCAATTCCACAATAATCAGTTGACATCCTTTGTTATTATTATTAACTAAGTAGGAATATGATACTTACCTAAGTAGATTGTAATTAATTATAATTAGCAACAACAAAAGCAACAAAGCGTATAAGAATGTTTTCTGGTAACTTAAATTATGATCTACTAGCTGACCCCCTCGCAATTTCATTTGCGTGGACTTTAGGGAAAAAAATCTTGACGAAATCAGCTAATACCCTATTTTAAGAGTCGGAAATTCCTGAAACCCGCTTTAAATATCAACATCATCATCAACATCACCAGCCTATAATAGTCCACTGCTGGATATAGGCCTCCCCTAATGAGCGCCATAGTTGGCATCATTATTTGGGGGTTATTGCCCATAATCCCCACGCTGGGCATGCGGGTTGGGGATCGCAGTTTGGTGTAGTTGTTCTGCAGAAGACGCTGCTGCCCGCCCCCCGCTTTAAATATCATGTAGGTATCCCGTAATCCCGTTAATCCCGTAATCCCGTTATAATAGTTTTCTTTAAAAAATAACCATTTACTGTATTTTTTTCATAGTGAATGATAATGACACGATGGACTTCAAACATTCTACTTTAGCCCATCTCAAACTTGAATAACCCATTTCACCCTATTTTCAGGAATATTTTGAAAAATCCTGAAATACGGGTTCAATATTTTTGTATGTTTAGTTTTCTCTGTAAATTTCAAGCCAATAGCGTCAATGGTTGATAAATTTCACCACAATAACCTCAATAATTCGACTTCCTTTTTATACTTATATAGTAACATTTTTGAAAAATCCTGAAACACGTGGTTTGATTTATAGTTTTTTCAATACATACTGAAAGTTTCAAGTCATTAGTATGCTATATTAAAAAGTTATAGACATTTCAATACGGAGCCAAACTACGAATCTCAAACTTGAATGACCCATTTCACCCTATTTTCAGGAATATTTTAAAAATGTGATGGAGAGTTGTGGCCAAGGTCAAGCATGTGAAGTCGTGGATGACCAAAAGCGCGTTGGGTTTGGGTACGATGACATCATCAAAATCGCTGGGCACACCTGGATGCGAAGGGCACAGGATAGAGGAGGCTGGCAATGACTAAAAGAGGCCTTCTTCGTTAGGGATACCTACTCAAGTTACATTAAAAGGCTTCCGTAAGATGACAATGATGATGTTCTATACATTTATTCTGAGGTAGGTATGTACCTATTCTCTATGAAACGTGAAACTTATAGAAATAAAGCACTGACTTTTTTGAGTTTGTTCGTGTTCTATTAATAAATCTTTGCTGAAAAAACCTACGCTTCTCTATTTATACTAAGTAACTTTAGAGTTGGCTAGTTATATACTACCTTATAGGTAGGTACCAACTTTTGTCGTCAATAAATGACAGGACAAATTTTATGTAAAGGAAAAAATATACCTAGGTACCTACCTAGCCACCCAGCTAGTTTTCTGCAAAATGTTTTTGACGTTGTAGGTAAGGCCTTTGTTCATAATAGTACCTACCCTAGGTACGTGAGGGAAGAGTACCTCTGACTACATCAATACAAAGTGAATAAATTGAGATTTTCGACCCTTATTTAGACCCCACTATCTCCAACCTCCAATTTTATGAACACTTTAGGCCAGTGATGACTATTGAGACAAATCATAGGACACCTCATTTGTTACCATCGGACTAGTTCGTGCGTGAAAATAAAGAAATCGCATACATAGGATGGTAACCTCATAACCCTCCTTCGTTGGTAGTCGGGGACACTGCAAAATCAAATATCGTACCAAGCCAAAATAGCTTTGCTTTAAAAAAATCAAAGGCGCTTTGTACAAATTTACTGGAATATCAGCATTTAAAAGATATTTCATGACTTATGCCCGAGTGAGATGAAAATACAGTAAATAAAGAAACAGAGAATATTAAATTATTCTCTGATTTTTATTTCTCCTCTTTTCTTCTTCTTCTTCTTCAGATTTTCGCTGTAGCTTTTTTGACAAGTGGATGACGTTTAAGTTTTTTGTCAAACTTTTATTTGTTGTTGGCATGGCAACCCTTCTGTGCTTACACGTCAAATCAAAATCATAAATGGGTTTTGTGATTTGATTCTCAAGATTTTCTTTTCCATTTAGTAGGAACAAATTTATTAGAATTGATGTAATAAAATAACAAATTCATGAAAAGGTGGACGCTCATTAAATGTGTAAAAGTCATACATAACATTCCTCGTACTTCGTAAACTAATGTATTGAAACAGGTCTAAAGTTAGTAAAAATGGGTGAGTGCTTTTCCGCTAATAAAGTTATTTATCTGTTGTTTTTCCGAAATATTTCATATCGATATTGTTGTCTTTAAGGTGGATTATTCAGTTACTTCAGAGGCTTGCTCGGGGCGCGGGAAATGCGGATATTGATCCTTGGTTTAGACGGCGCCGGAAAAACTACAATCCTGTACAAATTGCAAGTAGGAGAGGTGGTCACCACAATTCCCACCATCGGCTTCAACGTAGAACAAGTCACATACAAAAATCTAAAATTCCAAGTGTGGGATCTTGGTGGACAAACAAGTATTAGGTAATTTATAACAAACTCTAGGTTATGTCTTATTGGTCACGGTATTATGATGTTTACGATTGAAATCACAAGGCTATTGGCTATCTTGATAGTAATTATTGAACATACCTGCACCAAAAATGAAATTCAACTATTAGTGTAAAGGGGAAAGTTCTTGTTGTAGTGAAATTTAAGTTCGTTGCAATCACCAAAACATGTGGAATAGGTTTAAACTTTTCACAGCTGAAGCTGTTTGCCTAGAATAACATAAAGGCTATGTACTCTACAAAGCTGCAGGCAGAGCCTAGTTTTAATTAGGAGCTGCTACCCTTGTAACTACCTTTTGTAAATGTAAAAACATAATAGGTAATGTTCCTTATAGTTACAAATTCTAAGAAAGTTGTCTAAAGGTTATGTTTTAATTTTGTTTCAGGCCCTATTGGCGATGTTACTATGGGAACACAGATGCTATAATATATGTAGTGGACTCTGCTGACAGAGATCGAATA
This sequence comes from Eupithecia pulchellata, assembly GCA_963931895.1. Taxonomy (NCBI): domain Eukaryota; kingdom Metazoa; phylum Arthropoda; class Insecta; order Lepidoptera; family Geometridae; genus Eupithecia; species Eupithecia pulchellata. The sequence goes on from OZ007524.1 coordinate 14,363,476, forward strand.
GGAATATCTAAAGATGAGCTAGTGCATATGTTGCGGGTAAGTCACTACTTTACAATATAATACCTCATTGATATAATTTTATGCAAATGTACCTATCTTAAATCTACTTTATCTTAAGATTTAACTGATTCTTTGTTATATTAATGAGTGAGTCATGATTGGCTAATAATGCCAGGCAAATTATACTAAAACTGTCTTGTAACCTCCATAGTAGTTTTTGTTCACATTCAAAGCTAACTGAGTGTTTTACCATAATTTATTATGTTTTATGGTAAAACTACAAAATATTTAATGGTATGGTCAAGGACAAATGTTAACTATGATCGTAGTTTATATTACAAGAACTGAACAGCAATGAAAAATACAAAATAAAAATACTAACTGAGAATGGCTACAGAAGCCTCATGGAAACAACAATAACAGCTTAATTTCAGCAACTTATTGGCACACTGATTGCCTTTCTAAACCAGCCAACTTTGTAGTAATTTTTACATACATTTGTTGTTTAGTTGTTTAGGTAGATAGGTAAAGCTTAATAACCAAAAGATCCCTGTCTTAAATGAAATGTAGGATTCATGCGGGTCGCAGACAGAGCTGACAATGTTTGTTAACATTATCAGTTATATAGTAGGTAGGTTTAGGTTTAGGTAAGGGTACTCTTATATCCGCATTTGGACTCCTTATTGGTCCATTATGCGTGGGTGTGGCTAGCAGAGCCAGCCTAGCTCCGTCCAGAAGCGCAGAATCCTCCTGGGGTCTTCACAGGCTTCGCGGAGTGTCCTCGGCAAGTTGAGGATTTCTGTTCGTTGTGCTGTTACGCCCACGCATTCCAGGATTACGTGGGCAGCTGATTCGTCGTCACTTAGGCACCCTCTGCAGAGAGGGCTGTCTGTCGCTCCGATGGTGAATAGGTGTTTGTTCAGTGGGCAGTGCCCTGTTAGTGTACCCACGAGGATACGTAGGTCCGGTCTATTTAGGTTTAGTAGGCGTTTTGTTAGCTTCGGTGATGTTGATGGAAGCGCCGCTCTGGTTTGTCTGCACTCGAGTAAGTTTGTCCATCTATCGTTATGCATCTCTCTAGTTTTGAGCCTTATCCATGTTTGGAATAATGAGAAAGGCAAGGGGAGGAAAGGTGTTGGACCTTCTGTGGTTGTTTCCGATCCTCGCCGTGCCAATTCGTCAGCGGCGTCATTTCCTAGTGATCCGCTATGTCCTTTTATCCATTGAAGGATAATCGTGTTATTTATTGATACATCTTCTAATGCCAGATGGCATTCGTACACGAGCTTGGAGTTGCAACTGCTCCCCTCCAAGGCTTTGAGTATGGCAGCACTGTCGGAGAGGATGCGAACACATTGGTTGTTTATGCCTCTCGTTTGTATAGCAGATGCTGCTCTAGTTATTGCTATACATTCGCATTGAAATATAGAGCTGTGTTTACCTAGTGTTTCTGATATGTTGATGTTGAGGTCCAGTGAGTGGACCCCAGCACCCGTGCCTGTAGCCGTTTTGGAGCCATCTGTATAGATTCTGACTTCATGCGGTCCAGATTCGTCCCTTTGTTGTTCATATAGTTGTATCTGGTAGTGCTTGTTTAGTATTGGTTTATTGAGCATTCTGTCACAAGGTGCGGCTATAAGGGGTTCATATTTTATGGCCCTGTTCAAGATCTGGGCGTGTGGACTGCTGGTGGCTCCCCAGAAACCCATGTTCTGTAGCCTTATAGCCGACATCGTAGCCTCTTGTTTTATGTGAAGATCTAATGGTGCTAGGTCTAGAATGATATCTAGGGCAGCGCCGGGAGTGGTTCTCATGCAGCCTGTTATGGCTGAGCAGGCCAGTCTTTGGAATCGCTGTAGTCTAGTTATCACGGTGCTTAACTCCGTTCTGGTCCACCAGACTATCGCTCCATAGGTTAGTGTTGGTCTGATGATAGCAGTGTATAGCCACATGGTTATTTTTGGTGAGATACCCCAGGTTTTTCCAAGCATTCTACTGCATTGGTAGAGGGTGGTCCTAGCACGTTGGAGTTTGTGTTCAAGATGTTTATTCCACAATAGTTTGCTATCTAGTATGACCCCTAGATACTTGATTTCATTTTTTAACTTGATCTCTGTGTTGAAAAGTTTAGGGAGTTTTATGTTCCCCAGATGTCGTTTGTTAGTGAACATTATAAGTTCCGTTTTAGTTGGATTTACTGAGAGTTCGTGGTCATTGCACCATGTTTCGATGGTTCTAAAGGCAAGTTGCATCAGGTCGCATAGTGTATTCTCGAAGCATCCGGTCGCAAGGATCGCGAGGTCATCCGCATATCCCACTGTAATTAGTCCTCTGCCATTGAGCTTGCGGATTAGCTCGTCAACAACTATGTTCCACAGTAGGGGCGATAATACGCCGCCTTGGGGGCAGCCCCTGGCAACTATACCTCTTGTGGTTTTGTTGATAGTCACTTGTATCGCTCGATGTTTGAGCATATTGTTTATCCATTCAGCCAGCGTCGGCGCGACACCGTATCTTGTGAGGGCTCTATGTATGCTGGTGAAGGTGGTCTTATCGAAAGCTCCTTCGATATCAATGAAGGCCGCCAATGTTGGTTGCTTTGACGACAATCCGCCTCCTATGCGTGAAACTACATTGTGTAGGGCGGATTCTGTGGATTTGCCTTTGCTGTAGGCGTGTTGTTGCTGATGCAGCGGTTTGTGAAAGAGTGTATTGTCTCTAATCTCTTTGTCGCAGAGTCTTTCTAAGGTTTTCAGAAGAAATGATGTCAGGCTTATGGGCCTGAAAGATTTTGGTTGTGTGTAGTCACTTCTTCCCGGTTTTGGTATGAACACTACCTTCACTTCCCTCCATTTCTGTGGTATGTACTTGTGGGCGATGCATGCTCTAAAAATGCAAACTAGATGGTCAGCTAGAATGCCGCTACACCATCTGAGCATACCTGGAAAGATTCCGTCCAGCCCTGGTGCTTTGAAAGGAAGGAAGCTGTTTATTGCCCATAGTACCTTCTCGCGGTTTATCATGTTGTAAGCTATTGTCCAATCTAGGTCGGTGGGCTCTAGCTCTGGTGTATCTTCCCATGTGCAAGTTTCTGTAACCTGACAACCTGGAAAGTGTGTGTTCAGTAGCGCTTCACTGGTTTCTGCATCTGATTTGGTGTACGTGTTGTCAGGTTTGATAAGGCACCCAAGCGTACTTACTGGCTCGTTTGCTAGTATGTTTCTTATACGGGTTGCCTGGCTGTTATTTTCGATGTTGGTACAGAATCTCTCCCAACATTCAGTTTGTTTGAGGCGAATTTCTTTCTTGTAGATTCTCTTTGCTTCATAGTAATTCACCCAGTCATTGTCTTTTCTAGTGTTTATGGCTCTGTTGAATAGTTTCCTTACTTTGCGACGGAGTCTCTGCAGTTCAGGACCCCACCAATGTCTGTCCGTCCTCCGTTTGGGAGTTATAAGTGGGCAGGATTGTTCAAAGCTGTTGGTAAGAATATGTGTTAGTTGATTTGTGTAATGGTCAATTTCCCTTACAGTTATGTGGTTTGATAGATTCGGCTTAACAGTAAGCTCTGATTTGACTAATTGGAAGAATTTAGCCCGATCGGTCTTACGTGGGACGCGCCTAGGTTGTGGGTTCGGTAGTGACAGTTCTAGGTTGAACCTTATCCATCTGTGGTCTGAGCATGAAGCCTCGTTTGAGACGTGCCAGTCCTTGACGGAGTAGGCAACCTGTGTGGACGATAATGTCAAGTCAATGATGGTTTGGGCTCTAGATGTGACGAAGGTAGGATCGGAGCCCTTGTTTAGGATTAGGAGGTTAGTAGAGATAAGATAATTTACCAGTTCTTCTCCTCGGTCGTTGCACCTGGGGCTGCTCCACAGCGTGTGGTGCGCGTTGGAGTCGGTGCCAATGATGAGCTCGAGTTTCTCCCTCTCACAGTACTCGATCAGGGACACCAGCTCAGGTGTTGGTATTGCTTCGTCGCTGGGTAGGTAAGCTGATGCTAGGACTATCTGTGTTGTGGAGCTGTTGTTGTTGGACGAGAGGTATAGCCTAGCTGCTGTTAGGTCTCTGGAACATAGTTCAGTTATTAGAAGTGTTTTCGCAGACCTCGGAACAATAATGCAAGTTCTGAGGTTGCTTACGGTTGTGTTTGCGAGAAGCTTGCTTCCCGTAATTTTTAGGCCGCATATTTGGCCTTTCCTGATCCACGGTTCTTGGATGAGGGCCACGGAGTTAGGATGTTCCTCCAGCACTCTGCGTAGGGTCGCGGTAGCCGTGAGGCTGTGCTGGAGGTTCGCTTGGATGAAGGGTGTGGCGGGGATAGGTGGATCAGGAGGTGTTGGTGGTGGTTTAGGAGCGCTTGATAGGAGAGGAGCCGATGTCGCTGTTGCTAGCATCGCTCCCCTCCGTATCGAGAAAGCGCTCCTCTGATAGTGGGGTTGGTGGATCCTGGATATCCATCAGGTCCAGCCCCTGGGGTGATGGTTGTGGGGCCGGAGAAGGAACAGCCACGTGCCCCGAGCTGGGACCGGGCTGCGGGTCAGCCTTGGGTTCCGAAGAGGGACCGGGCTCTGGACCGGGATTACATCCAGGATTCGGATTCGTGGTTTGGGCGCCACTGTTCTCGCCCCTGGGATCATCCTTCTGGATAATTTTGAGGTAGATGTTACCCAGGAGCCAGTAAAGGCGCCGGTCTTTCGAAAGGGTTTTCTCAACCTCAGACTCGGGAACGAGGAGAAGAAGGTAGGTGCCAGATCCCTCCTGGTCATCCCTCCTCTCCGCGCGGATAGGGTTCCACGAGTTTATGTTTAGGTGAGGGTTTTGTCCCGCCAGAGTCCTGCGGATCTGCTCGGTCTCCATTGGCCTGTGAGCCGCTGTCGGCACGAACAGACCACACAGAATTCTGCGCTCGAGCTCAGCTTGTCTTTTAACGACAAGCTTAGTCCCGGCGATGGGCGATTGCTGTTCGTTGATTTTTTGGCGAAGCCACGCTAGCGTGTAGTCATCCTCGCACCAGAACTTGAGGACGCCATCGCTATAATGCGCACGGCCACGGAAGTTGAGTTTCGACGTCTGGAGGGCCAGGTTCGGATCAACGACACCGTCGATGATGTAGTCCTCCAGTATGTCACGTACTTTCGTGGCTTGCTCCGCTGTAAGGTCTTGGTAGGGATCTACTGTTACGGCCACGCAGAGGTCATGCGACCTGAAGGCTGCTGCGTAGCTCACAGAGTTGCTCCTGTGATCCGTTTCCGACCTTTGACGCTTACTATCACCCGTAGGTGTAGTGCTGTCGTCGGGTCGGGAACGCTTGACGCTCTGTGGCTGGGCTGGTGGGAACTTGTTTTTCTTCGCTAGTGCTGCCAGCCTCCCTCCGCGTTTCCCTCTAGGTCTGGGCAGCCGAGCCGGTGTCTGGCTACTTCCGACGGGCATTAGCGCTGCGTTCGGCTGCGCTTGTGCCGGGACCACTTCGGCGGGACGAGTCCCTCCTACATTGGTCGTGGACTTAGCTCCGAAGGGCTGATTACGTCCACCGTCAGTTGCCGTCGTCCTTGTCTGCGCCCGCGCCTTTTGGGTTTCGCTTGGGGGCTGGGGGGGCTTTTTGCCCTTCTTCTTGTTCCTTTTGGAAGGAACAAGACTCCAGTCTGGCCCTGGGTTGGGTATGGCGGCTCTGAGGTCCGACAGTTCGATGACCGTCTCGTGCGAAGAAGCCCCGAGGGGCGCTCCTGCATTTGAGACGGTGTGGTGGGAAGGTTTGGGTGTTGCCGAGGATGGGGCCCTGGACATCGAGGTAGTGGGTTTAGGGGCCTCCTTGGATGTTGATGGTTGCGGTCCTGGCATCTCAGATGATGCAGCCCTCGACGCAGTAGGTATGTAGGGCGCAGATGCAGCCGTAAAGAAGTTGAGCCTTGGCGCTTCCGAGGATGCAGCCCTGGCCTGTTGGTTAGGTCGTTTTTTATATTTAGGTTTTTGTTGTGGCAGTTCTTTGCCCCCCCTAGAGTACGAGGGGCGGCCCGAGCTGAGCTCGGGGAGGGATTCTCCGGTAGAACCGGTACCCTCCTGGGGACTACGTTGTGTATTTAGACTTGCCATGTTTTAACAATTTTATGGGGTTATCATCCCCTTTGTTGTCGGATTATTAGCCGCCGCTAACAAGGTCCCCCCGGAGGAAGACGTTATTAGCGGCGTTGCCCGGGATGCACCGGCCCGCCACCTACTACCGTTCCTCGGGGACGAATCCCCGGGGACAAGTAGCAGTACGGGCTCACTAGGAGGTTATCCGACCACGCCACCCCTAGTAGGTACCCATAACCCAAGCTCTGCTTAGCTTGGGGCTAGGTGATGCTGTGTGGATTGTCCAGTCCAGTATTATTTATTTATTTATTGAAACAATACTGTTTTGAACTTCACTCCTAAAGAACAATGGCAGGTCTCCATACTAAGAATTGTCTGGGATCAAATTGAAGCGTCCCGTAATGAAAAAAATGTTAAAAGATTTGGCTTTAGCTCTAGAATCTATAAATGAGACTATTTTCTTTGGGGAAAGCCGGAAAAAAAAGATTTCAGTGTTTTAATTTTTTGGTTATGAATGAACGTCAAACAATATTTGTCTATAAAACATCGCAGATTGAAATCAAATCATAAAGAAATGGATAATGTGGTTTGGTCTTGGGTTTGGTCTTATCAATTAGACCACGCCACCTTATATATTCGAAATGAGAAATGATAAACAAAATGAGCAAAACAAATTCTAAACTTCTTGTTTACGAAAGCTGGGCGTGTATTAAAAAAATGTACCTACTTGCCCCGTAAACACAAAGAAACTGAGGGTTTTAATAAATAATGTTGGACAATCCACACAGCATCATCTAGCCCGAAGCTAAGCAAAGGTTGTGTTATGTTATGAGTTCCTACTAGATAACTTATATAGGTACCTACTTAAAACAATATATATAGGTATATGTACCTACATTAATAGATATTTTTTTATTTTACATAGAAAATGCCCAGAACACCCAAAACAACAATATCGGAGTCCTAAGGGCACGCACTAGCCAGACACAGGGCAGTATCAATCAGTCCATAAACAGTCCAGTTCGGGTGTTACATACGTCGCCTGTGGCTTCCGTAATTCGGGTAAAAATAAATAGAAAACCAAAATATAAACACAAAACACAGCAGAGATGAAAAACGCCGAAGTCTCGGAAGGATTCTGTCAAAGAGAATAAAACCACTACGTTCTAGATTCTATGGCGTCTTGACAGAAAACCGCTGACAACATGACACTATCAAAGACAAATCAAAGACAAATGATACATTGCATTCAATAATTGTACCCGCACCACTAATAAAATGGTAACATTTCGAATGTACCTAATTCGAATATCATTTGATAAGCTTTTAAATATCATAAAATAACTCCGGCCTTTACGAGAAGGAGTGAATAATTGAAAAATCGTAGAAAATTTATTAAATTTGATTCATATACATCAGATCCATGGACGCAAAAAAAAGTCCAGACCAAATTCTGCCATTGTTCTTTGAATTTTTACATTTGGTTTTTATGTTGAGAGATGTTACAAAGTACATTTAAACTTTAGGTAGTATAACAGAATTTATTGGAGCTATTACTTTATTATTAGGACCAACAGTAAAGAAATTCCTGCAAATAAATGATTTATGATAATGAAAAACCGTGTCTGCTATGAGAGGTAAGCTTAGTTAGCGTTTGTCTGCAAGGCACAGTTCAATTACTTATATTTTTTTTAGAAAGTTTATTATAATGTTTACCAATGTTGCACCATTACACCACAGTACACTTGTGGTGATGCACACTAGTTTTTAACATAATTCACCATAGTTAAAAAGCTCACTGCTTTTGGATCACTTCTTAGCTTATAATGTATGAGACAATAGATAGAAGAAGAGATCCTGCTCTTTTGTGGGGGTTTTCACAGAATTTATTTTTTTATTGAACTGATTTGAAAAAAGTATTTTTAATTGTGGACATGACATGGAGTAATATTTTTGAGAGTACTGGTGGACTTGACTTGACTTCTTCGATATGGCAATATGTGTCTGATTTGCCACTTTTCTGCCAGTCTCCAGCTCATGGAAATGTCTTAGTCATGGAATGGGAGATTTCTGGTGGATTCAACAAGAAGTGTGTACGTTCCAGGAAGAGGAGCTATGTAACGCGATCCTGGTGGTGCTGGCGAACAAGCAGGACATGGCGGGCTGCCTGTCGGTGGCGGAGGTGCACCAGGCGCTGGGGCTGGACGCGCTGCGGGACCGCACCTTCCAGATCTTCAAGACCTCGGCCGTGCGCGGGGAGGGGCTCGACCAGGCCATGGACTGGCTCTCGAACGCGCTGCAGGCTAGGAAATAAATTGTTGTTGGTCAGTTGTTATTGCTTACTAATGCCAAGTAGGTACCTTATTATAATGTTATGAAATGATTTATGAAGCAAGGGATTTTGTACCCTAAGTTTAATACATTCCTAAATATCTGAAGATATTTGTTCAGGGTGTTTTGGTCGTTTTCTATGTATGTATAATGCAATATTAAAACATAAAAAGATATTTTTTATCTATGATGTCCTAATATTGTATCAGTCTTCTAGTACCCAGAAAACAAGCTCTGCTTAGCTTGGGGCTAGATAATGCTGTGTGGATTGTCTGGCATTATTATTATTATTGTTCATTATTATTAAATATTGTAAAGGTGGACAGGACAGTTTATTCACGCACATTCAATACTCAATTATATAGAATGTAAATTTTTGAATATTGAACGCCTATGTTGAAAAAATGCTTAATGTGTGTCTCAATGATACAACTGAACTACATCGGACTGAAATATTGCATGTGATAAAGATGTAGCATTAGACCTGGGATAGCAAGTGTATACATAGGCTACTGTTATCCTGGAAAATGGCATGTGAAGCAATGCGGACAGAAGCTTGTTTCTTACGAGGCTGCTCGTAGCACGGGGATCATACATACATCTGTCCTGAGGTGCGAATCGAACCCGCAAACCTCTTGCGTTGTAGCGGGACCTTCGTCCGCCACGCCACAGCGGTCGACGTTTACCAGCGTTAGGCCTGCAGCATCGGATGAACCAGTATAGGCTAAACATAAATCTAAGCAACTTGTGCCCAAAGCTTGTGCTTGTGCAACTAAAGTTTATAACAAAGTGTTTCAACATTGTTCCAGGCTAAAGACAAACGGGAGAGATGGAGAGCTAGGACCACCACCGGCTGATGATAATAACGATATGTTCCATAGCGCCGTTAGAGTAGTACTTACTGTCGTCGCCGGGTAGTTAGCGCGAGTAGTGAACGGTGAGGTCGTGCATCTCTGTAGAGAGGTTATAGATAGCTGTATATTTAATGCAGGATCGGAGGTAAGTTTCTTTTGATGCATTGAATTTGTCTCCGATATCTATTAATCTATTGATTATGGTATAAAAACTACAGTACAGTTGGCTAATTTGTAAGAACATACAGTACAGTGGGCTAATGTGTGTCAAGAAAGTACGGAAATTCAATAGATCGTATTTCGGCAAATTTTATCGAAAATTGTAATGAACTAAATATTTCTATAAATAGCGAAGACGTTCTATCAAAACGAATATCGGTTATAATAACCGTCGGTATTTGCAATCCTGTTTTATTTTTTGCCATACAAGAGGAACGCGCTCGTCAAGTTTTGAAACCAAGTAGGTACCTACCTACCTACATACTGTAGGTTGGTACTACAAAGCACCTTTGCTTCAGTAATGTAATGATGATGACCAAGTCCTGAGATTCATCGACGGCGCCGGCGCCGGCGGCCAGTCTCAACGGAGACTACATTCATGCAAAACAGAAAGTATGAGTACGACAGTCAATGTAAAATATCAATATTCGCCGTATTTTTAGCTATTTCAGTAACGCATTATATTGAGGACTGATTGTGAGTACCTACTTAGAATGGTCGCTTAGTATTTCCATATCATGTGCGAGCTAAGAAATCCATTTATGATGTGATAAGATAGTAGGTAATATCAATGGGTTTCTTGGATTCAGTGGACATAAGGTGGAGCTGGGTTAAGTGATTCAATAAGAAGTTGGAGAGGTCCGGCGACGACAACACTGTAATAAAATAAATTCAGTATGTAGCTAGCAAGAGATGGCGGGTGTACCTATAGGTTATAGTTACATTTTAATTAATTAATATATTATATTTTGTATCAGTGAGGTTCACCAAGCTATTATTTATAATGTATGCAATAAGAGAGTAAGATTCCAAATACAATATCATGTATTAATTTTATTGAATTCCTTATTTAACCTTATTGAAATCATCTCAGCACATAATAATGTATAGTCCAATAGAAATAAGATTTGAGGTCGCATAAAATGATCCTGAGAAAAAAGTTTTGAAAACTTTTTACATGATTCGGACCACGTCTGCGCTTATTTTACAGTTATACGGGGCACGGATGTTGAGCTATACCTACAAATGCGTTTCAACTCATCACCTAAAATAAAGATCATAATGAGCTATAATTTTAGGATAAGGCGAAGAGACAATCTAGTTTAAAATAGTAAATAAGTAGGTAACGGATATGTTTTTTTTGCCGTGCTTACATATTTTATTCGTTTTCTGAAAAACCAAATGACTTTCACATAGCACCTATTTTAGTTAGTATGTAGTCAAAGTACTCGTAGCTTGTATTAAATTTTCAGTTCAGTGACTTTATTTGAAAATTAGTTAAATCGATAATGGATATTTTTATGAACCCTGATATGCCTATCTCTGTCCTACATTCAAAAAGAATTCCCTAAAAATCTCTTATGTTACCGAGTATTGAATGAAACCTAAAAACACCCGTATTTTGCCGGGCAAGCTAGTGCGGGAACGTGCAACGCGTCATCCGTATATCTGCAAGCGAAGTAAAATAGGTATGCCTGTACAGTTGGGAGGAAATAATACCTATGTCAAATTAATTTGTGAGGCATATGTTGAGTTCACAGACTGGTCGATTAAAAATATCAACCTAAATTAAATGTGCCTGTGCATGTTCAGTTCACTTTTATAACCATTTGAAGTATAATTAATCGCTTATTACTCGGTCACCGAAATCGGATTTAATGCAACCTTCTTCATACAAACATTTCTATATTGGCTGAACTAGAAGGTATGTACACCTCTTGTTAAGATGTTAAGATTAGCAATCTGTTCAAAAAAGGAATAAATAATTCTAGACATATTTCAAAGATAGTCACTTTCCGTCCGGCAGGTGAGATGGCGGCAAAATGAAAATGTATTGTTCTAAAGCAATAAAAACGATTAAGATGGCAATATAGAGGTAGATTTAATTGCGATTATAACAAGGAAATGACGCAATTTATGGGTAAGTTAAGCTCAAGTCACTGGCAATGCGAGCGATTGTGATAAGTTTCATAAAATATGCGTAAATGAATATAACCAAATTAGAGAAGTATTTGTTATTGAGCAGTCTGCTACATGTTACGTTAGCACAGCCAGGTTTTCATTGAGGCGGAAACTTTAATCTGCTTCGCTTGAAACAAAGTGTAGTGAGGGTGGGGTCGGGGTCGGGCTCGGGCACACGGGGCTCGGGGCTCTGTACATAGAAGAGTCTGAGGGCGAATGCCACCGCGCCCAGGCCCAAGGCTACGGCGGAGAGGAACGTCGTCCAACAGGTCTCGCCTTCCTCTCCGCCCGCCCCGGGTGATGCTGCGGACAATCATAACAATTACGTATTGTGATGTGCGAAATGAACAGGTTTTACGATTCGGTCACACGAATGAGGATTGAGTTTGAGTGACTGCACTTTTTCTCCTAAGCAAAGATGAAAGCTAACACGACAGACGCCTTTTCGTATCAAAAATAGCCTAGGTATGCATATTTCCCCGGAATACAAATTACCTTCTGACCTTTCAAAAAATCTGTTCTGCCGAATGAGAAACTATGACTTGTCTGGCTGTCACATAGTGATATTTTCGCATTAAGATATATGTATAAATGACAATGAGTGGATGGGAAACTGTAGAAAAAACAGCGCCTTGAAATAAATGAATGTAAAGTCGATTGTTTGCTTTAATAAAACTTGTAGGTGCTAGCGGAGATAGAGGCCGATGTATGCTACGGAGAGACAGACAGAACGTTGGAGTGGAGAAGGTTGAAAGCTACGATTTTTTTTTAAATCTGTTTGTTTGGCTTTACCAGCCGGAACCAAAGTCCGATTCAGGAGAAACAATATGGGGAGCCTTCCCGTGGGTGTCGTAAGAGGCGACTAAGGTAAACGGGGGCGGGCAGCAGGGCCCTCTGCTGAACAAATCCGCCGAACTGCGATCCACCCGCAACCAACCCGCATGCCCAGTGGGCCAGGCCCAAATAATGCCATCTATGGCGCTCATTAGGGGAGGCCTATATCCAGCAGTGGATTATAGGCTGTTTTTTTTTAGGTATAGGTATGGAAAGTGACAATTGCACTTACTCGTAGGCAGCTCAGATCGTTATTTGCCATGACATTGCGTATTAAATTTATATGCAGAGGATGGTACAACGATGATGATGATACTACCTAAGTAAAACCTTAGGTACTCCTGTTTCGTCGTAGCGATCTACTCAGCCCCTCCCCACCCCCATCGGTATCGGACGGAGGTCATTTCCGATTCCTCAGCTTCTCATCACACAACATAATGCCGTAAACTACCTGGATTTGAACCGGGGGCTGTCATTGCTGTGCTATGGATGCGGTGTGGTAATTTAACTGAGGTTGGAAGTCCATGGTTTTTGCATCTTTTGTGCCTAATCTTTGTGTGACTTTGTATTGAACATTAAAGAAGTAAACAAGCTGTCGAAGTACCTACAGAATTCAACGAATTTTTAAACTAATAACGTGACAAAGTTGTTTTGTTTGACAAGTCAATGGAGGTCATAGTCATCGAACTGAAGTCTTCTTCTTCTTTTAATTTTGGTTCTGCATCCTAACTGAAATCATGGTCAGTCATTTTACGCTGTTTTCTATCTTTACTTTTTGATATCTCTGAAGTATGAGATGATGTTGATCAAACAGGATAATTTATCTCTAATTTATCTGGTCATCACCATCGGCTGGGTGTAGGCTTCGTGGGACGTAGACTTCTTTATCTTAGGCCTCGTATATTTAGGTACAATGTTCTACCGCAGAATACCTACATAACTTCTGGGTAAAAGCTATGTAGGTATATTAGGTAGAGTTAGAAGTGAAGAAACCAATTTTAAAATTCTTAGTTTTATAAAGCATAATTTGAATAAACCTTATTTAAAAGTAAGTAAATAACAAGTACGACAAGTGCGAGTGTAACGCGCGCCGAGGGTTTTGAGCTTTTGTCGTTTAGGTAGGTACGTATATATTGACGACCTGTTAGCGCGGTGGGCTTACAACGCAGGAGGTTGCGGTTTGATTCCCGCCTCGGGACTAATATTTGTAAGATCTGCAGATTATTTGTTCGAGTGTTCTAGTCCTTTTCTACGTACACAAAAATAAATCATCTAATGTGATACTTATTATATACTTTATTAAGTATAACAGATATCGTAGTAGTACGAATTACTCAAGCTTGCTTAGCTTGTCGCTAAATGATGTTGTGTGGATTATCCAGGATACATTACTCTTCTCATATTTTTTTGGAGCACGGTGGAATTCGTGAATTCAATAATCTTATTATCTAAATATTCTTCGAGCGCAGTGGAATACATTGGGTATGGACTTTAAAATTTTTGATAACAACGGTTTCGTGGCGCTGTGGAACCCTACTATTACAGTTACTACAGAGATTAGTGGGTAGGTAAGTGGGTTGGTACCTACAATTATTTTTTCGACTTTTTTCTACGTATTTCACTAAGTATGAAACTTAGACGATTTTTAAAACCTGTTTTGAATTGTCGAAATCCATACCTTTGATTTGATATTGCTCTCAATGAAATAGCCCCCATTGTATGAAAATTCGTTTTTTGACCATATTTCGAAAAGTATTGTTTTCACAGACTTCTCTATATTTTTCCTGTAAAATATAGACCTATATCTACAAACGCTTAGTACATTTTATATAGATCACTCTGCTATCTTCGGAGATAGAGGGGGGGGAACGGTCAAATTTTCGACCTTTTTCAAAATATTTCGAAAAGTATAAAACCTATCGAAATTTCAAAAACTGCATTAAAATGTACAAACTGATACCTTTCATTTGATACCCAACTCGGTGGGGTAGTCACCCCTTTAGAAATTTTTCCCGCCCTTTTTTGACCATATTTCAAAAAGTATTATTTTTACAGACTTCTCTATATTTTTCCTATAAAATATAGATCAATACCTACAAACACTTGGTACATATCAAATCGATCGTTCTGCAATCTTCGGAGATAGAGGGGGGGTACCGGACAATTTTTCGACCTTTTTCAAAATATATCAAAAAGTATAAAATCTATCGAAATTTCAAAAACTGCATTGGAATGTACAAACCAATACCTTTCATTTGATACCCAATTCGGGGGGGGTATTCACCCCTTTAGAAATTTTTCCCGCCCTTTTTTGACCATATTTCAAAAAGTATTATTTTTACAGACTTCTCTATATTTTTCCTATAAAATATAGATCAATACCTACAAACACTTGGTACATATCACGTCGATCGCTCTGCAATCTTCGGAGATAGGGGGGGGGGGAACGGTCATTTTTTTGACCATTTTCAAAATATTTTAAAAAGTATGAAATCTACCGAAATTTCAAAAACTATTTTGAAATCTACAAATAAGTACCTACCTTTCATTTGATACCACTTTCGACTTTGTACGTTCCATTTAAAATTTCGATTTCAAAATTTGGATATATTCCCATCCGCCCCATTATCCTCCCCATCAATGGGGCAGTTGGGAGAAAAAATTCCCATCTGCCCCATCATTTAAGTCAATGGGGTGGATGGGATTTTTTGCCCCATTGACTTTTTAATAATATAAAGAATAAATCTCACTATTCATATTCAGATACTCTTGTTCCTATTTACATAATTAACTGTTAGTAGGAACAATAGGAAATAAAAAGGCCAACTTATTTGAGCTAATCAAGTTCTGGTTTATTGTAAATATTTCTTTTCGTAAACTACGCTAATTTTAAAATCAAATAATAATCTTAGGAAAAGCAGTGAGAAATCAAAAAATCATACGAAATTAGTTTTCTAATCTTAAATACAGTTGTTTTTAAATACTTTATATCACAGTGAGATAATCACATTTTTACAATAATTATTTTTATAAAAACTAAGGCCTTAAAGGTACAAGTGCCACATTAAAAAAAAACTAAAACATTAACTTAATTAGCAATCATTTGCTTATATTTAAAATCTTTGTTTTATCACTTGTTTTACATCTCTTTCTTCACACTCTCTTTCAATCTTTGAAAATAGTAAAGAATCGGTTTTTTATTGTTTATAAAATAACTAGACTGCAATGAAATCCCAATGCGTGCGAGTGTTTACGACACTGTCCCCGTCCCCTAGTTTTTATTACAAAGATGATTGTAAGTGATTACTGTGATAGATATTTTTATTGAGGCTCTTGTACCAGGCCTTATCTAAAAGATAATTATTGTAAGATTCTCTGATTACACACTGTGATAAAAAATATTTGAATGCTACACTTTATATAGTATTTGTTTGAAAAATAGTAGTAAAATAAATGATGTCAGGAATCACACTATAATTTACTATTATTTTTATATAATATCTAGTTATTTTATAAATAATAAAAAACATTAGTTATAAAATAACTTTATTACAATTTGTTGATTAGTTTCTATTTTCAAAGATTGGAAGAGAGTGAAGAAAGAGATTGTGAAATTAGTGATAAAACAAAGTTTTGTAGTATAAGCAAATTATTGTTAATTTAGTTGATGTTTTTAGTTTTTTTTATGTGGCACTTGTACCTTTAAGTCCTTAGTTTTTATAAAAATAATTATTGTAAAAATGTGATTATCTCACTGTGATATAAAGTATTTAAAAACAACTGTATTTAAGATTAGAAAACTAATTTCGTATGATTTTTTGATTTCTCACTGCTTTTCCTAAGATTATTATTTGATTATAAAATTAGCGTAGTTTACGAAAAGAAATATTTACAATAAACCAGAACTTGATTAGCTCAAATAAGTTGGCCTTTTTATTTCCTATTGTTCCTACTAACAGTTAATTATGTAAATAGGAACAAGAGTATCTGAATATGAATAGTGAGATTTATTCTTTATATTATTAAAAAGTCAATGGGGCAAAAAATCCCATCCACCCCATTGACTTAAATGATGGGGCAGATGGGAATTTTTTCTCCCAACTGCCCCATTGATGGGGAGGATAATGGGGCGGATGGGAATATATCAAAATTTGTATGGAAAATCTTCATTTTGATTTTTCATTTATTTTCATTTATTTTTCTATAAATATGTGCGGGCGCACAAAATGTATTATTATTTCAAATTTCAAGTCAATAGCTGCAGTAGTTTCTGAGATATTAAGGATTCAAAACACAAAACAGACCCAAAGCGATTTCATAAGGGTTTTGCAACCGATGGCAAAACCCTAAAAATGAGACGTATGTGTGCACTTTGAACTTTTAATTATTAACAGAGCAATGTTCTACATGGTAATGGAACCAAGTAGAATATATGCTGAAATTGTTATGCCTGAACTAAATTTCATTATTTTTCTGTTGACAGGATTGCCTTGCGTTTTATAAGCCCGACAATCGCTAGTCCAGTCGGACGCCCTCCTTACAGGTGTGCGGTTCGATTCCCGGGAACGCGTGACGTGTTAACCGGTCAGCATTCCGAGCTCTTCCGATGCGACCAAATACTCGGATGATGAAGGCGAATTGTCGAATCTCGATTTGTTAATTAAATGCACTGCGGTAGCTGAGTTGAGGGCGAATGGCGTCATCTTCGTGAGCTTCACAAAAACATGCGGAAGTAACTCTGTATGAGCCAGACTGTAAGTAGTTTTCTTTATTAGGCTTTTAACGTGATTACGTCTGTTCCAAGCACAGAAATCTGAATAATAAGGCATTTCTGTGGTTCCAAGTCATAATCAAAGGCTGAATACACCAATTCTAGGAAACTACCTAGTTTTTCTATACTAATATTATAAAGAGGAAAGATTTGATTGTTTGTTTGTTTGTATGTTTGTTTGTTTGTTTGTTTGTTTGTTTGTTTGTTTGTTTGTTTGTTTGAATTGAATAGGCTCCGAAACTACTGGACCGAGTTAAAAAATTCTTTCACCATTAGAATCCTTAATTTTCCGTGATGAACATAGGCTATATAATATTTTCAAAAAAGTTAGGGATCCGCATGAAAAATTCAATAATTGAACCGTGGGCTGTATATTCAACCTCTTTTTCTATTATGGCGCGTCAGAATAGAAAAAGAGGTTGTATAGCGCACGGTGCTTGCTTTTTCTCTACGGCCAGTGTCAGTTTTGGAATGTCGAGTCAATGTCAAAAACCCCAATGCTGTTAAAAAAAGTAAAGATCCGTATGAAAACTGTGAAACCCATCGTTTTAGTGTGTATAATTTCTGAAATTTTTGTTTAATACCCGTGCGAAGCCGGGGCGGGCCGCTAGTATCTAATATGTGCGACACCGCGCACGCGCAGTAGTATTTAATCATAATGATTCTTCCTGAAGGAGGAAGGTAAGTCCCCATGTAAATGTATATTTGTTTTCCCAGCAAGGCGGAACCATTATGCCGAATCGAACAGTTTAGGAACTGTTCGATTCCCACTTCATAATGTTTATGGCGTGCGCAGATAGTTAAGATATATCTCCGTGTCGAGCCCACTGAACCATCGGCAGCCAGCCGGACACGCTCGTAGTTCATACTAATGTTACTTTATGGTCGAATCCAATTTGGCTCGCAACGCAGATATATTACTTTACTCTTCGCCACACGACATTCCTGTTGGTTTTGGACAGCCAATGTCCATAAACAAAGCTTATGCTACTTCTTACGGTTTCGACACCTTTTCAAAGCTTTCCCATAGATGTCGCAATGTGATCTGCTGTTTTGAAAAGATCTTGCTCTGCCTCATCTGCCTTCGCACAAGTGTGTTGCTACTGTCGCCTGGACCCTTCAGTATGTAGGTACACTAACCGAGCACTTTTGCGTCACCAGGAATCGTTTGGAACATCTTCGTCAAGGCGGTTGGAAACAGGTGAAGGGAGCCCACGCAATACAGCACGCTATCATATGACCGCTGTTTCTGTTTACGATTCTGCCTCTTCATCTTGCTTATGTAAGTGTTAATTTTAATATAACTACATGTGCGAAGATACTTAGGAATGTCATTGATTGGATGCATGTCTTTAAAATGTTAAGCCATGTCATGTCATGTCATGAGCCTACCTACTCTTATAATGTTTGTAAATATTATTTATAGTAGAGCGTTGCGCGCGCTGCCTGCATCCACCTCAAACATTACGCAGGACATGACATCCAAACGGGGTACTTTATTTCTAATCTCGTTTGCCGCTAAGCTTCCTGCTTCTTGATCTGTACCTACCCAGCAAAGCAATGAAACCACTGAAAGCTGTTTCACAAACCAATAAACTAAATTAACGACCTAGAAGTTTCATAACGCTGTCATTTATTGAAACTGCATTATTGTGTGCAGTTGCAATGATTGCGCGTCGCCTCGGCAGGTGCACGCCGGCCCTCGCCCGATCCGACACTTTATTCCGTCGGAATACGGTTCATAATGGACCGTAATTGGACAAATATGTAGAGAACCCTGCAAGGCATGTCTTGTACGAAATAGTTGATGTGACTTTAGTATATTTTGAAAAAGCTGATAGGCCGATGGGTGCCGATCGATTTAGAGTTGTAGCGGGTGGGTGTAAGGTTGTGTTTCGAGTGCGGCGTGTAAAGTTTGGGGCTGAAGTGCGCGGGAGGGCGGCAGCGGTCGGACGGGTTGCGAGCGACGACCGGGGCCTGCGTACAGTCCTGCGCGCAACTCGATAATTAAAAGCCACGTGGCTACGGCACCCTGGTACCTACTTTATCTTGATGTGGAGGAATTCGTTTTTGAACTTTGCAATCTTTCATCTCGATTTCGTGCAGTTTTGAGCAATATTCGAGAGCGGGTCACTTTCATTTTTGGGCGTTTCGTTGATCACCATCAAAAACTACAACAGGTGTTTTTTGTTTTCGCGTTTAACACTTACTTGTCTTTAGATCAAGGCATTAGCTTATCTCGACATCCCCCAATAATTTCCAGATGTAATGCTGTACATTGAACCTAAATTTTGTCCAATCTACTTCATCGAATTACTATTTCTTGATTAAAACTAAAAACACAAACCCCCCTCTATAATATGAAACCGCTGCCCCTGCAAAGGGCGGTCTCAACACCGTTTTCGGCAGGACTGTACAGGGCCAAGTTCTGGGCACGAGTCTTGTAAAGAATTTATAGGAGAGGCAAGCGCGGGCCGAGGCCGAGGCCCACAGAAGTGCCTCGCGCGAGCCCGCAGCGCACGCGCCGCGCCCCGCGAAAAGTAAGAGTGCAACTGTGCAGTGTTGTCTTGTGCGCAGACGCAGCCCTAATGGATGGCTAGGTAACCACCACAATAAACACGTCTACCGCTACCTCGCCTACAGACACAGGCCGTAGTTACTCACGCCCATGGGAACGTGAAAGCCGCTTTTTAATGTATTGTTGATGCTTTTATTTGGTATTGTTTGATGGGGGTTTGTTTTTGTCGGTGACATTTTGTTGTTGTAACTTTGATCTCATGAGTCGAAAGTTATTGTTAATTACCCGATGTCTAATTAAACTTTAGGCTCTGAATAAAATAACATCAACTTGATTGTCTAAGACTGAACTATTCTCTACTTTGGTCCGAATTACGCGGAAGTATTTTTACCCAATGCTTGTATTTAATCTCGCATATGCCGGTACATATATCTATTCCAAATAATTATCCAATGCTTATTTACTTAAAATAACGTGATTTGCATATAGCTCCATTGCCCTATCTCGCCTCAACGTCAAGGTATCCTGTACTCTAGGACACTCAAATAATTTCAGTTAGAATACTAACAAAGATGTCCGTTTATTTTAACAGTTTGAATAATGTTAAGATTTCTCGTTGAGTTTTTTTGGTACTCATTTGTGTAAATGATTTATGACTATATTTCAACTTTACGTAGG